>CM053593.1:271689653-271709626 GCA_028646575.1 Pseudocheirus occidentalis
AACTGTGCCTCCAGTGCAGCCAATCTGCTCTCCTATAGACGCGGCTCCCCGCCCGACGCCCCAGGGCCTGAGCCGACCGGGGTTTCGGCTGCTGCTCCCAGACTGCTGCGAAGAGCCCCACCTTCTGAGCTGCCTGTAGCAACAGATGTGCTTTCTGTCTTTTGGAGAGTTTTGGAGCTTGAAAATCTGTTTAGAGACCCATTTTATGAGTTTTTTTAGCGTGTTTGTGTGGGAGCTGTGGTGCTTTGCTGCTTCTACGCCGCCATCTTGGCTCCGCCTCTCCAAAGCATTCTTTCTAAAGCTAAGGTCTAACCATGTTGACCTTCATAAACTCCGATGTCTGCTTAACACCTCCAGGACCAAGTATATAGTCTTCCTTTGGGATACAAAGCCCTTCATAACTTAGCCTATTTTATTTTTCTAGTCCTCTTATTCCTTATATCCCCCCCGCACACATCCACACACACAATCTCTGTAATCTACTGACATTGGTCTCTTTGTTGTTCCTCGCACAAGACACCCCCATCTCCTAATCTCGAAAGTGCCTTCTATTTTCTCCCTCCTGAACTCTATTTTGTGGTTTCCTTTGATTCCTCCAAGTCCCAGCTAAAATCTGATCATCTACAGGAAGCCTTTCCCAAACTCCTTTAAAGCTAGTGCCTTCCCTCTGCTTTCTATCTCTGATTTATCCTGTATATATCTCATTGGTATATAGTTGTCTGAAAGCTGCCTCCCTCCATTAAATGGTGAGCTCCTTACCAACAGTGACTGTCTTTTGTCTCTCTTTGTATCCTGTCACCTAGCACAGTACCTGGCATGTAGTTGGTGCTTAATAAACGTTTATTGACTGAATGATAATATGGATCTCCTGATGAATCCCAGATATTCTCAAATTAACCAATGTATTTGACCGGTGTTTTAGTACTTCTCCACATTGACATTATTTACAGTTTTGTAATTACTGGGAAAAGAATTGTTTGGATACTTCATATTTGCAAGACTTGGATACAGATTTCTTCATACGTATTCCAAAGAATCAGAAATAAAGTAATCCTGTTCTCTAGCTAAGAAGAGAGGATAAAGGTTCTCAGGTTTTGCTCTAGAATTAAAGCAGAGGTAGCTATGACACAAAAGAGGTAGGATGCTACCAGTTCTTCAAAGAGATTACATTAAATCGCTTAGAAGAAACACTAAACTTAAGAGAATAGGTGAGATCGGGACAAGGCCGTTCATTTTATCTGTGCCAAAAGGCCTTATATTATTTTATTTGATCTAGTTATGAAATCCCTCGCCAAGGTTGAGTCATTAACAAAACCATCATGTTGTTAAACAAAGCCAAGGATATGGTAGTCTTGTCTCATACCCTGATATCCAGTCATTCTCTCTTGGTTTACTTTGTCTAGCAGCAGGAATACAGGTCACCAAAAAATCCAGAAAAAATCCAAACCTTTCTCCACTCCTCAGAAGAAAGGAGATTTGAGTCTGGAGTCACAGAAACTGGATTTAAATCTGGCTTTGCCACTTATTATCTTTGTAATGTCGGGCAAATCAGTTCCCTCTCTTGAGTTTCAGTTCCCTGACTTACAAAAGGAGGGGGTTTACTAGATGACCTCTGAGGTCCCTTCTGATTCTAAACCTATGACTGACCTTCTAGTCCAGGTCTCTACCTCCTTTCATAGCTAAGGACATAAGCCCAAAATAATTAATGCTATATTTCCCTAGTGCCTAGGATCACAGAATTTTAGAGTTGAAAGATTTATAGATGATCTAATTTAAATGAAAAATGAAAATTTTTAAAATGAAAAACAACTGAAAAATCTGAACTCTCTCATTTTACACATAAGAACATTGAAAGCAGGAGATTTTAAATGACTTACCCAAGAAGTCAAGGTTTTAACTCAACGCTATAGTTAGCATAGTTAGCAATAAAAATTATCATTTGTGGCTGTATTCACAGTATTTCCAACTTTATAATATATGCTTTGAAGACTAGAATTGGGAGAGAGAATCACTTCCAAGAACATTAGGATGTTCCAAGAACATTAACGCTGAATTTGAAGTAATTTTGACCTCCTAAGCCCTTTGAACTACTGATACCAATCTTGCACAAAAACTTCTTTAGTAAGGAAATTCACACCGATGACTCAAACTGGATACTGGTTCAATGAGGTCTAAGTTCACCCATACATATACACACACAAAAACAACCAAACAGTTATGATACTATCAGGACTAATCTAAACCATCATTTGTGTTTATCATAGCTCAACTCTCAACTCTGTTGAGCTGTGAATAAAATCTAGTGGCTGCTGCAAGAAAACAAAAAAGGAACATAACAAATCTTATGAGTAAGGTTTACCATGGGGCAAATATTTTAGACACCATTCATTCTGATTTCAGCATAAAGAGGTTGAAATACACACTTTGAAATAGGAACATGCACAAAGTAGCTTGAATGTTTGAAAACCTAGCTTTTTATGAAATACTAACTCTCTTTTCATCTGGCACATTTCTTAATTCTTCCAAAGTAGTTGTCTGCAAATTCATGGTACATGCTACCTACCTTCTGAAAGAGAGATGACAGACTTAGGGTGATGATTGAAACATAAATATTTTTTGGACATGGCCAACTGCAGAATTTGTTTTGTCTGACTACACATATTTTTTACAAAGGCTTTGTTTTTCTTACTTTTTTGCCAATGGAAGAGGAGGGAAGGGGGAAAAGAGAAGGAAGATTTTAATTAACTGAAAAAATAAAATTTAAATTTTTTTGGAGGGGGGAAGGCTAGGCAATTGGGGTAAATTACTTGCCCAAGGTCAAACAGCTAGTGTCAAGTGTCTGAGGTCATATTTGAACTCAGATCCTCCTGATTATAAGGCCAGTGCTCTATTCACTTAGCCACTTCACTGCCCCTAAAATTTAATATAAAAAACAAATCTTGAAAAAAAAACAAAGTAATCCATTGAGTATAGGTAATCCTCTCCTTCCCAGAACTTGCCCCTCAATGAAAATGCTCTGTATTTATTTATTATGCAATTTCTGCATCTGTCCAATGAAAAATTATATATGGATGTAATATAAATTATAATATATAATTAATATATGTATAGTCATATATAATTATATATTATAATGATATATAATATAATATAATATAATATAATATAATATAATATAATATAATATAATATAATATAAATTATATATGGATGTAATCTACTATACCAGAGGTGGGGATTTTATTAAGGGGATTTGTTCTGTTAAGTCTGTATTCAATCAAATGGCCACACTTAAGGACTCAGGGACCTCAAGGCCACAGATTCCCCACCCCTTCACTATACCTTATTTGTCTTCTATGAAGATTACTGCCCTCTCCAAAAGAAGTGACTTCATTTTTTTTCTACCCACAGTCATTATTTTAATTTTTAAAATAGCTTTTCAATTGATCAGATTTTTTTTTCTATTTTCTGTTTTCTTTTCCCTCCTTGGGGGGGATGTTAGGTTTTTGTTAAGGATCCAAAGCCGACTGTGATTGGTTGTTTAGGAGATTCTGATGGATGGTTTGGCCTTGAGCTCAGATATTTCTAATTACAAGAGGCCGTAGAGTATAACCAGGAGAGTTTTCCAAAACAGCTTTAGTCTGATATATTATTTTTTTTATTCACCAAGATTTTCACCTATAAAGTATTAACAGAATATTGTAAGGTAAACCAAAGAACCACACTTACCAAGTGAACGTAAGGCACAAAATATCCAAAAAGTGCAAGTGGGATTCCAAAAGCCCAGACTGAATAACCTGTAACCTTGAAGATGGAGAAATTAAAAACTTTTCTGGGAGGACTGAACTTTCTCCCAGAGAAGAGAAAGAATTTTTTCTCTCCTTTCTTGCCACTGTCTTTATATTTGGCACTGGGATAAAAGGGTTTGTAGGTAAAGCCAGCCAGAAACAGGACAAACATGAAGATGCATAGGACTCTGAGTGTATCAAACAGGCCCAATTTATCAATCAGTACCCTTAAAAGTAAAGGGAGTAATATTGTGAAGATGCTGCTGCCAGCAGTGACGATGCCATTCACCAGTCCCAGGCGTTTCTTGAAATAATGTCCCAAAATGACCAACGATGGCTGGTATGCAAATGAGCAGCCACAGGCAAATATAATTCCATATGTGAGATACAGAGGCTCGATGGAGCTGTATGAAAATGAAAGAAAAGGAAAATAATTTTCACTATTGATTATTGTAATAACTGAGATATGCTCATTTTTTAAGTAAATGCAGATTTCCATTACATTGTTTCCTCAAAATTATTGATGCTAAAATCAATGTATATTATCTACAAGTACTATTCAGGGGAGGGAAAAGGAAGAAAAAAGAAAAGGAAAGAGAAAAAAAAAAGGTTATAGAAAAAGAGAAGGAAAGAGAGCAAACGAAGGAAAGTCCATTCTTCTTAGACACATAATTTTACACTAAAAACAGCTTAATTCAGTCTGAATAGATATAAATGCCTCTTGCCATGAGTGAAAATTTAAGACTAACAGTGATTCCATGAACTCAGGAAGACTACAGTATTTCACTTGAAATCACTGGGGTTCTTGGCAATTTGTAAATATAATAAAATAAGATGAAATTAGGGTCAATAGAGCCAAAAGTGATGATTTGTTTTTCCAAATAAATTAAATGAAAACAACCAAATAGATTTATTTTATTAGAACAGATTTTGAGGGAAAAGATTTCAACATTGATGTTACTGCTATATATAACAAGCATCCACTGGATTAAAACAGTCTGTCAGACGGAGAAAAGCTTCACTACACTTTCCCCTACAATAAGCATCCAAAACATTAGCAAAGAGGTCTTATTTTTTCTGACCTAAGCTCTATGGATCAAACTTCACCCTACTTTATGTTGCTGTTGGTTGTGCAAATAACACAACTGCATTAAGATAAAATATAATGCCCATTAAAAATTCTAGTTTGTTAACCCTGAGCCCGTGAAAATCTTTTAAAGAATCTTAAAGCATTGCAAATGACATTGACAAATTAGCCCAAGTAAGCACATATTTTATAAAAAGTAAAATGATGTAAGATTTCTTGAATTCTTTGAAACAGACACAGTCAAGAATAAAAGGAAGCCAGTGAATATCATTTACTTAGATTTAATAAAAGTTCAGTTTAAAAGTAACAAAAGCGTAAGTACATATTAGAAATTTAGAGGCTAAAATTAATTATTCAGTTCTAATTGATAAGCATTTAATGAACACCTATTATGTGTGAGGCATTGTTAGGAGAAGTTCCTGCAAAATGGAAAGATTAATGACAGGAACGTCAAAGTGCTGGGGTGATCACAAGGAACTCCAGAAGAATCAAATAAAATTGAGTTATGTGGCCAAACCTTCCTTCCATGTCCATTCCCAAGTACTTTCAAGACTTGCTTCAAAACACTTGCTCCCACAAGCTTTTCTTAATACAGCTTACCCTACAATGTCCATCCCTTTACTCTATGTTATTTGCTCATTCAACAAATATTTAGTGAGCAAACTATTCCTCCAGGAAATAAAAAGAAATCTTTTATTTTTTTAAAAGACATGGTCTCAAGAAGTTAAAAATACCATTGGTGAAATAAAACTAAGACAACTAGAAAATAATATGAGAATACCTCATTAATATAGCATCAGAGAATAAGCTATCCATCTAAGTAAATTTCTCTAAATAACCGAGACTTGAGATTCTTATGTGCTGATTTTTTCAAGTCATTTTGGTTAGAGATTTAAAATGCATTTTAAAATGTCTTCCTAGCTTTCCTAAGCAGAAACACACTGAACATAATATATATTTTCTGGGTCACTAAGGGTTATTATCATGAACATCAACTGTCTGATGGTCTCTACTGTACCAGCACTGTAATGGAGCTAAGCTTTCAGTTATACATCTCTAGCAGAGCCTTCCCCCCACTGCCTCTTGTATCATGAAGCTTACTGAATAAGGACTCATCTTTACACATGATTCTACATCAATAACCTTTCAGTAGAATGTATGGGCTTTGTAACAAACATTTTCCTTGTTGACGCTGGGAGCAGGGAGACGAGAGACACATCAGGACCTGTGGCTGAATTCTGGATGGCTGCCACTGAAATCCAACAGCTAAATGAACTATAAAAATGGACTATAAAACTAAACACAACTATATGGTATTTATTAAACAATGACAGAAGTGTAGAGAAGAAAGAAATTTTTGTGGACTGGGTTAGTCCAGAAGAATAAACTAATATTCCCAGCAAGGGAAAGGACGTTCAGTATGCATAGTAAGGCAGCCAAGTGGCCCAGTATATACAGCACCAAGCCTGATATCAGGAAGACCTGAGTTCAAATCTAGCTTCAGACAATTACTAGCTAGGTGACCCTAGGCAAGTCACTTAACCTATGTCTACCTCAGTTTACTCCTCCTCACAAGAATTGTTGTGAAGGTCAAATGAGATAATAATTGTAAGATGCTTAGCATAATGCTGTTACATAGAAGGTCCTACATAAATCTTAGCTATTATTATTTGGCATTTACCAATATAATTTATATGAAATTTTATGTAATACTAATGTATGTTGATTTGGAACAATTTTCCAACCATACCATAAGCTGCTTGACTGCACAGATAATGATGCTGAACTGTTTTTCATTCTTACTCATCTAAAGCCCTTAATACAGTTATACATGTTATATATGCACTCACATGCCTGGTGAATTACAATTAACCTGAGTTAAGGTGATCAAAAAGTAATGCAAATGGAAATTTGAAAGTTACTAGGAAAAAAGATCAATGAACACATCTAACGGCATAATGCAGTAATAAAACTGCAGTGCTGTACAAACACCAAGAAGCAATAAATTCAGAAGGTAATGCCAACCAGGTAATTTTGTTACTTCCTTATTAAATTTAACACTTAAAAAAATAATGTAACAAGTTCTCAATTTCATATACTGTCCTCTTTTTTTGACCTTTTTATATCAAAATATTTCTATTTGTTGATGAATGCTAGGCTTAGAAAAAAACATTAGGAACTTGATATAATGGCACAATTATTTATTTCAGGGAACTGTTCAGAATGATAATCTATAATTCCATCTCTTCCCATATCTCCTCCCTCCATTCTTTGGCCCCTCTGAGACCTCCAATTCCTCTGCCCTACAGAATTCAGTCTCTGAGCTCTGCTCCAGCTTCATGTTCCTCTCTTCCCAATCTCAATCCTATAGTTGACAATACCATTCTACACTATCCTCTACTCTTGAATCTCTAGCCCCTACCCCCTACTGTTACTCATCCTTGGACAAAACCCTATCCCTGGATGACTCTCATGATTCAGTTTTTTCACTCCTTCTCACTTGCTACTGCAAACAGGGTCAGAGAAAGTCCTACACTGCACATGAAGGAGGGCGCTAGTAGTTGAGGAAGAAGAAGACAAGTTTAGTATAGAAAGTGATTCTTGAATAAACGAAGGTATTCTATGAGGTGGGTATAAGGAGAGAATATTTGCCTGGTATGATGATGCTTTCTACAAAAATGGGAAAATTTGGAATATCTAACCTCAACTAGGTCCTCACTTCAACAAAGGTAGCAGTACTAGCAGAAGTAATATTAACAATGACAAAACAGTAACAAAAATAGCTAATATTTCTAGAGTACTTACTAACGCCAGGCCCTGTGTTAAATTCGTTACAATTGCTTTATCATTTGGTCCTCACAATAACTTTACAAGATCAATAGGTGTTATCATTATCCCCATTTTTACAGCTGAGGAAACTGAGGCAGAAACAGAGTGAGTAATTCGCCCAGTGTTGTAGATGCCCTACAACTAAAATGACGGTCCTTTTACTCTTAAGTAATTGATTCCCTATCTCATTCCCACCAAAAGCTATTGCAACCTTTTCCTCATCAAGCCTCCCATACCTCCCATTTGCCCAGTCCTATGAGCAACTGAGGCCATTTGCCATGAGTTTTCTCTTTTCCTTTTCTCTTCATCCCAAAGCTCCCTGAAACCACCCTCTGTTCTCTCTTCCTTTCCTCTAGTCTCTAATAACTTGATAGCCCTTCTCCTTGCCAAAGCCACCCTTTCTACATCTACCCTTAATCCAATCCCAGTTGTCTTCATTTAGTAGGCTACCCCCTTAGTAGCACCCCCTTTCTAAAATTTATCTCTTCCTATCTACTAGTTCCTTTTCTACTGCCTTCAAACATACCCAAGTATTCTCTATTCTTAAAATACTTTCACCAGACCTTATCATCCTCCCAAGTTATCATCCTATATCTTTCCTCCTTTTGTTGGTCAGACTTCTAGACCTCTGTCTAGAAGTCTAGACCTCTGTCTACCCTCTTTTCTGCCATGTTGATCACTCCAATACTTTGCAGTCTAACTTCTGACATTAACTGAAACTGCTCTCTCCAAAGGAAGCAAGTATCTCTTAATTTACAAATCTGGTAGGCTATTTGTTTCTCACTATATCCTTCTTGACTATTCTGCTGCACTTGACACCGTTGACCATCCTTTCCTCCTGTATACTTTTCTTTGGAATTTTGTGACATCACTCTCTTCTGGTTTTCCTCCTTGTCTAACCAACCAATCTCCTTTGATAGGTCATCCACCTAATGCCACTCTTCATAATTGTGGTTATTCCCAAACACTTTGTCCTCTTGTTGACCTAATTAGCTCCCATGTGTTTAATTATAATCTTTATGCAGATGACCCACGTATCTATATATCCAGCCCTAGCCTTCATCCTGTGCTTCAGTTCCACATCATCAGCTTCCCATTAAGACATTTCAAACTGAGTGTCTCAGAGACATCTTAAGCTCAGCATGTCCAAAACAGAACTCATTACATTTCTTCCAAATACTCCCGTCTTCCAAATTTTCCTATTTCTGTAGAAAATCCAGGCATGTATTTTCTTCTTACTTCATCTTACAGAATCTCATTCAAGAGTCACTTTCTATATTAAGCCTTTCTTGATCTTCTGCAACTGCTAGTGCCCTCCTTTGTTGACTACTTCATATTTATTTTGAATTTATTCCATATATAATTACATACTTATATATTCTCTCCTCTAATAAAATGTCAGGTCCTTGAGAGCAGGGATCACTTCATTTTGTTTTGTTTTTACATCCCCAGAACCCAGAATAGTACCTGGCACATATAGTGCAGTAAACACTTAATAAATAAATGCTCTAAGATGATAAATTGTCACTTAGGGACATTCTTCTCATCTTACATGTGAACAATGCACTTTAAATAGAAGAAATATTATTTTCTTTGGTATAAAGAAACATCTGTTTAGATGTTTAGAACGTTTCTTTAGAGTAGAAATGGCTTCATTTTTTTTTTTTTATTTTGGGGCATCCAGCACAGTTCCCAGCACAGATAAGTACTTAATAAATGATTGCTGAATTGAATTTTGGGAATCTTGTTAGAAATGAGGAATCTCAAAGAAAGATGTTGTCTAAATACAAGATAGATGACATTATTCTATTTCTCAGATATATGTATATATATATTGACTTAACACCATAAAAATATTATAGGTATCTACTCACATACATTATAATAATCTGTCATTCACATCATTAACCTTTACATCTCCCCTCAGTTTTCTCCCAATGATTTAAATTCATTAAGCCCTTCCCAGAATCAGAACTAGGTAGGGAAAGGCAACGTAAGTAGACAGGCAGTCAGTCACTAAGGGTACAACACACAGGAGGGTGCAACACTTTTTAATATTACTTTTTGTAAATGTACATATTTTAAATGCCCAAAGGAATTCTACTCTCCATGATACACAGGGATTTTCTATTAAGTCAAATAACCTAGATAGATCAAAGCCTCTAGGGAAAAATAATACACTGTGGTTTTAATTTTAAAACCTAGCCAATGGCATACATATGCCTTGTCTCAGCTCTAGACCTCCCTCACAGGTCTATTTCAACCTTTAATAATTTTTGTGGCTCTCCTCTGAAATCTTTCCAAGCTTTCTTTTTTTTATTATTATTATTACTTAAGAAAAGTTTTACTAATGCCTTGATATTTGGGCAAAGTTATTACTCTGGCTATGAAAAGCAGACAGACATACAGTTACAGGCTATAGGAAAGCAAAGAGGGTATTATACAATTAAAAATGTTGAACCAGCCCCTGGGATTTAGGTAAACAACAAATCCATAAGGGAAATTAAATCTGGAAGATTAGACCCAGTATTAGCACCTGCAATATCACTGGGAGTAGAACTTTAATTTTCATTCTTTCCTGGCAAATCTCTTAGCTCTGTCCAAAGAACAATGCTCTCAAACAATAATGATTAACTTAATTTCAAGGTCTTGGAAAACACTATCATGAAGAATGTAGGTAGAAGAAAAAGTTAAGATTTGGGGGAGTTTTTCTTAGGAAACATTCATATTATTTTACCTGAACTAATTACAAGATCTATGTGCATCCTGAATGCTGAATTCAAGAAAGGTTTATGATTCATAAGTTTTGCCAATGGGAAAGTTAAATATGAGCACATATATTATTATTCCTACTAAATAAAGTCATAAGGAAAACATTCATTACATTTATTTACTACACATTAAGGGACAGAGCAAGGATGTCTATAGGTCTGATGGCTTAACATCCACTTTACTGAGCTTATAAAGTTTTAATAAAACAAGCAACATGCTACATCTTCCCAATATTCATGCCAATGTAGTAATGATAGAAGATCCTCCAAGGAGAATCAAGGTAAATGGAAATCACATGAAATACTGGTTGACTTAGTAATAAATGCTACATTAAATACAAAAAGCATTATACATTATCTTTCCAAAGAGCTTTGGTATGTGAAACTAAGAGTAGAAATAGACATGTGAATTCAAAAACTATGCCCAAAAGAAAAGGCTTTCTTCACTTCTGGGGAAATTAAACCAAACCAAACATATCCTTCAGCAAGGATATGACTTGGTGAAAGCAAAAGATGAAAGCATAAATATTGAGCAGAACTAATAGTCCTGGTGGCAGATAAGAAATGGATTTTGGATTGGGCTGATTTATACAGCTCACTTTATTAAATTGTTTTGAATTTTAAAAGTTAAATGCTTCATTATATTTTCTCAGACATAACTATAAAGATTACAGAGTCCCACACAGTTTAAAGATAAAAAGTAGAAGCTGAGTGAGTAGATGTAACCCTGGGAGCAAAATTTTAGGAAGTTAGTCCTTGGTATAGAAAGGCACCATGGCTCTGGCAGCTGATACAAAGTAATGAAGCTGGGAGAGCAGGTAGGGGGTGCTGCAGTTCATCCGTGAACAGAAGAAGAGTCCCATTCTGAGATACGCTCTTTACATTCCATGGTTTATCTTCCATTGCTCATGCCTCCGTCTTTATAAATGGTCATTTCAGTAACGTGAAGTCCCCTCTCAACTGGATCTATCAGAAGGAAGCCCTGCGGGACATAAATCCTCTCATTCTGTTCTAGAATACACTTGGTGATTTTCTTCTCCTAATGTTTCCATGCACAAAAAGATAGCATATGATGTCAAACGAGCTAAACAGCCTTCCAGGTACGATTGCCCAAGCTTTTCTGTTTCTGCATAAAGATTATTTAGAGCATGTTTCTTCTGTTGCCAGTCAATCTGGTTCTCCAACTCAGTGGGGAGCCTAGTACGGAACTGGCGAAAGGTGCCGCTGCTGTAGTCCCGCCGGATGAAGACCTTGCCAGACTTGGGCACCTGCTGTGGCCTCACAGTGCGTAGGCAAGCAACAGGCTGGGCCAGGCCGCTCTGCACCTCCTCTGTGGCCCTCCAGTGGCTATCGCGCAGCCCCAAGTTTTCTACGTTCTTTAGTTGTCTAACTTCGAACTGGACTTCACATTCTAGGAGAAGGGATCCAGTCTAAATAAACTGGCTTTGTCTCCTCTGATGGCGGATTCAAGCTACTAGCAATTTCCCTTATATCAGATTTAGTACTATGATTAATTTTGTTGGCTCAATTAAAACGTACCAGTTACCCAGCATTATTCATTCGTGGAAATTTGAAGTTTTTCCTCCATTACTTTAATACTTCAAGGATCCGTGATTACATTGGTGTGGATTATGTCTGTTAATATAGACTATATCCTTTGTTATGTGCCTTAGTAGACTATCTTCATGTATGGCTATGGCTAAAAATGATTCATATTATGTAGCTAACCTGGTAATAAGTCAATTTAATAAACTTTTCTCTACTGGATCCTAGATGAACAGTCCATCACTCAAAGTCTTTCCAAATGGACAAGACCTGTCAGAGCTTATGCTCTGCTGATAATTGCCTTTGAGAACTCAGAACCACTATCATGCCTCTCTGAAGCATCATCATTATTAGTAGTATATAAAACCTCCAATTTATGTATTTGTTTGTCTTTTTGGAGGGGAGAAGGCAGGGCAATTGGAGTTAAGTGACTTGCCCAAGGTCATCAAGTGTCTGAAGCTGGATTTGAACTCAGGTCCTCCTGACCCCAGGGTCCATGCACTATTCACTTTGCCACCTAGCTGCCCCTGAAACCTCCAATTTAAAAAATAATAACCTTCATGGGGAAAAAAATCATCACTACAAAAAGAAATTAGGAGACTGCTTTGTGTGGCTCTTAGATTTGTTTCAATATAGTACTCCTTAAAAAAAAAAGACACTGATGACTGATTCTTAATTCAATTCTCCCTGGACATTTTCTTCTGTACTAATGTTTTTCTCCTTCTTAGCATGAATAGTTTGTGTTTATTCATACTAAGCTTTATTCCAGGTTGTTTCTGCTCATTTCTTCAATGTACTTATTGACCATTCCAAATTCCAACCCCTTCATCCAAGGTACAATGTCATCCCACCTAGGGTTGGAGTAACTAATGACTTCAACATACTTTCTACACAATTGATGAAAATAATATTAAATAATTTATGAGCCTGATGAGCAGACTCTTATGATACTTGCTTTGTCACTTCCTAAAATGACTAATAGCCCAATTATAACAGCAATTTCCCAAATATGCTCGCCAGTTTATGATAATAAGAATTCAAAGAACTACTACCTTAGTTAAATTGCTATTTTCAGAAAAAAAAAACTTGGTTTCCATCCACCTTTCATTATTTGTTTCACCTAATTTTAACTCTGATTTGAATCAGAAAAGCAAGGTAACAATGTGCTTTTGCTGCCTTCTGTGAACATTTATGGATAAACCCATTACAAGAAAAAAATGCAAATCCCAAAAAGAACTCTGATCTGCAGTTGCTGAGGAAGAAATCAGTTACTTTAGGATTTTAAACAGTTCTTGACAATCAAATATGAAGAAACAGAATCCTTACCTTACAAAAGAACTAGACATAAGTCCAATGAGCCCTACAGCAGCCCCAGCAACAGCTGTTTTGCGACATCCAAATATATCTGTGAATACGCTCACTATAGGACAGCAGAAAAAGATCATCCCCATGGACAGAGAACTCACCCAAGCTGTAAAAGAGAGGGAAAAAGAAGGAATAAAATAGAGCAATGGGATTTACCAATATTTCAGCATATGTAATAAAATAACAATATGGAAAATCCTTTCTAGTTCAGCCCGATTAGAAGGGAGAGTAAATGAAGAGTCTAAATCACAGAAAACAAAGTGTGACCTAATAGTAAAACAGTTACAGAAATATTTTATGGTTCACATATTCAACCATCTGTGTCTATAAATGGAAAGCTTATTCTCTTACATAGGTTAAGCATTTTCCCTGTAATTGTAACACTACTAGTCTTCATTGTCTTTGATAGCCAGAGCACTTATTAGGAGTTCTTACACACAAGACAAGCAGCAAAATAGACACCTATTTAAGGGGAGTACGAAAGAAAGAGACACTGGTTCAAGTAGAGTAGAGGAGACAGATTCTCAAACACTAGCAGAAGGCTTCTGCAGAGATAGCCATTGGTAGAGGGCAGAGCTGATTTATAGGAGAAGATAGCAGAGTGGTTAACCACAGCCTACCATCTGGAAGCTTCCTCTTGATGAGGTGCAGGCTCTGGAACCCCCACCTCCCCCAGCTCTTCTTGAATCTTTGAGATACAGGCTCTGGGAGCCCCCTTGAGCTCTCCTTGAATCTTCCCACATAAGGCATGTGCCTGAAGCAGTGGGCCTTAAATCGTGGCTCTGCCCAAGTCTTTGGCCCTCCTTGGTCTGGCAATTTCCCACCCTAGATCCTCCAGGCCCAAATCTGTTACACCCTTAAACTGGCCCAGCCCACCATTGTCCCCTCCAGATATCCTCCAGCAACTTCCCACCCTTAATCACTCTTTATTGGAGTCTGATCTCATCTGACTCCTGAAGACCCTTCCCAAACTCATTACTGTAGTCTGACCTCAACTGACTCCTCCTGGAGACCCTCCCCAAACTCTTCCTCTAGATCATCCCTAGATTCCTCCCACAACCTTTCTGTATATAAGACCCTTTCTTGCCTGTGCCACAGATTCCAATATAAGCCTTACAGATGTCAAGGCTCCTTAAGAGTCTACCTACCCCATATAGAGAACTTTTAATAAACTTTACTTTTCTTTGGTTGAGAGAAGACTTGAGTTGAATTCATTCGACAGGACCAGGAATGTTGGTTATCTTGGGGTCTGGAGCAACCCTACCCTATACCACACCACTATTTTAATTAATTGCTAAACTCAATAGTTTCTACACTGCTGAAAGATTACAAGTGCTCTAAGTACCCTCTAAATTTGGCACTAAATTTTGACTTTTACAAAGTCAAATTGGGTGCCCTACCCCCACCACAAGTACTAATCTGTGCAAATCAGAACAAAACAAACAAAAAATGGAACTCAAACCCAGAGGGATTAGTGGGAAAG
The DNA here is from genome assembly GCA_028646575.1 of Pseudocheirus occidentalis. Taxonomy (NCBI): domain Eukaryota; kingdom Metazoa; phylum Chordata; class Mammalia; order Diprotodontia; family Pseudocheiridae; genus Pseudocheirus; species Pseudocheirus occidentalis. The sequence goes on from CM053593.1 coordinate 271,704,522, forward strand.
GGATCTCACTAGCTGTCAAGCGTAAATTTTATTCTGAGAATCTAAGAATTGAGCCTAGATGAACTCAGTTTCCTCATTTTCTAAAGTGAAGAGGATTAAATGATTTCTCAGATCTGTTTAAGCTCTGAATCCTATGATTATGACGTTAACAAAAGATTTGTTTAGTAATGTTAAATTTTTGCCCATATCCTTCCTATACAGTCAAAAATTCCCTATTAATAGAACCAAATTAATAGTTTAGCATGTCCATACCGTTTTTAAACATTTTATATTTTTCCATGTAATTGTAATGTCTTTTTAAACTATACATTAATTCAGTCAACTACACTTTTAAATTCCACTTCTCCCCTACCAGAAGAAAAAAAAAAGGGGGAAGGTTAGCTATGACCTGAAAGGGCAGACAGCAAAGAGCTTACAAAATATGAACATGTCAGCTCCAGTACAATGGCCTCACTCTTCTTCCTTAATTGCTGGTGATAAGGAGAAGACAGTGAAGTAGGAAAGATCAGAGGATCTAAGGCAGCTCCATCCCCAGGCCAACATACTCTCTGGATAATTCTAATTTAAGAGTGGCATAAAAAAAAAAAAGCTCCACGTCCTTGAAAATGTTAGATGTCACATTCAGATTTCACAAACATTAATTTATAACACATAGATATTCATGTAAAGGAAATTAGAACTTAAAATATAAGTGTTTCTTTATATAAGATGTAGGAGATGTGATGTTAGAATTATGTGAAATGCTGAAATTTGTCAGTGGGTTACATGAAGAAGTCTAAGATGTTACATTATTCAAATATGTCATGCTGCTTTTGGGGAGGAAAAACTCCTACACAAATCTTAATAACTCCCTCCTTTTTTTCCACTTTCTGCTATGGAAGAAGAATTAAAGGTTTGTGTGCTCTGCAATTAGAGATAATTATTTCCAATGAAGGAATTTAAATCTGAGGGAAATTAAACAAGAAATTTTCAGATAATTAATAATCTGCCAATATAAACCAACACCCCCCCCCAAAAAAAACTGAGCAAGCACTCAGTTCTATTCCCTGACCCCAAAATAAATACACGTATATGCACTACAAAGCCTCAAAGTCACAAAACACTACAAATCTGATGTAGTTTTTTAACACTGTTCCTTTGTGAAAGATTCTGATTCATTATACAAATTAGCCCTTGGCTCCTACTTGGTAAGAATCCTGCCTAAATTTAAACTTCAATTCACAGTGCCACTTTACAGAATAATCAACAAAAAGTCCCAGAGAAGATATAGCAACAAAGTTTTTGTTTGTTTTTTAACCAAATCAGAGTACTGTAAGATTAATTTTACACCTTGAATTGTAATGACAGATGGGGTACAGGTTCTGGGAACCCCCTTGAGCTCCCCTTGAATCTTCCCATTTGATGAGGCATTTGCCTGAGGCCACAGGCCTTTTATTGTGGCTCCGCCCAAATCTTTATCCCTCTTTTGTCCAGTAACTTCCCACCCTTGACTCCCAAAATATCTATACCCAAATCTGTTACACCCTAACATGGGCCTAGCCCATCATTGTCTGTAGTTTTCAGGTAGCCTCCAGAAACTTCCCACCCTTAATCACCCATTACTGGAATCTGACTTCATCTGACTTCTGAAGATCCTCCCCAAACTCCTCCTCTAGACCACCCCTAGATTCCTCACACAACCTTTCTGTGTATAAGACCCCATCATGCCTCCATGTGGTGTGAGAGTGACATAGAATTTTCTAGTGCAGACTTGCTCAAACGATTCTCAGGTCAGATGATTCTGGCCTGCTTGTCCAATGCAAGGGTCACAGGTACTGAGGCTCCTTAAGAGTCTACCCAATATGGCAAACTTTGAATAAACTTTACTTTTCTTTGGTTGAGAGAAGACTTGAGAATTCATTTGGCAGGACCTGGCATGTTGGTATTTTGGGGTCTTGAGCACCCCTACCCTACCTCATCAATGACAAGGCTTCCTCTTTCTATTTGCTTACTCAATCTTCCTTTTTATTTGCTCCCGAGGTTCTGAGCTTTGCCATCATCTTTGACTCTTGCCAGTTCTATTTCTTAGACTTCTTTAGACTCATTTCATTCCTATTATGCTGCCTGAAAGTCTCCATGACTTCAATTTCTATTTCTCTATTCCATCCTTCACATCTGGCAGACTAAGTGCCCTCCAACACTTCCTACATCATGACATTCCCATGCTTTAAAAATTATGGTGGCTTCTTTGCTTTTGGATGAAGTCTAAATTCCTCAGTATGACTTTAATTGGCCTTCCTGATTCCCTGGACAGTTTTCTACCCTATAGCATGCTGCCTTTCAGACAAAACAAAAGCTATATTGTGAGGAACTAATTCCAAAGCTAAAATTCTGAATAATTTTCCCCTTATCAGACCCTGCTCAAATCCTTCCAGAGTTTACCCCAAGCAGGGCATAACACTGCTCCACCTCCAGCAAGATTTACCTCTTTTTAATTTAGAGCAAGCCAGGTGGTAAATTTGGATTTCAAAGGGCTTTTTTTGCATACAAAGCAAATAAAGGGAGTTGATGCTCTAAGCAGTAATTAAGCAAATTAGCTGCTATCAATAATGAGTGATGATATCAAAGTACTTAAATTAGGCACAAACTTGAAGTCAGATTTGCTGTGGATAATTAATGGAGATTACATTGATTACAATGTTTTTTGCCTTTTAAAAAAAACTTATCTACTACAGGTCCCAGATAGCTTTGCTAACATCTGTACAGTTTTGTTACATTATCTTTAGCTAAAAGGAAACTGTGGATTATAAAACCAGGACTGAAGTGCCTGAAATGTCCTTAGGAACATCGCAGTAACTACTGGGTTCTCAATCTGGTGCCCAGCTAACAGCTAGTAAGATCTGAACATTTGCCATCATTCTGTTCCAAAACCAATGGTTTAATTTCCAGGATGACTAAATTCCCAAGTACATCAAAATAGTCCATTTGGAGCCTGGCATATATAATCATTGTTCAACAGCAAATGGAGGTAAGATCATCAAAATTTTGTCATGGGGGGAGAAGGGTGAGATGTTGTCTTCCTTGGTGCAAAGTTACTAATTCTTTAAGTTCAGAATTGCATGAGGAAAGGTCGTCTCTAATAAGTTAACCTCTTAAAAAGTGATTCATGATCCTTTGAAGGCTGTTCTCTGATTTATTTGTCAAGGCTGGCTAGTAACATTTTACAGGAGGTAAGGTCTTGTTATTCAAAAAGAAATATAAAACAAACAAAAAATAGGAAATGTTTCCAAAGTTGTTCCCCTTCAACTCCAGCTTATTTTTTAATCATAAACATTCCTTTAAAATGCTACAAAATCAGAATCATCATCTCTCACATACTCAGGACCCAAAATGTATTTTCCATTATTGTAGGAACTATTATACTTTTAAAATCTTCACATAAAGAGAAGCCAACCATTGTGCCTAGGACTATGCTCTTCATACAACAGATCCTAATCATGTATTGCTGACAGCTGAGAAATGCTTATCTTTTTTGGCTAAAAGACCAGAAGTGCCGCCAACCTATGGTCCCATTTCAGTTTGCCACTCAGGTACACCATGGTTAAGACTTTACAGGGCACAAAAACAGATTCAACCCCTTGGGTTCAGAGTGCCAATAAACCTGTTTTTTTTTTTTAACTGCCAATGTGGAAAGAAAAAAATGGTAGTGCCTGGTTAACATATGAAGACTTGTATCCACAATCTCTTCCCAAGGTCTCCCCATACTGTGTGACCTCAGTTTTATTTCAAGAGTAACATTTCTAAGGTTCAGCTATTTTGCCTCAGGAAGCTGAACATATGGGAGGATTAAATAAATCCATCCAGAATGCCAGGGTTGTCATTTCAAAGACCTTGAGAGGGATACTAAGTTGTCACACACTCACACACACACACACACACACAAATAAGAGAGTTTCATTAGGACTGCTTTAGATACTACAGGGTGGTAGCAGTGGTGGCTTCCCCTTCTTATTCTTATGGATGGCAATATTAAAGGTTGGGGTAAAAACTGTCAACAAGTCATGCCTATCTCAGTTGCTGAGTCTGCTAGTTCCACGTTTACAATTGCCAAAGAAAACAAATGAGGGTGATATGATTTGTCTTTGCTTCTAACTTCCCATTCACAACAGCCTCTAATGGAAAGCTGCTTTACTCTCCACATTTATTAATACTCACAGGAAAGTAAACCAAAACCAGACATTTTCTAACTTCTCCTCCATCCAACCTAGACGTAGGAAAAACACATAGTACAGAAGTGGTATTTATATCAGATGGGGAATTCAGCTAGAGGGAAACCTTTATGCCAAGATTATATAAATAAGGCCAAAAAAATACTTTTCAAATATTAATCTTTTTTGGTTAACATTTCTCCATTTAGAAGTGATCTGACTTAAGGGAAAATAATCAAAAAGGAGGAAAAAACATTTCATTCATATCTGAATACTGGAACAACCAACCATTCTTTACTTTCAAATACAGGGATCAGTTGTTTGTTTTTGTTTGTTTTTTGTTGTTGTTTTGGTTGTCTTTTTTTTTTAATGGCAAGAGTCAGTGGTGAAATTTTTTATTTTGCATAGGGGATTCCCCTGTCCAAAAGGCCTTTGCCAAACATCCTTTTAGAATTCCTCTATTCTCCCTGATTAGTATGGCTCAACACAAAGACACTGGCTCTGAGGACAGAGGACCTGACACTGGCTCTGAGGACAGAAGACCTGGGTTCAAATTTTAACCTCTAATGCTTACTATAAAAATCATTTTACCTCCTTAGACCTTTAGGTTCTCATCTGCAAAACAAGGTGGTTGAAGTAGCTCTCTTCTCAGATCCCTTCTAGCCACAGATTTAGAATACTGTAATAAAAATGATTACAATGGGATAAAGATGAGTTTGTGTAAACATATGAATGAATATTGAGTTTGGAATTTTGTCTGGAATGTTGTGTAATGAAGAGGAGTCATGTGAAATTACAGATAGCAGAGGGCCTTGAATGCCAGAGTAAGGAGGTTATATTCTATCATAGAGGAAACAGGAAGCCACTAGAGGTTTTAGAGTTGGTCAGACCTGTCCATTTTTTGGTTGCACAATTAGT
>CM053593.1:271709726-271719743 GCA_028646575.1 Pseudocheirus occidentalis
GTTTTTTGTGATTTGTGACTTGTCCAAAGTCACAAATCAGCTCTTGGCAAGAGATGTGATTCAATCCCAAATCCAATGTTCTATCCATTACAACCACACTAGAAACATCATGTTATATAGAGCCAGAGGGCAGAACTGGAACCAATGGGTGGAAGTTATAGGGCAGCAAATTTCAACGCAATATCAAGAACTTGTTGAAAAAGACAATGTTTCACAAGATTAAACTCCTCGAGGGAAAGGACTGTCTTAAGCACCTCTGTACTCCCTACTGTGAAAGTAACACAGCGTCTTGCAATCAGTACAGAGATATTGATGTATTAAAATCAGACCATCCATCAGTAGGCATTTGTTGAAAGAATAAGTGAACGAATAATATAAAGTCCTGGATGACAAAGTAATGAATTATCTGTAATTGGAGGAATTTAAACAGAGGCTGGCAGAGATATTGTAGGTGGATTTCCTGTCCTATATGTCTTCTAGGATCCCTTCCCAGCTATTTACTCCAAGACATAGCAGCATGTTATAAAATTTTTCTCCAGTTCTGCCACTAATGAGCTATATAGCTTCCAATTTAACCTGTGTCTCAGCTTAGTCATCTGTATAATGGGGATAGTAATGTTTGTTCTACCTACTTCACAGGTGTTTTAATGAACAAATGAGAAAATGGATAATAATCATAAAAACAATAACAGCATTGATATGGTGCTTATAAAACGCTTTACAAATATTCTCTCATTTGATTCTCAATAACTTGAGAAGACAGGTTCTGTTATTATCCCCATTTTACAGATGAGAAAATTGAAGCAGTTAGATATTAAGGGACTAGCCCAAGGACATATAACTAGTGAAATCTTTTTTTTTTTTTCTTTTTGGAGGGCAGTTGGGGTTAAGTGACTTGCCCAAAGTCACATGGTTAGTTTTTGTGTCAAATATCTGAGGCCAGATTTGAACTCAGGTGTGCTTAACTCCAGCTTTAACACTTGATCTGCTGAACTAACTGTCTCAATAGATTTTCACAATGGATGTGAAAGCACTTACAACAGGACAAAGGGCTATAGTAACCCAAGTGATTACATTTTAGATATCAAGTGTACAGGATAGTCATAATAATGGGAAAAAGTATGAGACGTGGAATGAAGGATGGATCTGGAGTCAGAGGACTCGAGTTCACATTCTGCCTCTGTCACTACTTCGGAATGACCTTCTGTGGGCCTCAGTTTTTCATCTGTAACATAAGAAGCCTGGACTAAAAGACCTCTTGAGGTTCCTTTTCTACTTCTAGATCTATGATCTTATAATGAGTAAAAACAAAGGGAAATGTAAACCTTTACCTCAGGAAAGATTTATAGACAGTAGCTGGCAACTGTCAAACTACAATTCAAAGTTCTCTTGGATTTCAAGAGAATAAAAAAGACCTTGAAAAGTCGATTTTCCTCTATGTACGGAGCATAACATAATGAAAGAAAAAAAGGAAGAAAAAGAGAAAGAAAAAAGGATATCCATCTTTTCACCACTTTAAAAATGAAATTAAAGATGCTTTGACTTAAGAACAAGAAGTACATAATGCCACACAATTCCAAGAGATTAAAAACTTAAAAGACAGACCAGAGGTTAAATGGAGACTGAAGCAATGCATGCTGTCACTCTTTTCAATGTTTGGTTTTTGTTTCTCTTTTCTCATTGTTCACTCCATTGACTATTAACACCTATTCAACCAGACTATTGTACAGTGTGATAGAGTTTGCAGATCCTATACATGATTGTAAGCCACCATGGCGGGGGTGGGAGTGGGAAGGAAGGGGAGAAAAATCTGAAACTCAAGTGACTCTGGAACTGAATATTGTAAACTAAAAGTTAACAAACAAGTCAATAAAAATTAAAAAAAAAACTTAAAAGACAGTCAAAATTAAATCAATGTGTGACAACTTAATCCAGCCACAATTTAATCTTTTGATCCCATTCTTTCTGTTATTTAAGGCAACTCTTTTTATCAAATATATCAAAACCTCAGGATTCAAAAAAGAAAAAGGTCTTGGTTGGGTTTCTTGATAAATTCTTAGAGAACATTTCATTTTTAACTACTCAGGAAATCTAATAGTCAACAAGCATTTATTAAGTAACTACTGTTCATAGACTGTTTTACTTGGAGGCAAGATGGGTTAGTGGCGAATATCAATAAACATTTATCAAGTGTGTACTGTTTGCCAGGGCCTGTGCTAAGTGCTGGGAATACAAACGAGGCCAAAGCCTGAAGCTGCTCAAGAAGCTCACAGTCTAATGGAGGAGACAGCACACAAACAACTAAGTAAAAGCAAGTTTTACACAGGATAAATTGGAGATGATCAATAGAGGAAAGGAACTGGAATTTCCTTCTCCAGCTCATTTTGCAGGTGAGAAAACTGAGTCACAGAGCTAGTAGGTCTGAGGCCAAATTGGAATTCAGGTCTTTGTGACTCCAGGCCAGGTGCACTATCTGCTATGACACCTACCTGTTCAGTTTGATATATTAACAGCCCCTAATTGAACACTAGCTATTTGTTAAGTAGGTCTCACATAAAACTGTAATTTTCTGCCTAACCTTATACTACTACTCCCTATGCCTAGCCCAAATAATTACTTTTTTTCTAAGCATACTCAATACCCTTCGCTCCTTTGGCTTCTCTTAGTCAAATTCCAGCCCTGACTCACTCTTGCGTTTCTACCTTTTGAAATCTTGCCCCATCTTCAATGCCACCTTCAATCAGTCAATAAAACATTTATTAGGCATCAAATATCTGCTGGGCATTTGCTAAACATTGGATGCTTGACTTGACTCACTGAAGCCTTTTCTCTATTCACCCAGTTGGAAGTGATTTCTCCCACTTGTGAATTCTCACAGAACTTTTTCTATACTTTCTTTTATAGTTCCAAATTTTACTTTTTATTGATGAAGGAGATTGCATTCTAAAAGGGGAGAACACACATAGATAACCCAGATATATTTCCTGTCTCTTTCTGTCTAGCATGGTGTTCCAAACATAGGCGGTATCGCTACAAAGGATCAGAAGATCATGAAATTGAGAGCAGAAGGGGACTTGAGAAGTCTTATAAGCCTGACCCTGCCCCCTTATTTTCCAGAAAATGAAATTTTGAAGGAATTAAGGGAGAAACCTTTGGAATGAGAACAGTAAAGTTAATACATGAACATTCTATCTATTTGTCCATTGTTATTTGGTCTATATGATAATATTCTGTACATAAAAGTTGTAGGAGAAACTGGTTTTTTTCCTTTTAAATACTACTTTGAAAGCTTTTGTTGAAAAAAGAAAGCATTTAGTTATATGTCATTATATATCTGTCAGCAGATCAGGTGACCTGTCATTTTCATCCTTGGAGACAGATAATATCTATAACTTAAGTTCTTAGAGAGTTGCCTATGGCTCAGAACTTGCCTGTCACCACACTGTTTATAATGTCAGAAGTGAGATTTGCACCAAGGTCTTCTGATTCTTTTGTCCATCACTGTATCAAATATACCTTACTCACCTCAAAAACCCTTACCTGTTGTAGTACTTTTAGCTTCCCATAGCAACACCTAGAAATTACTAGAGGCATTCAATGCTGATTGAATTGAATTGCTTCTCTGTGGCTCTACATAGGATTAATTTATTCTTAAGTAAAATTTTAAAAGACATTTTGGCATAATGTATAGAGTACCAGGTTTGTTATCAGAAGACCTGGATGTAAATCTATGCCTGTCATTTACTAGCTCTTCATCCGGGACAGATCACTTGACTATGATGCATGCGCCTCAGGCCACTCCCTAACATTTACCTTCTTGTTGTTTCTGTTTTTTTTGGTTGGGTTTTTGCTTTTCGTTTTTGAAGAGGAGTGATGACATAAAAAGGTGAGGTCTTGACTTGTTCCTGAACTACTGTGTCAAAGACTGATGGAGAAATTTCTGAAATTATAGACCCTTTAGAAATTCACATGAACTTTTATTACATGTAGAAGCTAAACTGTTTTCCAAGGGAAAAAAATCTGATTTCATAATGAGATATCTGAGTAAAATGACTTATTTTAGAGAAAACTTTGTTGAACTAATGCATTGTTGGTGGAGCTGTGAACTGATCCAGCCATTCTGGAGAGCAATCTGGAACTATGCCCAAAGGGCTATAAATAAGTGCATACCCTTTGACCCAGCAATACCACCTCTAGGGTTATATCCCAAAGAGATCAGAGAAGTGGGAAGAGGACGTGCAAAAATATTTATAGCAGCTCTTTTTGTGGTGGCAAAAAAATGGAAACCAAGGGGATGCCCATTAATTGGGGAATGGCTGAACAAGTTGTGGTATACGAATGTAGTGGAATACTACTGTGCTATAAGAAATGAGGAGCAGATGGACTTCATAATAACCTGGAGAGATTTATATAAACTGATGCTGAGCAAGAAGAGCAGAAGAACCAGGAGAAATGTGTACACAATCACAGACAGAGCATATGTGTGATGACTAATTTCAATAGACTGGGCTCCTCTCAGCAATACAAAGTCATAGGACAACTCCAAAAGACTCATGATTGAAGGAGATATCCACATCCAGAGAAGGAGATGCGCAGTCTGAGTGCAGATTGAAACGAACTACTTGTTCTGTTTCTTTTTCTTGTTTTGTTCTGTTTCTCTTTCCCACTGATCATTCCATCAGTTACAATTCTTTACAACCTGACTAATGATTAATGGGAAGATATCTGTAGATCCTGTACTTGATTGTACGCCACCATGATGAGGGGGGGAGAGGAAGGGGAAGAAAACCTGAAACTCAAGAGACTGTGGAACTGAAATGTTGTAAACTAAAAGTAAATAAATCAATTTGATATATTAAAATATTTTTTTAAAAAGAAAACTTTGTTGAACTGTCTGTAAGAGAAACTGTAAGTCTGTTGGACTGTACGTCTATAAGACTCAACCAATCAATAGCCATCTGAGCCAGAAACTGGGGACATAAAAATGAAAAGGAAATTACATTCTATCAGGGGAGATAATATGTACACAAATAAACACAAAATATATTTTTAAATGCAAATTGGGAAGGGTAGAGGGAGGAATAAGAACAAACCTCATGTAAGAGTGGCATTTAAACTAAGTTTTGAAAGAAATCAGGAAATCTAAAATGAACTACCTGCCCCTCTAAGAGTTTCTAGAGGAAAACTTGGGTAGAGGAAAAAAGTCCAATAACATGGTGACAGTGACCTTGAAAATCTGTTCCCTGGTTCTATATCTGGACTCTTTAACATCTCTAGTACTAGAGCAGAAATGTCTGAGTTAGGGTTCAGAGATGGGGAAGCTGGCCATATACTGTTGGTACAAATCAGAAACAAAAGAAAGTTTGGGTAAAGAACTGTAGCTCATCAAGAGGGTTCAAAAGCACAGCGGTTGTCCACTCTCTGAGGATTCAACCTCCCAGTGCGAGTGAGGGTTGAGGAAGGCAACCCTGGAAAGTTGTCATACTAGTTTAGACCTTATCTTGTTAGGCTGTTAGCAACCCCTTAAAGTCACAAAGGTAATCACCAGTCCTTGCTTACTTTAACTCTTTAAAGCATGAGGTTATTCAAAGATATGAGAAAGAGGTAGGTGAAAGCGGGGAGTCCTGAAACATTGGATTAAAGAACTGTTCTTTAAGGAATGGCTACAAAGAAAATCAATTTTCCCCCCTTCTTGTTGGCAGAAAGAACTAAATAAAGAGTGCTAGCTGCTGCTTCAATATTCATCCATACACTATGAATGATTCCCATGTGGATAAAGGTCAGACCAATGAGAGGGGGCAGGCATTGATTTTAAAATATTTTTTATTAATATTTGATTTAAAAGTAGCTTTGTAAAGCAACTTTATTAATATTTGGTTATCTTTTATCTTTTACAATAAAAAGCTTTACTTAGCTATGAATCTTATTACCAGCCAATTTTGTTCTCTGTTACCTAAAAATTTTTTAAAGTTTATATTTTCCTTAGGCATTTAAAAATCCAAGTCAGAGGTTAGAGAGTGACAGAGAGAGCTCCTGAGACCACACCTTCCCCCTACACTCCTCCTGGACAAAAAAGTCAACTCAGAAAAAGCACTAAATTCCCATTCAATGAAAAAAACTGATTTGGGTTTAAATACTTTAAGATCTATATAGAACTAACTGTATGGAAAGTTTTACAATTGATTTCCATGTGGTGCTACCATGGTACCTAGTAAACACATTTATTTTCACACTGGTTACCTTTCTCTACAAGAATTCATGCTAAATTGAACAGCACAATGTTCAAAAGACCCCATGATAATAGTCTCACAGTGCAAAACCTTGCTTATAAGGGTATTTTGGTCCTGGATGATAAGAACCTCATTACCATATTTGAGGAGTCTAAAACTTTTAGAACTAATTATATAAGCATAGGTACAAGTTAAAATACTGAACCAAAAATATACCCGTCCTACTCCTGACAAACTTCTAAATGATCCTCGAGTGGAAACAAGAAGTGGCCCAGTACCTAATCCTCAACATGTCATGCACAAACAAGTCCTTATATTCTGAGAAAGTATCAGCCCACACAGACAAGTTTCCAGCTAACAGGCAGATTTCTATCATAATGAAGCAAATACCTTCCTGCATATTAATTACTGTCTTTCTGACTAGCTACCACCTTCTGTGCTGTGCACCAACTAAACAAAGATGCTTTTGATTTGATATCAGCAATTCTAACCACAGGTAATTTTGCCAAGGAATTACTTACTACAGAGTAGCAGGAAGCTAGCAGATAAGAAAATTAAAACTGTCAAGATAAAGTGAATGTGATACATGCAGAGTTACAAACAACAAATTAAAGAACTTAGGGCCAGTGGCAAGTGTAAACCTCCTTTTCCTCTCCCCATTTTGATATCAGATATTATGGAAATTTGACCATTCATGCATTCATCCAGAATTTATTGAGTACATACTATGTGCAGGCACTGAGAAGAATACAGAAATAATTAAAACATGACCTCTTCTTCAATATGCATATAATTAAACAGACCATTTAAAAATTGAGATGAAGAAAAATTATGTAAGCTGAGAGTGACAGAAGATGGTTTAGAGAGGCTAGTCTATAAAAGCAACCAGAAGTACTTTTAGTAGGGAAAATTGGACCTCTAGTCAAGCCAAAATTATCTATGCCATTTTATCCAAATTCAAAATCACAGATTTAAACTATTATTATTATAATCTTAATAATAATGAGAGACAGGGGTGGCTAGGTAGGGCAGTGAATAGAGCTCTGGCCTTGGATACGTAACACTTACTAGCTGTGTGACCTTGGGCAAGTCACTTAACCCCAATTGTCCTGCCTTCCCCTCCTCCAAAAAGCAAATAACAATAATAATAATAATAATAATGAGAGACAATATGGCATTGTGAATACAGAGCCAGCCTTGGAAGAATAAGGAAGATCTGGGTTCAAGTCTTGCCTCTTATACACATTGGCATACCTGACCAAGTCACTTAACTTCTCAGTACTCAAGGCAACTCTCTAAGACTGTAAGTTGTAGAACAGGTACTGATCTGCATCGGCAGATCTTCCCTATGAATTCACATGTCGGGTAAAAAAAAAAATCTTAGTAACTGTCAATAAGTAGTAACACTTAGTCTGGCATCAGGACCTGGAATATAGTTGGCACTTAATAAATGTTTGCTGATTAATTGAAATACAATTAAAGTATAAAATAAAGCTCCAAATAAAATATTTAAATCTAAACTATTTATACTTTTATAGAAAACAACAATATAAAATGCTGACAAAATATCATGTATAATCTATGTCAAATTGCTTGATTTCTCAATGGGGGAAGGGAGGGAAAAAGGGAAAGAATTTTGAAGTTTTAAAAACAAATGTTAAAAAACTGTTTTTACATGTAACTAAGAAAAATAAAATACTAAATAAATACCAAAATAAGAAAGAAAAGAAGCTTATAAGATTTTTTTTAACAACTCTAAGGGACGAGGGTGGAGAAAAAAGAGGAAAAGGTGGAAAACTAAGATTAGCCACCAAAAACAGAGGATGAAGAAGTCAACATATCAATATCTACTTCACTAGCAACATTTGGGGTTCTAAATCATTCCACAGTAGGCCAGGTGCTTAGCTAAGCTTCAGAACATAAGTCTCATCTGTTTAATGGGCCCTCAGTCTCTTCAATCCTATTGTTTCCGTAGTCTGTTCATATTCTGCTATAAAACAGTTAACCAGGAACATAATAATGTCATGTTGGCGATATAGCAATAGCAAGGGAATGAAGAGGAAGAATGGACAAACACTAACGAGGGAGAAGAAAAAGTTCTACCTGGAGAAAGAGGTTCAACAAGCAACTCTTATAGATAACCACAAACTGAGCTGTGCCAAATCAGTGTATAGATGACTAAGGTTGTTTCAGCTGCCAAACAAGCACTTACAATGGAGAGTATATCTTTTATGTTGGTATGACATATCAGGGAGGGACTTTCTCCCATGAGAAATCTCACTATACAAGCTTCATTATCTGTCACACAGATATTAATCCTAAGGAACTAATTATAGTGAAGTCCCAAGGAATGCCAAATATTTTTGTTCTGATGGGCAACCAAAAAAAGAAAGTTGGAATATCAAGGAGAATTGTTTTAAAAGCTGGTGTAAAGATAAATTATATGATTAGAGTTCTTAATTTGTTATATTCTATAACCTGGTACTAGGCTTATTAGACTGTGTAAAACAAAAGACTAGAAGCCTAGTTTGTGTAAATTCTTTTAAGGACAGTTTTTAAAAGGAGAAAAACACTGACAGACTCAATCTGGTCTAAGTCTTGAAAAGTCACAATATCAACACTGCTTTCACCTACAGAGCTCAAAGAACTTTATATAAATCACTAGTGTCATTATTGTTCTTGTTTTACTGATGAAATATTCCAATGCAATTTTCCTAGAATTTCTGACTCAAGCTAAAAGAAACACTGAGTAAAACTAACTTTCTAAACATGAAAACAAACTTGTCTCAAATGATGATCTGTTAAATTTCTATGTTATTTTTTAGGTTTGTTACAATCTGTTCAAAAATAGGACAATATTTATTTTTGGACCAAATTTATGATGTCACTATTATAAGGGAACACCTGAAACAACTTTTTCTACAAAAGCATACTTGATAGTTGATCTGCAATTTAAGGTCTTAGAGAGTTGCCTAGGAATGTTATAGCCAGGTTCTAGAGTTCCCAGATCAAGGAGAAAATATTACAAGCTGCCAGGAGGAAACAATTTGAATACTGTGGAAACACAGTTAGGATGACCCAGGATCTAGCAGCTTCTACATTAAGGGATCAAAGGGCCTGGAATATGATATTCTGGAGATCAAGGGAGCTAAAACTAAAACCAAGAATCACCTATCCAGCAAAACTGAGTATAATGTTTCAGGGGAAAATATGGTCATTCAATAAGATGGAAGACTTTCAAGCATTCTTGCTGAAAAAACCAGAAAAGAAAATTTAACATTCAAATACAAGAAGCATGAGAAGGAACACATGGAAAAGAAATCATAAGGAACTTATCAAAGTTAAACTATTTGCATGCCAACATGGAAAAACGGTAACTGTAACTTATGAAACTTTTCTCAGTATGAGGATAGTTGAAGGGAATATAAATGTATATATGTGTATGTATGTATGTATGTATACACATGTCTATATAGGAGGTTATATTTGCGTTTGAATATATATGTGAGTGTGTGTACATATGTGTACATAGACAGAGGGTACAGGATCAACTGAATAGGAAAGAATATTTTAAAAAGTGAAATTGAGAGGTGGGAGAGGAATAGAATGAGAGGAGACAGGGAGAGACAGAATGGAGTTAATCATCTCATATAGAAGAGGCAAGGGATAACCGTTATAAAGGAAGGGAAGAACAGGAAGGTAGAAGGGAAGAACAGGAAGGTAAAAGGGAATGGGTCAACCTTACTCTCATTGAATTTGGCTTAGGAAAGGAATGACATACACTCTA
>CM053593.1:271720243-271749923 GCA_028646575.1 Pseudocheirus occidentalis
AAAGAAAGTGATGACCTGCCTTTCATGTAGAGCCTACAGGATGCTTTCCCTATCCGATGTCATTTGATCCTAAAAACAACCCCATAAAGTAGTAATGCACGTATTATTATCCCCTCTTATAGATGATAGGCTAAGATTTACAGAGGTGGGAAGTGACTTGCCTAAGGTCATACACCTAATTAAATAGCCAGGAAGGGATTCAAGTCCAGGTCTCCAGACTCAAAATCCAGTTCTCTTTCCAAAGCAAAATACTGATATAAATTGATAGTTATAGTAACAATTCATATTTCTCTGATCTTTTAAAGTTTATGCATCATTCTCCTCATAACAACACCAATGTGAAGCAGAGTAGGCAGAGTAAAGGTAGCATTTTACAGACAACAGAAACAGAGACCATGAGAGGTTGTGTGTGATGAGGAAAGAGTGCTTGGTCTGTAGTTGGAGAATCTGGGTTCAATCCTACCTCTGATGTAACTTTCTCTCTGTGTGACTCTCGGCAAGTCTCTTAGACTCCTTGGGCCTCAGTGTCCTCATCTGCAAATTGAGGAAATTGGAATAAATTACCTCTGAGATTCCCTGCCTACTCCAGTCCCATTCCTAGGAAGTATCAGAGCCAGGATATAAACCCAGGTCTTCTCACTGCAAGTTCCAAATTATGTCCTACTACCTGTAATAGTCCATATTAAAGCAGATACCAAACTGAAGTGTTATTCTAGGAAGCCAATCAATCTACAAGCATTTATTTAAAACCTACTCTATGCTAGGTATTGTACTTTGGTGCTGATGATACAAAGACAAAAGTGAAACAAATATTTCTTTCCGTCAAGGAGCTTATAGTCTATCAGGGAAATGACCTGTACAAATGTAAGTATATATAAAGGAAACAGAGGGTAAATTTTTTTGGGGGGGGGGCATGAGGAGAGGAGGGATCACTATAGGTGTGGGAGGGTCAAGGTTCAATAAAAATTTTATAGAAGTGGGCATTTGAGCTGAGCTTTCAATGTTTTCTGGGAGTATTTGCATATTTATACCATTCAAAATATTTTGATTTCTTTTTTTGGTTTTCCTTTTTGTTTCTGATGACTTTTAGTTTTGTTTGACAATGGTTTCTGGATATATGCCCTCTGCTCCCCAATCCCACACCAGAAATCCAACCCTCCCCCGTGACAAAGATTTCCTATTTTTTTTGCTCTTGCATTTGTCACATTTTGAGACCTCTCCTTTCATGGAAGGTTGGCACCCATGCTTTGCTCTTTGGAGGTCATATCTGTGGACATGGCAGATTTAAAGCCTATCCCTAAAAAGATTTAGAAAATCTGACCAATCTGGAAGTTTTCATTGCTTTCTTTCACTGTCTTTGAGCCTGATGGATAGCTTGCTGGGTGTGTTTTTAGATGCTTTTGAACTATGCCTATTTTTTTTTCCTGCCACTGAGATGCCTCTAGATTTTTCTTCTGATATATAACTGGGTATATACCTTCCCTTGGTTTCCAACTTCTACTCTTGTTTTTGGAGTTTCTTGGTTCATCTCTTCTTGGTTTCCAAGAAAAAGAAAGAAAAAAAAAGCTAGTAACAGCTAGTGTATGACCTCAATAGTAAATATTTCCTGCGAGAAGCAGTGGGGGAGGGGAATAGTGCAGGCTATACCATGAGCAAATAAAACCACTTTTTCATGATGTAGCTAAGTCACAGAGATCATTCTGGGAGTCAGAGCCAAGAACACCTAATTTGCTCACACTCTGCCAAGGGCAAGCTCCTTAACCAAGAAGCAAAGAGGTAATGTGACTCAGGGGAACAAGATTGCTTCAAAAAGCAGGTGCAGGGGGAGACTAAGGCTTTACTATGGCTCCTGTGGGAGTCAGGAGCAGATGTGACTGCACAAAGATGAGGAAATAGAAACCAGACCCATTGAGCTGGGGATGTCAAAGGGTCTGGAGCAGGATATGAGAAGGTACAAGAGGAAACAAGAATGCATATTGAGGATACTATAGAAACACAAAGAATCATATCTAGAGAGTTGGAGCTTAGTCTAAAAAGGGCAGGGTGGTGGTGGGGGGTGGAAAACATCTCTGAAAGCTTTAATAAATTACCCCAAAGAGTCAGGAATCCACCTCTAGGTTAAGACTAGAAATTTGGTACTCAGAGTTCCAGTCCTGGCCCTGTATTTCCCTATGTGACCTTGGGCAGCTTAATCTCTTTGTGGTTAAATGGAATACTGTCATATTATCACAAGACATCCACATCTGGGTACCGTTTACTCTTTATGTTGCCCTGAAATTGTCGCCCTGAAACATGGCTGCATTGTCTTAATGGATGCAAATTTCTTATTGCAAAGTACTTCAAAATCCCTCTGGGGAGAAAATAGATAATGGTGTTGAACAAACATTCCCTTTCTGTGGAGAATGTTGTCATCACAAATGAGAGCCACTAGTTAAATTATAACTATATACTCTGGTGCTTACTTAGCTATGGTCACATGGCATTCCTGCTCCCCTCCCCCCATCCCACATCCTGTTTTCTGCTTATTCAGCAGTGGTAGCTATTAAACAGCTAATTTGTAGTTAAATTCATTACGTTTTGTGTCCCAAGAGGCCAAAAATGATCCCAACAAATGTAAGTACCATATCTGATGTCAGAGAACCTGATTGAATCTGAACCTGGGTTTATATGCTCTTTTTTAAAAAAAACTGTGGGACCTTGGGCAAGTCCTTTTAAACTTTCTAGACCTCACCCAGTTTCTTCCTCTGTAAAATGAACTAGAGCAGCGTTTTTTAAAGAGTTTACATGTAATAGACCCCTTTGGCAGTCTAGTAAAGCCTATGAATTCCATCTCAGGAAAATGGTTTAAAATTCACAAAATAAGATACATAGCATTATAAAGGAAACCAAATATACTGAAATAGCTATCAAATCATATTAAATAAAGAAATGAATTTACATATCCCAGGTTAAGAATCCTTGAACAAGGTGGTTTTTTGGGTCTCTTCTGGTTCTGAATCTTGTGATCCTATGAACTCCATCAACTCTGCCTATCATAAAATGACCAATAACTGGGCAAGTGCAATAAAGAGGAATTTTAAAAAAACTTTCATTTTGATTAGCAAACTCCTTACCACTGGTTAAATCAAGGCAGAAATCTCAGACTGACATGTGGACAAAAAAGTTTGCTCAGTCAGTCCTACAGTGAGTCAGTAAGGCGGCAACATTTAATATTCAAGATGTTCATGGAACCATATCCTTGTTATGATTACAACTGTTGTTCAGACCTAATAAAGTTAGCGTTGAAATAATTTACCTGAGGCTGCTTCAAGGTTTTCAAAACCCATATTCCTTCCAAATAAAAATGAACTAGTTTGAGGGTAAAGTCATCTTGGTTTTCTTTCTCTGTCTTTTTTAAAAGGGTAATTTTATAGCACTATGTACATGATTTCTATTTTCAAATGCAATATTACTTCTGATTAGGAACTGTAGAGCTTGGAGGGGGTCATTATTATTTTAGGATCATAGATGTAGAGATGGAAGGTCTCTTAGAGGTTACTTAGTCTGTCCCCCTCATTTAAGATGAGAAAACTGAAGTCCAGAGAAATTAAATCTTCTAAACATCTTTATTTTGCAGATCAGGACACTGAAGAAGCTCAAAGGTAAGTAAATTGCCTAATGTCACACTGGTAGCAAATGGCAGAGTCATGATGCACACCCAGGTGCGGTTGACTCCAGAGAGAGTACTCTTTCCCCCTTCTATCTTGTTTCTCTGTGTGTAGCACTCAGTACAGGACAAGTGTGCACAGAAGAGGCACTGGATAAATGTTTGTTGAATGACTGAAGATATTTTTCAGTGTCACTTACCATTTGAAAGAGCTAGGTCAGGATACTGCACTCAAATAGAGACCAAAGTTCACTTTTCTTGTCTTTAATCCTTGCAAATATGGGGGAGTAAGGTTGTTTTCTTTTTTTTTTTTTTTTAGCAGTTCATGCATCAGTGTCTCTGAAAATACTTTTGATCTACTTTCAGAAAATGTAGCCTTCAAAACACTAGGAAATCTTGATAAAATTACATACAAACTGGAGTTTATTTTCAGATTAGACTAGGCCAGATAGTGCAATTGGTCAGACTATGGTGCTGGCTTTCTTCAGGGGAAAAAGCTGTTCCATAGACACTGGGTTAACATTCATCCTTCTCTGTAAGATCCACTCCACTCCCCACCCCCCTTGGCCTCAAGGGGGAATAAAAGAATCTAAGATGGTTTGGCACAAATAAATCCCTACAACTGGAAAAATAATGTAGAATCCTAGAACATGAGTCTTAGAAAGGACCTTAGAGATAACTAAAACATTTTATAGGTGGAAATGGGAACCCAAAGTGGTGAAGTGACCTGTCCAAAGTTACACAGCTAGTTAGTAGTAGAGTCAAGATAAGAAACTCAGATGGCTTAGCTCCCCAACTCTATACTACAATAGCTTAAAGCCCTTACTTTGTACTTGTTGTTGTTCAGTTATTTCAGTCGTGTTTGACTTTTTGTGACTCCATTTGGGTTTTTTTTGGCAGAGATATTGGAATGGCTTGCTATTTCCTTCTCCAGCTCATTTTACAGGTGAGAAACTGAGGCAGAGTTAAATGACTTGCCCAGGATCACACAGTTAGTAAGTGTCTGAGGCCAGATTTTAACTCATGAAGATAAGTCTTCCTGACTCCAGTGCCTGAAGCTAAGCCACCCCCACACCCCACGACCCCCTTTAATTCTACTGCTATGTGTCAATTGCTTTCAATTTTATAGATGAAGATTAACATTACTTTAAAGTTTCCACTAACATGAAAATGAAATACATGCCTCTTTTCATTTCTAAAAAAAATAATTCTAGTCTATTATTTCTTTTTATGATATTTCAGGGAAAAAGGAAAAGGTTTTTGCAATGTGAACTTCTGAGCAGAATGTTCAAATATTTTACATAGGAGAAACTTTATCTGTACACTTAGAAAGCTTTAATATTGTTATTTCCTCATTTAGATACAAGCCTATGCTCATCTATTATGTAAGAGACTTGACAATGCTTCTTGTTGGTGAGATGAAGATGATAATATCTTCCCAGCTATGATTTCAGACTCTAATAGAATCCTCTCTATAACTGATGGTTTAGAATCAGTCCATCAGCAAGTATTTATTGACTGTTTCTTATGTGCTCAAGGGATTATTTATAAGTGATAAGAGGGAGTTCCAACCCCAAAACAACACTTCAAACTAAAGACCATCATAGGATCAGAGATTTAGAGTTGGAAGGGCTGTTAGAGGCCACCTAGTACAACATAATCATTTTATGGATGAAGAAACTGAGGCTTGGAAAGATTAAGTGACTTGCTGGCTTCCCTAAAGGCACACAGTCTTGTAAATATCAGAAGCTGGATCCCAGTAAGCAAACTATCCACCTTGCTTCTTATGTTCAGAAGCCTTGGAGTGTAGCATTAAATGAACACCTAGCTAGGAGCCAAGAAACCTTGGTTCAAGCCTCGATTCTGTCACAAACTAATCATGTGACCTTGGGTAAGTTGTTTCACAATTCCTTTATTTTCAGATGATGGAATTGGACTGGACACTTGTAAGGCATCTTCAGGGTCTAAAAATCTCCATTTTTCCTACCTCTTTCATTTTACAGACCTAATATTGTCTTATAACTAAAGGAGGGTACATTCTTTTTTTTAAGTTGATATTTTAAATTTTTTTATTTTCAGTCCCAATTTCTCTCCCTCTTCTTTCCCCCTCCTCCACTCATTGAGAAGTCAAGAAATATGATACTCATTATATATGAAGTCATGCAAAACATATTTCTGCATTAGCCATGAGGGAAAAAAAAACCTAGGAAAATAAAGAAAGGAAATACAAATATGCTTCAGTCTTCACTCTGAGACCATCATTTTTCTTTCTAGAAGTGACTAACAATTTACATCATGAGTCTTTTGAAGTTGAGGTGGATTACTGTATTGATCCCAGTTACCAACATTATTGTAGTAACTTTGTAGATTATTCTCATTTCTGTCTGCTTCACTTTTCATCAGTTCAGAAAAGTTTTCCTAGTTCTTTTCTGAAATGATTTCTGCTATCATTTCTTTTCAGTACAAAAGTATTCCATGACATTCATGTATCATAACTTGTTCGGTCATTCCCAAAATGATGGATATCACCTCATTTTCCAGATTTTTGCCACTGCAAAAGGAGCTGCCATAAATATCTTTGTACATATGGATCTTTTTCCTTTTCTTTAATCTCCTTGGGCTATAGACCTAGTAGAGGTATTGCTGGGTCAAAGAATATGCAGTTTTATAACCTTTGGGGAATATTTGGCATAACTTCAAATATCTCTCCAGAATGGTTGGAATAGTTCACATCTCTACCAACAGCATATCAGTGTACCTACTTTCCCATATCCCCTCCAGCATTGTAATTTTCCTTTTCTGACATTTTAACAAATTTAATGTGTGTGAGGTGGTACCTCAGAGTTGTTTTAATTTCCATTTCTCTATTAGTGATTTAGAACATTTTTATATTACTATTGATAGCTTTGATTTTTTCTTCTGAAAACCCCATTCATATCCTTTGACCATTTATCATTTGGGGAATGGCTTATATTTTTATTAATTTATCTAGCAGAATACATTCTTATCATTCCCAGCATGATACAGGGGAAATAGCCATAGATTTGATGTCTGAGAATTTGGATTCAAATCCTGTCTCTTCTACTATCTCTGTTTCTTTGGGTATCACCTGCCCTCTCCTGGCCTCAGTTTCCTCATCTGTATAATGAGGGAGAATTATTGAATAGATGACCTCTAGGGTTTCTTACAATTCTAAAGCAATGATATTGTGATTTGACTTCACTTATTCACTAAATAAAAGCATTTTAAAAATTAAAAAGCATTCTCCTAAAAATAAGGAACCAAATGTGTCAGTCCTCTCCAGGCAAGAATATCAGAATCAGTCATTTGCAAAGTAGTGATTAGCAAAGTCTAGTTTTAGATTTCCCTTTCCTTCCATTGTTGTTATTCAGTCATTTTTCAGTTGTGTCTAACTCTTTGTGACTGGGTTTTTCTGGCAAAGATATTGTAGTAGTCTGCCATTTCCTTCTCCAGCTCATTTTACACATGAGGAAACTGAGTAAAATGAAGTTAAGTGAATTGCTTAGGGTCACACAGCTAATAAAGGTGCCTGAGGCCAGATTTGAACTCATGAATATGAGTCTTCTTGACTCCAGACCCAGCATTCTAGTCACTGCACCAGCTAGTTGCTGTTTCCTTCTATTAACATGCCCTGTAATCACATGCTTCATTCTAATTCTGCCTCCAACTATTTCAGGGTGAAATTTCTGGGTTTTTTAAGCCTTCCTAATGCAGTCCTATTTTTCACATTTTAATTGACAAATTAAACTATGTTTCATTTTCACCCCACTTCTGATCTCTTTCTCTCCCTTTCTGTTCATCTCTTTTCACCTTGCCATACCATGTTAATGACAAAACAGAGATTAAAACCCAGGTCTTCTGATTTTCAGGTCAATACTCTTTTCATATTTAATAAGCTTTATAATACTTTGTATAGGAAATAAAACTCGAGATTATCATCTCAAGAATGACAAGAAGTGTTGCCCCTTACTGTGTTAAATTCTGGAATATTTTAAGAGAGAATTGACAGACTAATATGTCCAGAGAAGGGTTAATATGAGTGTGAGGAATCTGAACATCATCTCACTTGAAGAAATGGTGGAGAAACCAGTAACATTTAGAAAGGAGTAGCAAAAAAAGGGGAACATTTTAGCTAGTTGTCTTAAAAAATATGAAGAAGAAATTATCTTGCTTGGTAGTGCTCCAAAAGACAGAATTAGTAACCAGTTGTGAAAGCTACAAGAAGACAGATTTTAGTTTAATATGAGAAAAACAAACAAATTGTAAACTTTTTTTTTTTTAACAAGTAGGGATCTCTCACAATGGCACTGGCTATCTAGGTAAATAGTGATCTTTTCAATGGAGATAAAGATGTAGACCACCTCTCAGGGTTACTGTGAAAGAAATTAGTGCATTGGGTCTGAGGCTGGATGAGATGATATCTGATGTTCTCTGGACTTTAAGATTTTTATGAAGAATAATGGAATTATATGAAGAATAAGAGAATATAAAAAAAATGTAACTATGAGCTGATTCCAGAAAGGGTCTTGATTCTTGGCAATGAAAACTATGGCACATAGTAGGTATTTGGCAAATGCTTCTTTCCACCCCACTGCTGCTCCTGCGTTTTGAGGTACTTGATATAAACAAGGTGCAGGATAATATATTCATAAGAATGAACCTAAGTATCTGGATTGGAATTCAGATGTCACCCTTTGGAAATGAAGGTCATGAAAATGTCCAGCAAATGAAAAACCACTGGTCCTGCTTCCAGTCCAGCTCCCATAGCCATCAACTAGGTAAGTACTTTCTATGAAAAAGAGACCAGTCTACCAGCTGCCAGTCTGTTTCTACTCAAAGGGCAGTGGCAAAACAGCTTAGCTGAGGAATCAAGGCACTCTGAGGGAAAGATAGAGGCATCTGTGTTCTAGGCAATTAAACCACTCACTACTATCCTTGACCACCATCTCCCTTCAGAACTTGACAGAGACATAGTAAGACCCTGACCCCAAGAGCCTTGGAGATAAGTGTCTCAAAAATCACCAGTCCTATTTCCATCCTCCTTTCCCCACCACCCAAACATCAATAAAGAAAGAAAACACTGCAGAGACAGGGCCCACTTTTCTCACTCTCACCAGCAACAGCTGAGGATCAACTGCTACTAATAGATAAGCACAAGAACTCTGGGAGTGGTAGCAAACTCCCCTCCATATCAGTTCATGCACCCATCATCTTGACAAGCAAATTCTGCCAAGGTGCCAACCAGTCGGTGGGGATCCACCAACTGCCAACCAACTGCCCTCCCAAAAGGCAGGCAAGTTAGCTTAGCTAAAGAAGCAAAGCACCTTGAGGGAGAGATGGGAGGCAGCAGATCTCAGAAAAGTGACACTACTACCATCACCTTGGCTGCCATCTTCCCTCAGACCCTAACGGAGATAGCCCGGGAGCCTGAGCCCAAGAGTTTTGGGAATAGCAACCCTTCTAGCCCAGTGATCTCAGCCACCATCCTGGGAAGCAACCTCCCTGTAAAGAGAGATGTAGCCTGGTATCTGACCCCATAGGTACTACAGTCACATCTACTGAAGATCTAGAAAAGAACATTCTTGCCACCAAAGTCTTTGGCACTGTCAAATGGTTCAATATCAGAAACTGATACAATTTTATCAGAGAAAATTATGTTACATAGTATATTAGTGTGCCTGTCCCTCTATAATCCCCTCCAACATTAACTATTCCCATTCCTTTTTGCCATCTTTTTCAAATTGCTGGGTGGGAGGTGAAACCTCAGAGTTGTAAAAAAGAACCAGCAGAAGCTAAAGTGAAATATGTATAAAATGGCATTGTCATAATAGAAGCATATGTGTGTGCTGTCTGCATGGAGTCTAGAAGGTACCTAATAGTAAGAATTGTCTAGTGTTTATCTAGGGTTGTTCAGGGGACCATAGATTTAGAAATATTAAAACCTCTCTCATTTGATGGATTAAAAAATTGAGGTCAAGAGAGATTAAATTACTTACCCAACATCATACAGGAAGTCACATAGCTAGGATTTGTGCTTGAGTTCACATGAGTGGGTAACCTGACCCATTCTGCATTAGACAAGTCACTCAAATATCTTTGAGTCTCGGTTTCCCATTCTGTAAAATTAAGGAGTTATAGATGATCAAGAACCATTCCATCTCTCACAATCTGTGATATAGTATTCTAGAGAAAAAGCATATCCCTCTACTAAAGAAGGGTTCCACAGATTATCATAGCTTGATTATTATATTATTATATATCACTATGTTACATATTACTTCCTTAATATATGCTACAATCCAGCCATGCTGGTCTTCTTGCTGCTCCTCACACATGCCACTCCATTTCTCATCTCCATGCCTTTGTATTGGCTATTCCCCATGACTAGAATGCTGTCCTTCTCATCTCACTGCCTCTAGGAAACCCTGGTTTTCCTTCAAGGCTCAGATCAAATATCTCTTTTCTGGTTCCCAGGGATGTTAATGTTTTCCCTTCCAAAGTTGCCTTGCAACCATTTTGTATGCATTTTGCATATAGCCATATATGTGTATGTTGTTTTTTCCATAAGAATGTAAGCTCCTTGAGGGTAGAGAATATTTTTCATTTGTCTTATATTCCCAATGTCTAACACAGTTTCTGGAACATGTTGTTGTTTGTCATTTTTCAGTTGTGACTGATTCTTCATGACCCCATTTGGGGTTTTCTTAGCAAAGATATTGGAGTGGTTTGCCATTTACTTCTCTAGCTAATTTTACAGATGAGGAAACTGAGGCAGATAGGTTAAAGTGACTTTCCCAGGGTCATACAACTAGTATGTGTCTGAGGCCAGACTTGAACTCATGAAAATGAGTCTTCCTGATTGCAGACCTGAAAAACTAATCACAAGCAGCTCTCTTGAGGAATGTTGCTGTGAATAGCTTTAAAGTTCTGATTACATAGTATAGTGAACTCTCTATTTATTCAGCAATAAACTAAAGCAAAACATTCACAAAGTTAAAGCGCAACATTCACAACAATATACCATAACAACTTATTTCTAAGGTGGCCACATCGTCTTAAACAAAACATATAATTCAGTAAGTCACAATTCCATCAATCAGTATAAAGTACCCAAGTGAAGTCTCCTTTCATCCTTAAGTACAGGCTGGCTTCCAATCATCTTTAAGCTAACCATCCTTAAAAAGTAATCATCCTTAAGTCAGTAAAGCCTTCTTTCAGGACATCTGTAAACAGCAATAAATTCCTTCTCAGGGTTACTGGATTAACAATAAAGTCCTCTTCCAGGGTTTCTGGATCATCAATAAAGTCCTCTTTCAGGACTTTTCTCCAAAAACAACAGACAAGGCTTTTGTCTTATGGACTAATAGACAGGGTGCTACAGAGTGCCAAAATCAAAAGCATTCTTTTTTTTTTTGACAGCAATTGGGTTTAAGTGACTTGCCCAAAGTCACATGGCTAGTAAGTGTGTCAAGTGTCTGAGGTTGGATTTGAACTTAGGTCTTCCTGACTCCAGGGTTGGTGCTCTATTCACTGAACCACCTAGCTGCCCCACAAGCATTCTTGATCTCAGTTCTGCTTGGTCCCAGTGTGTGCTTGAGCTTTTATCTGCTCTGCTTCTTTTGGTTCCACCCTTGCTTTTGTATCCTTCCTGGTCTGCTCTTTCAGCAAGTTCCTGCCACCCTGGGGTCCATGTGATGATGTTACGCCTATTAAAGACAGGGAAGGTCTCTAAACTTAGAGACTATTAAGGGCAATACGATGTATACTGTTTCCAACAAGACTTGGTATAATCATAGTTGAGGCTCAAAGACACTTGAATAGCTGAGACAAGGAACTAAATACTACTTTGCTTGCCATTACAATAACTGAAACAAAGAGCAAAGTGCCATTTTGCTTGCCATTACAAGGACTATCACTTAGAGATTGATTGATTGACTGTCTAACCAAATTAAGTTCTGCTATTAATTTGATTTCACAAATAGATTTACCAATTCCTTCTTCTGTAAAAAGGTGATAAAACCACTTAAATCCATATGGAAGTTTTATTTCTCAGTGTAAATAAATAAATTATTATTCTGGTGTATGTATCACATTCTTGTTAACTTGAATAGAGTAAATTAATTCCCTTACATCTTGTTCACCTTTGGGTAAAAAGTTCTTAAATTTTCAAAGCTAAGAACTAAATTATGATCCTTTAGGGAACTTTAGTTCAAACTCCTCATTTTATAGATGAGGTACCCGAGGTTCAGAGAGCTAAATCAATTTTACACAGGTAAGTAGGAGAGGCTGGGTGTAACACCAATCATGGCAGCACACCTAAGGACTGCTGCTGTGAATAATTTTAAGACTCTAATTGCATAGTATGTGTTATGAACTCTATATTCAACAATAAACTAAACATTGTCCAATAAAGCATAATATTCCTAGCAACATCCTTAAACAAAACATATATGTACACATACATATACACATATATATACATACATATATAGTAACACTCAGTATATCATATTCTGCATAGATATATCATTGCATTCGATAACATTCCTCAAAGTATTTGTTTATACATTTAGGGGGTCCCAGGCTAGTGTCTTCCCTAGCACAACACATCCTTATGGGGTAGCAGAAAATACAAACTCTATCCACCCCTAGGTCTCATTAAGTCACAATCTCCTCAATCAATACACAGTGTCCAAGTAAAGCCCTCTCTCATCTTGACTCAAGGCTGACTTCCATGGCTCCTTCTCCATGGGCTGATCACTTCCAGCTCTTGTCTGGATTCACATGTAGGCAGCTCTCTGCTTCTGCTCCTTGTCTCAGCTCATGAGGACTGCTCCACTCCAAGGTCTTCCTGCTTCTGCCTGACAGCAGGCTTCAGGGGCTCCTGCCCACATCTTCTATTTCTAGAAAAACAAAGCTTAATAGGACTACAACAATATTTATATACTTTACCAGCACCATCATCTCAAGTCTTTTTAACAGCTCTTAAAAGGGACTTAAATGAAGCCTTCTTCCCCATGAGCAGATCTCCTCTCTTCAGCTCAATTCACTAATAAAGACCAACAGACCACTCTTCTATCTGAGAAATTAACACAGACCAACAGACAGGACTTCTGTCTGAGAAATTAACACACATCAACAGAGGGAGCACTGATATCACAAACATTCTTTCTGTTAGGCCTCCACAAAAAAAGGTCCCATAGCCTCCTCATGCTTTCTACTCTCTCCTCTCCCTCCAAGCAATACGATACACACTGTTTCCAATCAAAGACTCTTGATTCAATCAAAGGCAAGACTGAATCAAGGGCACTTGACTGGCTAAAGCTCAATCCAGAAAAACAGTGAAAAATCCTACTTTTCTTGCTGTCACACTGGGATTTCAAACTAGGTCTTCTGCTCCAAATTCAGTGCTTTTCCCACTCTACCATGCTGCTTCCTTTTCCAAAGTAAAGATACCCAGCCAGCTGGTCTCTCACTTTCTTCTTGATGCATGCAAACTGTAACATTTGGCACCAAAATGCTGTCAGAGCAACAGACTGCAAAAGAACTGTGAACAGTAATTTTTCAAGAAAAAAAGGAAAAAGGGAAGTTTAAAATAAAAGATCATTTTCTGAGACACAACCCAAATTGTTTCAGTCTTTGGGGTTGATTAATTTGCTTAAATATCTGTAGTTACAAATGCTAACTGGGTTGGAAATTGAGGGGATGTCCATCAATTGGGGAATGACTGAATAAGGTGTGATATATGATATATGTGATGGAATACTATTGTGGTATAAGAAATGATGAGAGGATGATCTCAGGAAGCCTAGAAAGACTTACATGAACTGATGCTGAGCAAAGTGAACAGAACCAGGAGAACATTGTACACAATAACAGCAATACTGTAAGATGATCAGCTGTGAATAATTTAGCTTTTCTAAATTACTTATGATGAAAAATGCTATCCATCCCCAGGGAAAAAACTAAGGGAGTCTGGATACAGATGAAAGCATACTTTTTAAACTTTCTTTTCTTGGGCTGGTTTTTTTTTTGGTTATGTTATTTTTTTTTAACAACATGACTAATATTTCATGACTATACATGTATAACCTATATCAAATTGCTTACTTTCTCAATGAGGAGGTAGAGAGGGAGAAAGAGAATTTGGAACTCAAAATTTTTAAAATGAATGTTGAAAATTGTTTTTATATGTAATTGGTGAAAAATAAAATATCAAATAAAGAGGGAAAAAGAAATGCTAACTGGGACCAAAATTTTATCAATATTGCCCGTTCTTCACATGAAATATGAAATATAAATTTATAAAAGTGAAAAATAATAAGACTGACATCAAAATGTTGATCCAGTGGACACTCTTTCCTATATATGTTAGGCCTAAACTAAAACTCTCTCAGTCATTTATTCAAGGGTTGGTTGATGATTAGCTTTTCTGGTGTTTTTAAAAATCATGATATATTTATATTCCCTTAGGATGGTTTAGTTTTAACTACACCTGAAATCATGGGGATTAAATGAGCTTATCTTTCAACCTTTTGAAAGAAAGCAAAAGAATTGGTCTTTTGGCAGCAGCCATCTGAATCCTTATCACAGCTAACATCTCAATTTCAACATTTTCTTATAGAAATGTTATTTTAAATGTTATTTTTTCCCCCTGCTTAATAATTGTTTCCTGTACAAAGTCCTATTGTGCCTCTTTTGATATGGAGGTGACTCTGGGCTTTAACAATTTATGTCAGTGGAACATAATAAGCTCTGATACGTTCCTTCAGGCTAGAAAAACTTCAGGTATTATACTGGCAACAGACTGTCTGATCTCTGCAAAAAAATTAAGCACAAAGAGGCCCACCATTAACAGGCTGGTCCTTTGGTAGTAAATTCGCAACTAAAGGAATTTGTGAATCAAAGGAAAATACAAAATGATTCTCACTCCTGTATGGACCTTTTCCACCACAATAGTTACAATGACAGTGGCAGTAAGGTGGGAATGGGGCTCTAAGAATTATCCAGTTTCTAGACTTTCTTTAAAGATCAATTGGACTATTGGTACTCTACATGTGAAGTTCTTATCCAATTGACTAGTCAGTGCATATTCTACTGGAAGAATGAAATTATATCAATCTTGACACCCACTATATATGTGAACCCAGAACACATAAAGAAGTTACAGCTAAATGGAAGGGTGACTCACAAATTTTCCTTGGAGGAGAAAATAAAGGAGTTGGTATTACTGTGTGTTCAAAGGCAAGAAGAAACAAGCACTTCAAGGGGAGCACTGTTTATATTGTATCACAGTATTTGTGACGATCATTTGAAAGAGAATACCTCTCCTCCCAGTCTTGAAGATAATTGCAGTTTGTGCATGAACAGCTATTGTGGCAGTTGGGCAGAAGTTGGGCGATTCTATGAAGAATTTCATAATTCTTCCAAATTCAATTAACACATACTTTAATGCTCAGTGACAGTGCAAATGTGGGCAAAAGTGAGAACAAAAATATTGGAAAATCTGATTTAGGAGTAAGAAAAGGGAAGGATTAAATGCTTGTAGACCATAGGGAAGCCTCATACCTATATATTGTGAATACATCATTCAAGATTGAGAGAAGTCATAAGAGACCTTGAATAACATTACAAAAAAATTTATTTTATTCTAATAGACAAGAAATGTCTGGCTACTGATCTGAATTAACTATCTTTATATGATCAGATCTTTGAATTAGAACAAAGATTCAAATTAATACCTCTCTAGAGGAAAGAATATAATTAAGAAGATGTAGCCTGCAATTAAAGCACCTTCAACCTGATATAATTAAACATAATGTTGACATAGAAAAATGAGAAACTGACTAAAGAACAGATCTTGACACAGACTATTGCAATTTTATTAGGAAGCTTAATATATGTAAATAAATCACTATAAGGCCTAGAAACTGCCTCAACACATAGATATTTGATCAAGATATATCATAGTCAGACAGTGGTTTAAAATATGAACTTATTTATAAAGTCTTAAAGAGAAAAACTATGGAAGATTATAATCAGTATTGCCTCATAAAACTGTGAGAAGCAGTACATGGAAAAAATAAATGTACAGAAAGCTTAATGAATAACCCTATTAAGCCAGGTAAACCTGAAGGTATTTAAGAATGAAATGAAAAGGAAGACAACAAATAAACAATGGAAAAGATTTTTATAATAAACTTTTTTTCCCCTATAAAAGATAATGGAGCCACCACATTTGTTCTCTATCATCATAATCCAATGTGCATGGTATAAGGAAATAAAAATGGTACTAAAATAATAATGCAGATGGCATAATATGGTAAATGGTAAAATAATAATGTGAATGTGAATGGATAAGATCAAATATATAGAGTGGAAGTCAGTGCTGAAGTTGACACAGTTTTAAGGGTATTTAGGAAATAATTTCTCAATATATCTTGAAAGAAGAGAAGACGCTAAATTCTTAGGAAAAATGTTTAGAAAAAAAGATGAGAGAAGAATATCAATAAGTACTGAATCATACGTGTACTTTCCTATCTGTGCAAATTTTTATTAGAATAATCACAGATCAAATATAGAACAAAAATAAGAAGTGGATATTGGTTCCAGGTAGCAATCTTTTGATGATAGCTTATTATATGAACTAAATGCACTTTTCTTACTTTTTACAGGTTTAAAGAGCTTTCAATTCATTTCATATTTCAATGTCCTATGAAGTGAGTTGGTAGGATTATATCAATTTTGTAAACTGATAAATGGAGGTGCATTTTAATTTTTCCCACTTACCAGTATTTTACTTTTTCCATTTACATGTAGAGATAGTTTTCAGCATTCACTTTTATAGCATTTTGAATTCCATTTTTTTCTCCCTCCTTCTCCCCTTGCAATCTAATATAGGCTACACATGTATAATCATATTAAACATATTTCCACATTAGTCATGTTGTGGAAGAAAAATAAGCACAAAAGGGAAAAACCATGAGAAAGAGAAAAAAAGACAGAGAGGAAGTAGTATAGTTTTGATTTGAATTCAGACTCTACAGTTCTTTCTCTGATATGGACAGCATTTTCCATCATGAGTCTTTTGGAATTATCTTAGATCATTGTTTTGCAGAGAAGAGCTAAGTCTATCAAAGCTGGTCATTACACAATGTTGTTTTTACTGTGTACAATGTTCTCTTGGTTCTGCTCACTTCACTCAGCTTTAGTTCATGTGAGTCTTTCCAGGTTCTTCTGAATTCTGCCTGTTCATCACTTCTTATGGAACAATAGTATTCCATTACATTCATATACCATAACTTGTTCAGTCATTCCCCAATCGACAGGCATCCCTTCAATGTCCAATTCTTTGCCACCACAAAAATAACTGCTATAAATATTTTTGTACGTGTGGGTCCTTTCCCCTTTTTATGATCACTTTGTGATGCAGATCTAGTAGTGGCATTGCTCAAAGGACAGATGCAATATTACAAACTGACAAATTTGTCAGTTCCCACAAATCAACAGCAAATCCAAGATCTCAGGATATGCTACTTTTCCAAGGAGAAAAGTTATAGATTATGCTGGTGTATTATTTTTAAAAATTTCCTTCTCTTCTACCCCCCCCCCCATTTCCAACTAAAATGTTAATGCAGGAAAACTAAGACATATTTAAAGTAGTAACAGTAGACTATAGGTTGGATTGATTAAAGACTTGCCAGCCATACAAATCATTTCCTGACTGATAAATGGTCAAAGGATACAAACAGGCAGTTTTAAAAGAAATTAAATCTATCTATAGTCACATAAAAATACTCTAAATCCCTATTGATTAGATAAATACAAACTAAAACAACAAAGATACTGTCCCACAGCTATCAGATTGGTTAATATGACAAAAAAAGAAAATAATAAATGTTGGAGGGGATGTGGGAAAACTGGGACACTAATGTGCTGTTGGTGGAGCTATGAATTAATCAAACCATTATGGAGAGTAATTTGGAACTATGTCCAAGGGACTATAAGACTGTACATATCCTTTGATATCAGTGCTAGGTATGTATTCCAAAGAGATTACAAAAAAAAGAGGAAAAGTTTCTATTTGTACAAAAATATTTATAGCAGCTCTTTTTGTGGTGGGTAAGAACTGAAAATTGAGTGGATGTCCATCAATTGGGGAATACTGAACAAGCTGTGCTATATGATTGTGATGGAATATTTTTGAGTTACAAGAAATGACAAGCAGGATGGCTTCAGAAAAACCTGCAATGATTTACATGAACTGATGCAGAGTAAAAAAGTGAAGTGAGCAGAACCAGGAGAACAATATTGTATAATGAACTATGAGTGACTTAGCTATTCTCAGCAATACAATGATCCAAGACAATCTCAAGGGACCCATGATAAAGCACGCTGTCCACCTCCAGAGAAAGAACTGATATCTGAATACCATTTTTCTGATGAAGAATACTATTTTTCACTTTCTTTTTTTGTTGTTGTTCAAGTCTAATACAAAATAGATAATATGGAAATGTTTTACATGATTGCATATGTATAACCTGTATCAGATTGCTTACTGTCTCAGGGAGGGGGAGGGAGGGCAGCAACAAAGACAGGGATAGAATTTGGAACTCAAAACTTAAAAAAACCCAAATGTTAAAAATTGTTTAATTGTTTTAACATGTAATTAGAGGAGAAAAAATATTGAAAACAAATACTTCCCAGTCTTACAAACCTATAATTAGACATACAGTACTGTTAAAGAAGTTTTATAACTATATTTTAAGTGGACTAGAATGGGAGAACTTCTCTCCAAGAAGTTTTTTCAGTCTCCAAGTAGAAAATAGTTAATATTTAGCTAAAATCTAGGTTGTCCTAAATAAGGACATTTGGCATATCTCAGTAAAGAGTCAACTAAGGATCTTTTAGTTAATAAATAATAATAAGATTAATATAAACTCCAGATGAACAAGCCTATATAAATACAAAATATCATTGTTATTCAGACTTAATAGACAATTATATCTATTTATACGTGTATAAAACCTTTTATCTGATGCTCTTAAAAGAATTTATGAACATTGACTCATTACTGTGCACACCATGATGAAGTAGATTAAACTATCTTCAGATTTTCAAATGAACAAAGAGAGGCAAGAGAAGAAGTAGTGGCAGGTATGGAAATAGAATCTATATTTTCTTGAGCTCCAGATACCACCCCTTGTTTCATTCATCTCAGTTGTTAACTGAGATTTAGAAGCAAAAGTTTTTATTTTTCATCAAAACACTGAAATAAGAATTTCACTTTTAGGGTTTTTTCATCTTGTATACAAGAAGCAGAAAAAATGTAAAACATAAAAATTTGTGCAACTTCACTGTAAATTATTGCCAAGAACCAAGGAGCATGGAAATCTATAACATTTTTTGTTTCCCCAGCTAAGATCTTTGAGGAAGTAGGTAAAGAAGTCTAGAATTTTAGAACAATTAGACTAACCTATCATTACTGGTAACGTGTTATATGTTGCTTATTCTTCAGACTAAGACCTTAGCCTAGACTAGAGCATTTTTCACTGGAGGAACTGAACCTTACCAGATCAAATTACAAAAGCTAAAGACACTTTGTATCAGGTTTTGATGAAGTGGTATATGTTTCTAGCTCTAATAGCTACTTAGAGAAAGAATAATACATAAAGAAGAAAAGTTTTTTTTAAATACCTACAATCAAATAACTATGTATCTTTTTTTTTTTCTGAACTGAGTTTTGTGTTTATACAACTGATAGAATTCCATGTTGTGAGGGCAGCAAGAAGGACAGTTTTGCTGGACCACAGAGGGAGTAAAGGGGAATAGTGTATAACAACTCAGATTGGTTGGAACTATTGTGGATAAGAGGAGTAATGTATACTAAACAACCCCGACAGGTTGAAATGATGTAAGGATTTTTTTTTTAACTTTGGTTATTTGTACAGTTTAATTCACAAACAAAATTTCCATAACAAATTGTTTTTAACCAAATCATGTCTTGTAAACTGTTTATAGAAAACGCGGGGATAAAATGAACTATTCTGATATAAAGCATTTTAAGTGCCAAATAGAGGAGTTTGTATTTGACCTTAGAGGTAACAAAAGCCACTGGAGTTTGTTGAATAGATCAGTGACATGGCCAGTCTTGTGCTTTAGCAATATCATTTTGGCAATTGTTTAGAGAATGGATTGGAGAAGGGGAAGCTGCTATTCCCCAACCCCTCCCCAAATCTGTCATCTGGTTATTAGTGATATCTTGTGGTGATAAGCTTCTTCAAACTCAGCCAGGCTGAGTCCTTGGAAAACAGTTGTACAGTTCTTTGCTACACTTGTACTCAAAGCCTTTTTAGGTTGGCAGGACAAACCAGAGACTCTGCTTAGCTGGCATAACTTTTGAGATGCCAGGGCGACCTCCATGCCATAATGAGACAACTCAGTTTGAAAATAAAGCATTATAAAGATTGGGGCCAAAGTTTACCTGTAAACAGGAAAGCAGTTTGAGAACAGAATCTTTCTTTAAAATGATTACACAGGAATAATGTTTTGTAGTCTTGGAATAAGGATGTTAAATAAAGGAAAATAAAACTTTATATATGTCAACTTTATCACATTGATGCAGGTTAAGTTCTTTGTGAGTTAGTTAGGTTTTCATATTCTGGAATTCCTAGTACATTTTTTCCTATAGTATATTCTGTAATTCTAGTCCTAAGAATCATAGTATAATGTATCCAGAAGTGATCTAATAGTCCAACTCTGTTATATAGATGAAGAAGCTGGGGTTCAGTGAACTTGCCCAGAGTCATATGGTATAGTTGTTGTTCATCCTTTGTTCTCAAAGAAGACCAATGACATTGTAAAGGTGATGTCTTGCCTTTTGAATGAATTAGATTTAAGTGAGGCAGAGCTTCACAAAGTTATCTGTCTTACTTTCTCCTTTAGAGTGATCAAAGTCCAGTGGAAAGACAAAAATCAGGATGACTGTTGATGGTCCAAGATGCAGTGTTGTCCATGATTTGATTTAAAGAAGTCTGAGGATGAAGGAGAAAGGAGGTCCAGTACAGCTCTTTTAATTTTAAACCTGTTAAAAAAAAAGCCAGAAGTCGTTCATTGAACCCTATAATTTTAGAGCTAAAAGGAACCTTGGAGTCATCTCATTTAACACTTTCACTTTACAGATGAGGAAACTGAGTCCCAGAGAAGTTAAACCAGATGACGCATGGGGCCACACAAATAGTTCAGTGGTCAAGCAACCAAGATTTTTTTTTTAAATTAAAGTTTAGTGCCATTTCCACTATACCTATTTCCACATTGCCTCAACTATCTTCCTTCTGTATTCCTTTAACAATCTTTTTTGTCAGTCAGCAACATTTATTGAGCATGAACTTTGTGCTAATCATTGCTGTAATATCTGCTTAGTTAAACCTTTAGCATACAATATAGTCTATGTATCTGTAAAAATTATTTTCTTCAGTGCACCAGCGGGACAGATGTTTATTCATATTACAATAGCACTTGAACAGAAGCCAACTGAATAGGGTACTTATTCAAGTGCAAAGCTTTCATTCTTACCACCTCCCTATTTAGTAGACAGGTGACATAACTGTCATCTTTATGCATTCTAATTAGTATTATTTAGAAATCGCTTAAAAAAAACCCCTCAACCAAACCAAAAACAACCCACACCATTCCATCACAAAATAGTATTGAAACATGGTGTAGGTAACCTTTTGTTAAAGGGTCAGGAAAACATTATGCTACTTAATGTTGCTGATGGTAAGTCATCCCTTGATCAAAGGCCAGTCCCGCTGCCCTTATGCTCTGATACCCTATGCACTGCTTTTTTTTTTTTAAAGGTGCACAAATTTTGGCAGCCAGCATGAAACAAGTAGCAGACTAGGAAGTAATTTCGTGTCCTCCTAATTTCCCTCGGTGAAGAAATGAGATTATTTACTGAGGCCACTGACTTCACTATGTCAGTGTTCAGGTGCCAACTTTCTCAGGTATGTAATGTGTGTGTGTGTGTGTGTGTGCCCGCGAGCGCACAGTTGTGACTAGGAGGACAGCTTGAGCTGTATATATACATGGTGTGGTTGTAGGAGCGTGCACCCGAGGGGGTGGTAACCCCATGAACTTGATCTTGTGGATACATTTGCCTTTCAGCATGACAGAAGAGGGTTGAGTGAGACAGAAAATGATCGTGACGACTGTGGTGTGTGACACTGTGTGGAAGTGTGTGAGACCCAGGTGGCTGTGTACGTGACGTGTGTGTGTGGGTGTGCGTGTAAGAGAGAGAGTGTGAGAGAGAATGTTTGGGACAGCTTGTGCTTTCGCGCGCGCTTTTTCCCTTCGAGTGGCCTGTGCACGCACGCGAGTGGACGGGGAATCCTCCATTTCGATTCGATGCCTCCTTTCTGCTTCTTAAAGCCCTCGAGAGCCTCGAGATCTGAGCCCGCTGATTGCACAGGAAGTCGCGGAGGAGACCGATGGTTTCCTCAGGGGGTGGGGAGGTGGGGGGGGAGGAGGTTGTTAGTGAGGAGAGGAGACTATGTGTTTCTGACCCCAGCTCAGCCACACGAGGCCAAGTGCAACGCCCCCCCTCCCGTCGCCAAGCCCACTCCCTCGCTCCGAATTGTCCAATAAGAGAGAAGTAAAGGGGACACGCCCCGCCCTCTGACCACGCCCCCTCGAGAGGGGGAGGGGCGGGCGCTCTATTAGAGGACTGGCACTAGGGCGCAGAGGCTCTGGAGCAGATAGCTGGGGAAGCATGGGGGGGGCTGTCCAGCACTCAGGGCTGGAACCCTGAGAAGCACGAGTCCTGAGAGCCGCCCTCGAGCCTGCGCTCGCGCCACCCTCGTCTGCCTTCTCTTCCTCCCCCTCTGCTCTCGGTCCCCCCTGCCTTTACCTTGGCCTTTGCTCGTCTGCCGCAGGGTCCCGAGCGTTCCGGCCGGCCGCCCAGCCCGCCCGGAGCTCGCGCCTCCCCACGCGCCCGAGCCGCGGGCGCGGGGGGGTGGGGGGTGGGGAAAGGAGGGTCTCTGTCTTGCGGGGGCGATGATACGGGCCCAAGAGGAGCCCTCCCCGGGGTACGGGATGAAGCCCAGCCCCCAGCCTCAGGGGGGCGTCTACTCCCAGTCGGCCGAGGGACCCGAGTTGCCTGTGGACAAGGAGGTGACGGGGTCTCCGAGCCGGCCCAAGCCCGAACCCCCCGAGGGCGGCTGGGGCTGGGTGGTGATGCTGGCTGCCATGTGGTGCAACGGGTCGGTGTTCGGCATCCAGAACGCGTGCGGAGTGCTCTTCGTGTCCATGCTGGAGACCTTCGAGTCCAAAGACGACAAGGCGATGGTGTTCAAGACAGGTGAGGAGCAGCACTGGGACCTGCCCGCCGTTGGTGCCCGGCCCCGCAGCCAGCAGAATGATCTCATCACACGTGTGTGCGTGAGTGTGTGTGCGTGTGTGCGCGCGTGTGTGATGTGTGTTTGTGTGTGTGTGGTGGATGAAGAAAGAGGGGGGAGTGTCTTTGTATGCTCCTCAGTCTGCTTGTCCGTCAGTCCATCTCTCTGCTCCTCAGGGCTATAGACGGGGAATGCAGTTTCGAGGTGTCAGGAGCTTGCAACCTTCCTAATATGTCTTCGAATCTGTCCGTGAGCTGCTTGGCTACTTAGTTTCCCTCGCTGTAGAGGGGGCGTTGGAGAGCTTAAAACTAAGAACCAACAGCAAAGAGTCTTTCAATTTTGAAAAATAGGGGAAAAAAAGCCCACACTACCTTGTAGCCATCATTTTCCACAGTGACTAGCAAGGGGTGGTTGAAGACGCCCTGTGCGGTGGAGAGCTGAGGCGTCAGGATTAAAGTGATTTACGTACCCAAGGTCACTGCAAGTTCCGAAGCCAGAACCACATAGTGCTAAATATACAAAGCGTTGCACCTCTGTTCTGCCTGCAGGAAATAACTGGCAACAGGGATTGAAAAGACAGAAAGGAAGGGGTGCCCCCTCCTGTTTTGCTCTTTGACCCTCTTGTTTTTCTTTTCTTTTTTTTGCTACTTAATAACATTAGGGGAAAATTATGCTGCATCAGCCAAAAAAAAAAAATTATGTGAGCTAGTCGTTGCCCTGTTGATTAACTTGCCTGAGCAAAAAGTAAAAGAATGCCAGGTAGAGAATTAAAGATGCACAAAAATATTTTTGCCTTAATCTTTACAACTTTTACCAATTGACTTTAATAACTCTACCTCTGGGCACATAAGTGGAATAGAGCACAAATGAGTTAAAATGTCTCAGCAGCTAACTTAACCTGGAATCTGTCATCCTGAAATAGCAATAGTATGGTGTTGTTCTAAGAGCTGTGCATAGGTCCTGAAACTGCAAAAGTCTCTGCTTACTAGAGTATGTCCAGAGGACAAATATGCACATAAAATTAGAAATATTTTATGCAAGAATGATCCATCCTTCCCACCCACCCCCCCTTCGAAAAGTTTCTTGGACATTCATTAGGAAAAAAAAAGAGCACAGAAGAGGTAAATAGTTGTTTGGGAAACTTGCAGGGCTAGAGTTTCCACATTATGCTAAAAGATGAGTGTATGCTAGAGCATTCTTTGGCTGAGGATCTCTAGGAGTTGAGTTACAGAGATTACAAGTGTAGCCAATGTGATAGCATTCAATCCAATTACCTTTTGTGGGAATCTTCCCTAACTCAGTTAAGTCCTGTGCCTGGGGACTTGAGAGAGAGGTTTCTCCAGGAATAGGGAAGAAACCTGGTTTAGTCCCACTTTAAGCTCTTTGACACCCCTCCCATCCTAGTTATGATCAACATTTACCTGTCAAATTTATTTTCTTTCAATCCCATTTCTGTACATATATATGAACATGTATTATACTTACAGCCAAACTAGAAACCTAAATATTTACTGTTTATATTTATGTATGTGTTAAGAGCTCTTTCTAGTCTAAAGTGAACTCAAGTTCCATGAGGACAAGGACCTTGCCTTATGTTTTTCACTCTTGATCCATACATAATACTTAGTACAGTGCCAGGCTTCATTTGTACAACTAGTAAATATTAATGGAATGTCAGAGGGGGAAGGTACTGGTTAAGTTCAGCAAATCATGAAACAAGGCTAAAATGTAACTTCTAAGTCAATTGTTGTTAATGACATATTCTAAAGTAAGCATTTCCTGCAGCTCTTCATGCATAGCAGTTAATTTTAAAAGTTTGAGGGTATGACCAATTTGAGCTTTAGAACATCTAGGATTTTTCTTTTGAAGGTGTACTGCTGAATTATTTTTGACTGAATATATTGCTTCAGTTACCTTTCAGGTAATAATATCTAGTACAGAACTCACTAAGTTTGCCTTGAATATAAGGGTACATGGTCCCATATTTAGGAGCTAGACGAAATTTTCTAAAAGGAAAGAAATTTTTTCAGAAATAAAAGCAAAGGCAGCCCGTTTCCATGGGATACTTACTGGAATTCCAAACTGAAGGTAGAATGGGGTTCCTGTCGAGTATCCAAAGATCCCCTGGAAAGTCTTAAAGACTTTCAGAGCACCTTTGGCCAGGATGCTTCTAGGGTCTTGTACTCAGCCAAATCAGAGGCCTTAGGGCTTTTGCCTTTTCTTATTCCATATTTATCCTCTACCCTTATGTGCAGCAAAGTAGTGACAAACTAGAGGACACTCTAATCAGTACCCATTGATTGGTATTGTGGATGTTTTCTTTTTAAGTTATTGTGACAGCAAATACACACATACACACATGCATACATACGAAGAACAGAATGTGCTTCTGCAAATTTGAAACCCTAGGCAACATTGGCAGTAAACTTTCTCAGTTATATCATTTTTCTCCATCTGGGCTTCTCTTCAGACCCTTGGAGACCTTTTGACCTTTCTCACAAACTCATTTCCCTAAAATACTTTTCTACTAGGTGAAAGACTATCCTTAGCTTAAGAAGTTAACCTCCCAGACCTATCTACATTTTAATAGGGTTCAGTCATATAATTAGCATCCATTAAGCTAACTTCTGTGTTAGGATGCCCGCCTGGGTTACAAAGAAAGAAAAAAAACAAACAAGCCATGCCCTCTGCCCTCAGGGAGCTCACTTTTTAATGGTTGAGATTACATGTAAGTAGCTTAATTTATTGGACATATACAAATATACAGCGTTAATGCAGTGTACTTTCAGAGGGTAGACACCTGCTGGAGCCCCATCTTGAAGGAAGCAGGGAGGGGAAAGTAGGTTTTTGAGCTATTGCAGTTGAATGATGATGGATAGTGGGAGGTGGGAAGGGGAGAAGGGTGGCACTGGTCAAAGATGGGTAAGGACCCTGAAATCATTAGCAGCTTTCTTCACCTAATTTGTAAGGATGGTTTATTTTGCATTTCCTCATCTGGTATTTATCATTCACTACAAGGGTGGGGAAAAAGATAGGATCCCACATAGCAGAAAGTCAGAAGGACCATGTAAACAAATGGAGAGGCACAGAGGCACCACAGTTATAGATACAAAACAGTCTGAACCCCCAGCAAATGCTGATATGATACTCTGTAATGAATGGGCTTCAAGCACCTCCATCTAGTTGTTATGAGTAAACTGAACATGAATAATTGAGAAGCAGCATAAGATAAAGTGTAGAATCTTGTACTTGGCACCAAGAGACTGGGGTTCCCAATTTTTATTTCCTGGATATCTGGTCATAGGAAAGGTACAGTCCCTTAAAACTTTAATTTTTCCATCTGCAAAATGGGGTAGTAATGCTTATACTACCCTAAAGAGCCATGCAAATGTGTTAATTTGTTAATTTTTGGTACATTTTGAATTTATTAGTCCATGACTTTCATAAAAGGAGTGAGATTAAAAATAGACATGGGGGGGGCGTAGAGGGTACTGATTTCTTCCTATTGAAAAAGGGTATATAAATATCTAGATAAGAAAAACTTATTTTTCTTTAGAAATTAAAAATTGTCACAGTTCTTCTGGTCAGTCAATAACTTCATAAGTTTCTGGTGAAAAGAACAACTTAGATGTGTCTGTCACTTTTTCTTCAGGACACTTCCATATACCTTGCTTAGTAAACCAATTTAGTTCTCCTACTTACTTCCAGGAAGAAGAAAAGTGGGGATTTTTTTTGAATGGCTTGTTTTCTCTGCCCTTTCTCTCTCTGTCACCTTCAAATATAATGAAAATCATTTAGGAGCATCTGTGAAGTGTAATTTAAGCACCTTTTAAGAAGAAATAAAATGTGCCTTTGTGATCCAGATATATCAAGCCAAGTACTATGCTTAATGGAACTGTTCAAGACTCTAAAGATCAACCAATTTTTCAGTAGGGAGAACTGGGGTCCATGCTAAGTCCTACCAATTGTATTGTAATACTTTAAGGATTTGTTTTCATGACTGTGGGTATTCTTTTTATTGGTGTAGATTGCAATCTCTTCTTGTATTAGTAGACAGTATTTGTGACTGAAAAAAATTTGTCTCCATGTAGACAAACTTCTGGTGATAAACCTTATCCAAGGCAGCATGATGTAGTGGAAAGAACACTGATCCCCTTGTCAGAAGTTTAAGTTTTAACCCCTTCATTTGCTAATCATGTGATCATACACCAGTATCTGAGCCTCAGTTTCCTTACTTGTAAATGGAACCAATGATACTTGCACTACTTATAGGATATATGATTGTCAAATCCACTACTGCTTTTATATCCATTGTGTCTTTTCTATTCCCACTGTTAATATCCCAGTACAAGCTCCCATGAACTCCCATCTATGCAGTAGTAACCTCCTAAAGGCTTCCAAACTCCATTCTCTCCTGCCTTCAGTCCATCTTTATATTACTGCTAGATTATTCTTCCTCAGTCCAAGTCTGATCTCATCGCTTGTCTGCTCAAAAACTTTCAGTGGCTTCCTATTGCCCTTTGAATAAAATCCAATTTTCCTTAGCTGGACATCCAAGGATCTCTACCATCTGGCAGTACCCTACTTCTTTATATTCACTTCTCTTCACATTTCCTACATTTGAGCCAAACTGGACATAACTCAATGAACACCTGTCCAAGAAGTCTTCTTTTATATTCCTATTAGAAATTCATCCCTTGGACTTGACGTAGCATTTACTTATACCTCTCTTGGACCTCTTATATACTTCATTACTTCAAAGATCCTTAATTTCATCAGTGTATATATATTTCTTCCACTGATGCAGATCAAATCTTAGGGTCATTAGAACTGGGGTGAGGACCTTTGAGACCAGCTAGTCTCGCCTCACCCCCCCCTGCTTTTTTCAGATGAGAAAACAAGTCTAGGGACCTTAAGTTACCTATCCAAGGTAAAATATGTATTGTCAGCTTGTGAAGATTACTACATATTTCATTCATAGGTGGGTACCATCTCACTAAGTCTCTGATATTCTTACCCTTACCCCCTTTTAAATCAGATATGTAATTTCATTGATTTAAAGGGACCTTTTGGTGAGAAAATTTCCTCCACCATCAATAGCTATTCTATAATTTCATTTTAATTGTGGACTAGTCTATTTCACTCAGGCCACCAAGATGACTTGCCCTGGGTCACATAGTATAGAAGCAGGACTTGAACCCTTCTTCAACCTCATAGTTTATCTTTGAGAGTTACTATGGCAAAAATCAATCAATCAATCATGTGACAGAATTATAGATTTAGAGTACAAAGGGGCCTTAAAGGTTATCTAGCCCAACTTGATCATTTTACAGATCAGGAAATTAAGAGCCAGAGAATTCGATTGTCTGAATTCACATAGTTATTATAGCAATTGAGGATTACAACCCAGATCCTCAGACTTCAATTGTAGTATTTTTCCTCTGTAGCCATGGTGCTAATCTCCTGGTGAGGAGCCTCTCACCATCCTTAACCCACTTGGACCTTGGATAACTGACATGCAGTCCATCATGAGGCCCGTGTCATTTATGCCTCTTTTATTACCAATCTCATAAGCACTTTCCACATTGGTAGGACTGTTTTGGAATACCTGTTAGACAGAGGGAGGGATAT
This sequence comes from Pseudocheirus occidentalis, assembly GCA_028646575.1. Lineage (NCBI taxonomy): Eukaryota > Metazoa > Chordata > Mammalia > Diprotodontia > Pseudocheiridae > Pseudocheirus > Pseudocheirus occidentalis. The sequence continues at coordinate 271,748,936 of CM053593.1, forward strand.
AGTGGCATAGCCTTTGAGGGTTGCCTCTATTCCACAAGAAGGAAGCAAATGAAGACTCTAGTTATATACCTTGCTTATGCCCTTCTGTTTTGTATTGTAATTAGAGGCAGCTAGTTAGAGCATTGGAAAGTCCTGGACTGGGGTCAGGAAGACCTGAGTTCTCATCCTGCCTCAGATACTTTAACTTACAAGCTGTGTAATCATGGGTATGTCTCTTACCTTTTCTCACCTTTGCTTTTCTCATTTGTAAAATGGGGATAATAACAACACCTACGTGCCAGGGTTATTATGGGGACCAAATGAGATAATGTGAATCTTTGAAAACCAGAAAACTACATTGTTGTTCAGTCATGTCCAGTTCTTTGTGACCCCACTTAGGGTTTTCTCAGCAGAGATATGGGAATAGTTTGCCATTTCCTTCTCCAGCTCATTTTATAGATGAGGAAACCAAGGCAAACATGGTTAAGTGATTTGCCCAGGGCCATGCAGCTACTAAGTGTCTGAGGTCAGATTTGAACTCAGAAAGATGAGTCTTCCTGACTCCGAGCCTGGAGCTCTATCCACTTCACCACTTGCTTGCCCTCAAAACTGTATGTAGGGGCGGACCCAAGATGGCTGCGTAGAAGCAGCAAAGCACCACAGTTCCCACACAAATACGCTAAAAACTCATAAAATGGGACTCTAAACAGATTTTCAAGCTCCAAAACTCCCCAAAAGACAGAGAGCGCATCTGTTGCTACAGGCAGCTCAGCAGGTGGGGCTCTTCTCAGCAGTCTGGGAGCAATGGCCGAAACTGGGCCGGCTCAGGCCCTGGGGCATCGGGCAGGGAGCCGTGTCTATAGGAGAGCAGATCGGCTGCACTGGAGGCAGAGTTACCACATTTATCAGGCCAGAAGACAAAAAGGCTAAGAGAAAGGTCAGTGGACTTTGCTAACTGGGGAGGAGAAAAGCGGGTCCGGCCAAACTGCTCCCAGGACAAGGAAGCAGC
>CM053593.1:271750423-271771979 GCA_028646575.1 Pseudocheirus occidentalis
AGGCCAGGGTCTCTGAAGCAGCCCAGTGGGGGCAGCTGCCAGTTACAGCAGTTCCTGCCTTTCCCCTACTGCTTCCTTGCCCTGTGGGCAGATTGGCCAAACTGCTTTTCCTCCCCCAAATTTAGCTTCAAAGTTTCATTTTCACTGACCGTCTAATCCTGGCTTGATAGATGTAGACTCACTCTGCAGCTTGAGAGGCTTGGCTCCTCCTGACTGCCCTGGGGCCTGGCTGCATTTCTGTTTCAGGCTGGGTTGGCCTCGTCTCCTGGCCTGCTGCGATGAGCCCCCCCTGCCGAGCTGCCTTCAGCAAGAGATGTGTTTTCTGTATTTTTGTGAGTTTGTGAGTCCTAGACTTTGTTGAGAGTCATATTTCATGGGTATTTAGGGTGGCTGTGTGGGAGCTGCAGAACCTTGCTGCTTCTACGCTGCCATCTTGGCTCCACCCTGATTCTTCATCATTTTCAATTTTAAGGCAAATTTAGAGAATGTTGCAGCTGGAAGAGACATTAGGATTTTTTCAACCTGATCTCTAAATTTTACAGATGAGGAAAGTGAGGCCAAAAAGGTTAAGTGATCTGCCCAAGGTCACACAACTGATACATCTGGATTTAGCATCTGGATTTAAATCTAGTCTAAACAAGAGTAACAGGTAGCATGAGGGGTATATGAAATAAAGGATGGGACAGTTCTTTTATTTAGGGGTGGGGTGGGTTTTGAGTATTATAAACTAATAATAGTGATATGAATATAATATAACTTTAAGTGAATGAAGTGGATGCTATAAGCTAGAGGAAAAATCACTCAAATTTCTTAGCCTCAGGTGGTACTTCTATTTTTTCAAGCAACATCTAACCTTCCTTCTACCATACTCTTGGGTCTCCCCAGATAATTACTTACCTGCCAGATTCTGCTAGGGGGATTCAAAACTTCCTGAGTAATCATGACTGTGCACAGGAAGAGAGGGTTGGTAGATGTGCCTCTGGCTAGTTAGTATGTCCAGAAAAGGGGATGGAGTTTTGTTTATTTTGTTATTTTTAAAAATTAAACTGCTACCTTTCCTTAAACATGACTCCTGGCCCACGCCATCTCTTCAACTAGGATAACCAAAACAAACATCTCCATCTGGGATTTGTGGTAACACTGCACAATCCAGAACCAGGTGACTTTTCAAACAGATCAGAGTCACCCTAGCAAAACAATAGAATTGCAGTTGCTGAGCTAAAAAGGAGACTTATTCAACTACGTTGGAACAAGATAATTCTTAGGCCATCTGGGATTCAATTTGACCAAGAGTTATTAGAGGTAGCTTATTGCTAGTCTGGCGGTTACTTGGTTTTGTTTGTTTTTTTTTAAATAAGCTTTTATTGATATCTTTTTTTTTTAACAACACCATAGTTTCTCCCCAGTACACCTCCTTCTCCTAAAGAGCTGTCTCACATAACAGTGTTTTTAGAGACAAAAGAAGAAAAAGAATTGAAAAAAATCAGCATAACTGACCAATACATTTTTTAAAAATCTGAACATTGGTGGGGGACCTCCTTACCCCTGCAAAGGGGTGAGATGGGAGCAGCCATTCATACCCTGCAGTATACTTTGTGGTTTTTTTTTTTGTTTTCTTTTTTGTTTTTTTGCTTTTTTGGAGGGCAGTTGGGGTTAAGTGACTTGCCCAAGGTCACATGGCTAGCTTTTTTGTGTGTGTGTGTTAAGTGTCTGAGGCCGGATTTGAACTCAGGTACTCCTGACTGCAGGGCCAGTGCTCTACTCACTGTGCCACCTAGCCGCCCCCTGCAGTATACTTTGAAGAGGGATGAATTCCAAGATTGTGTGGTAGAGTGGAAGAATCTTGGATTTGGGGTCCAAGTTCTTAGGCACAATTAATTCCCAGCTCTGTTACATACCATGTGCCCTGCCCATAACAGTCACTTTAATATCTAAGTTAAATGAAAGGGTTGGATTAGATCAGTGGTACTTAATGTCCATGGACCACAAAAGGGTCTGAGAACGTGGATGGGGGGGAAAATTACATTTTTATTTAAATATAATTGACTTCATTAGTAATCTTACATATTTTATTTTATACACATAAAAACATTATCATGAAAAGAGACCCTTTGTTTCACCAGAATACCAAAAGGCTCTGTGATGAAAGAAACATATTACATACCCATAGATTGAAATAAGGCATTACTTAGGAGATTGGGTTCATTTCCAGCAAGGATTTTCAGATAAATCTTGACCAATTATCTTTAAAATATTATTCTGAGAAGTGGTTCAGAGGCTTCAGCAGACTGCCAAAGGGGTCAGTGATACAAAACAGATATTTTGGAATAATACATTCCAGACAATAGTGTGCTGGAACTAACTCATACCACTAACAAAGTCAAATGTCAAATTTTCTATGTGAGCAAACACTGCAAATCTAAGTTTGGATTTATTGTTTTTGTTGATTGGCTAGACTTAAGAAAGTGAATAAAAAAAAGTTAACAGATTAAACTTTAAAGTATGTCATGTATACTTCCCACCCCCCCTACTTTTTATGCCCTGGCCCAGTTCCCTCCAACATACTCCACACTGGACTTCCCACCCTTGGAGGGGCTAGAGATGTGGAGGGGGGCATTCAACAGCTTGCCCAGAAGTAAGGCAGGGTGAAAGAATTCTGGACTCAGAGACAGGAAAGTCTGGGTCTAATCCCCACTCAGCCATTAACTAGCTGAAGGACTTTGGGTGAACACTTCTTAGATTAATGTACCTCATTTATAAAATGGAGGCATTGTTCTAGATGGTTCTAAGGATCCTTTCAGCTTGTTCTAACATTTTTATGGTTCTGTGATTCCATAATCAGGTTTCCTGAGAAGAATACAGAAATTGTACCCAAGATCCTGTATGTACTAGTTCATATATCATCAGGGAAAGATGGTTATGAAAATAAAATACATTGAAATAAATAGATTTCCTGGACCATTTCATTCCTGCCTGGCTGTGGAAGGAATATTAACATCCTTCTCTCTGAACCCATTGATAACTACTACATATTCATCAGGGGGCCCCTCAAGAATATGTAATTAGTTTTCTCATCACTGCACTTCAGCATGCCCTACTACCAAGGATTTATCTTGTGCTCACCAGAACCAGAATTACACTCTCAAACCTCCTAGTGGTTATTATTAAATCCTACACACAAGGACACACCTCTGGCGCATGCAAGAGGTGTGAAGACAAAGGGAACTGGTGGAAGGGGTTGAGGGGTTAGGTGTTTGTCCAAAAGAAGTGAGTCAATTTTCTCAGAAGCAAAAGATTATTTTCTCCCTTCCTTGCCCCTTCCCATCCTGCACACATAATAACCATCAGCTAGAAATTCATGTGGTCCTATGCGGACTATCCTAGATAACAAAGACTTCCCCAGTCCTCCAGTCCTAAGATTTCTCTTCTAGCTGAAGAAAGTAGCACCTAGACTACCCACAATCATGAAGTTGCTTCCATTTTTTTTTCTAGTCATTGGTCAAGATTTTTCTGAAAATCCGTGCTGGATGTCCACCCAACCTCCTAATGTCTTGTTTACGTCTGACTCTTGCAGTAATTTGTTCTGTCTTTTCAATTTCCGTGGTTTTACTAAACTCAGACTCTTGGCTGACGATCCTGGCACAAAAACAAAGGGCTGGAGGGAGGCTAATGCTTAAGCCTGGCGGGACCCCTTCAGATCAAAACTGAAGAATTTAAGTGGTCTGCTTTCTTCCAAGTGCCTCAAAAGCATTTTCTTTTCAATATTCCTTCCTTCCTTTTCTTCCTTTTTTCCTTTCCTTCCTTCCTTCCTTTCTTTTCTTTCTTCCTTCTTTCTTTCCTTCAAAAAGCAAGTTTTAAGTCTCTACTGTACTAAAGGCATTGTGCTAGTCACTCAGAAAGATACAGAAAGGTAACCCCTGGTTACTGTTTGCAAGAAGTTTACACTCTAGTCCAGGGGCTCTCAAACTCTGTATGTCACGGACTCCTTTGGCAGTCTGGGTGAAACTTATGGACGTCTTCTCAGAATTAAGCCCATTGCTGACATTCATAACTAAAAGAATTGCTCGTTTTCAGTTAGAGGCTAGTGAAAATAAAGATGTATTTTTCCCCCATCCAAATTCAGAGATTCCCTAAAATCTATCCCTGGCCTCCTTTGGGAATCTGCAGACTTTAGACTAAAGAGCTCCTTCTCTAGTCCTTTGTTCAACACTCTAGGGATGGTATGTGTCTATTCACTCAACTGATGGGAAGAGACTGAACCTTAGGGAATGTACATACATACATTCACACACACACACACACACACACACACACACACACACACATATTCTATTTATGGAATATACCCAACATAGACAACTACCAAAGAAAGTCCTCCCTCCACTAATGCAGAGGGGGCAATTTTCTTTGCAATTTATTGTCTTAGAAAGTTGTCTGGGACACCTAGGGGTTAAGTGACTTGCCCAGGTTCACACAACATTGGAGGCAAGGAGGCAGGATTTCCTGAATGGGAGGCTATCTCTTTTTTTTTTTTAGTTGAGTTGAGCTTTTTATTTAATGTTACAAAAAATATTCAATCAAACAGACCAAATCCCATGTCATCATCGGACTCCTCAGATTCTTCTTTTTTTGCTTCCTCTTTCTTCTCCTCAGCTGAGGCGGCTGTGCTAGCAGGAGCAGCCCCTCCAGCAGGGACAGCACCACCAGCTGCTGGGGCAGGTCCACCAACTCCTACATTGCAGATGAGACTTGCAATGTTTACATTGGACAGGGCCTTGGCAAATAGTCCAGGCCAGAATGGTTCAACATTTATGCCTGCTGCTTTAATTAGGGCATTGATTTTATCCTCCATGACCATGACCATAACCTCGTTGTTGTGAAGGATGAGGGCAGAGTAGATGCAGGTGAGCTCGGAGACAGCCATTTCAGCAGATGGATGAGAAGCTTGTTTGTAGTGGTGCTAGTCACCAGCTGAAGTGAGGGTTCACCCCAATGTGGCCTTAGCTTCCAAAGAAGAACCATGCACCTTACAGACAACTGAAGAGCAAGGGAGGCCATCTCTTTACCCACTTAACCATAATGCCTTTCTCATTGACTCAGTGTTATACCTTTGCCACAGATAAATGCCCCTTCTATGTCTAATAGCTGAAGAAAGAAAGTAGCACCTAGACTACCCACAATCGTGAAGTTGCTTCATGATTCATCATCTAATGACCAAGCTCTGGTAATGAACCTCTCCAAACTTAGCTAGGCTGATCTTGGAAAAGCATATATACAATTTCTTTTGGAAGGCCACTATACTAAGCCTTTCTAGCTTGGCAGACCCTATGTTTTGTTGGCATAGACTTTAAGAACCCAGGGTCATCTCCATGCCACAGTGAGACAATAGGGTTGGACTTTAGTAGCAATTACAATCTGGTGAAGGTGATAAAAATGACACCTTGCTTTGAAAAAGCTATAACAGATAAAAAATAAAAATAAACTTACAATATTTTAAATTCAACAAACTTCCTCCCTCCCAAACTCTCCTGTATTTAACTAATTTGTATTTATTTGTATCTATAAACTTTATATTTATTCTGTCTATTTTTTATATGTACTTGTAATCTTCACCATTAGAATGTAAATTCATGGGCAGCTAGGTGGTACAGTGAATAAAGCACCAGCCCTAGAGTCAGGAGGATCTGAGTTCAAATCTGACCTTAGACACTAGCTATGTGACCTTGGGCAATTCAACCCCAACTATCTTGCCTCTCCCCTTTAAAAAAATGAATGTAAAGGCTACAGATCAGGTCTTGGTTTGTTGCTCTGTTGATTGTGTAGACTTTTAAAAATAATATAGAAGACGTTTAAAACTCAGATTAAATTTAGAAGTGTGCTGTGCACACTTTTTTTTCAGAAAGCTAGTTTCTGAACATTTACCAACACATCTCTGACTGCAACCCACCCATGCCTTCTCTCTATCCTGTATAATTCTTGTCCACATCATTCTGTAATTATTCCACAGAAAATTCTCCCAATATTTTAGATATCTTATAAAAATATAACTTAATAGATTTAGCTATAAAATACAATTTAGTCATTTAGAGAAGCTGCATGTAATGTTGGTTAGCAGAATGTATGGATTTGGAGTCAGAGAGATCTGGGTTCAAAAGCCACTTTTTAATATTATTTGCATTTAGTATTTTTCCTAATTACATGTAAAAACAATTTTAATATTCATTTTTTAAAGATGTGAGTTCCAAATTCTCTCCCACCCTTCTTTGCCCTCTTATTAAGTAAGCAAGCAATTTTATATAGGTAATATATGTATGGTCATGCATAATATATTTCCATATTAGTCATGTTGTGTGTGTGGGGGGGGGAAAGAACAAAAAAAACCCAATAAGAAAATGAAGAAAGTTTTTAAAAGTGTGTTTCAGTTCATTCAGACTCTATCAATCAGTTCTTTCTCTGGAGGTAGATAGCATTTTTCATCAAAAGTCAGAATAGTCTTGAATCTTTGTATTGATAAAAATAGTTAAGTCATTCACAGTTGCTCATCATACAATATTGATGTTACTGTGTACAATTTTCTCATTGTTCTGCTCATTTCACCTTGTATCAATTCATATAAGTCTTTTCAGGTTTTCCTGTTCATTATTTCTTATAGCACAGTAATAGTCCTCCACAATCATATACCACAACTTGTTCAGTCATTCCCAAATTGATGGGCATCCTCTCACAATTTCCAATTCTTTGCCACCACAAAAGAACTGCTATAAATATTTTTGTACACATAGGTTCTTTTCCTTTTTGTTTTTTATCTCTTTTGGACACAGACCTAGTAGGGTATTTCTGGGTCAAAAGGTATGCATGTTTTTATAGCCATCTGGGCATAATTGTTCTCCAGAATGACTAAATCACTCCAACAGTGTGTTAGGGTTTCAGTCTTGCCATATTCTCTCCAACATTTGTCATTTTCTTTTTCTGGCATATTGGCCAATTTCACAGCTGTGAGGTGGTACCTCAGGGGTATTTTAATTTACATTTCTCTAATAAATAGTAATTTAGAGCATTTCTTCATATGACTATAGATAGCTTTGAAAACTTTCTATTCATATCCTTTGACCATTTATAAACGAGGGAATGACTTGTTTTCTTATAAATTTGACTCAGTTCTCTATTTTTGAGAAATGAGGTCCTTGTCATAGAAATTTGCTGTAAATTTTTTCTCATATTTGTGATTGCTGTGTATTTCCCTCTATCCGATTTTTGCTATGTTTATCCTCTCTTTCTCTCTCTCTCTCGTCTCTCTCTCTCTCGTCTCTCTCTCTCTCTCTCTCTCTCTCTCTCTCTCTTTCTCTCTCCTCTCTCTCTCTCCACTTCCCCTTCTTTCAGCCCCCACTTTTCTTAACCTTTGCCCCTCCTGTTTTTTTGTAGGGAAACAGAGACTTCTGTACCCAACTAAATATATATGTTATTTCTTCTTTGAGTCAGTTCTCATGAGAGTAGCCCCCCATCTTCCTGTACACTGTAAAAGCTTTTCTGTGCCTCTTTCATGTGAAATAATTTGCCCTATTCTACCTCTTCCTTCCCCACTATCCCCATGAAGTCCTCTTTCTCACCCCTTAATTTTATTGGATTTTTTGTATAACATTCCATCATATTCAGCTCCCCTCTGTGTCCTCTGTCTATGTATACTCCTTCTAACTACCATAATAATGATCAAATTCTTAGGAGTTACAAGTATCATTTTTCCATGTAGAATTGTAAATAGTTCAACTATATTGAATTCCTTATGATTTCTGTTTCCTATTTTTCTTTTCATACTTCTCCTGAGTATTATATTTGAAAATCAAATGTTCTGTTCAACTCTAACCTTTTCATTGGGAATGCTTGAAAATTCTCTATTTCTTTGAATATCCATTTTTTTTTCCTCTGAAAAACTATATTCAGTTTCACTGGGTAGGTGATTCTTAGTTGTATTCCTATCTCCTTTACCTTTTGGAATATCATAGTATAAATCCTCCAATCCCTTTAAGGTAGAAGCTGCTAAATCTTGTGTTATCTTGACTGTTTTTCCAGGATATTTGAATCATTTCTTTCTGGCTGGTGGTTGCAATATTTTCTCCTTGAGACTAATATGGAAATAGATTTTATAGGACTATACATATATAACCTATATAAAATTGCTTTTTATATAGGACAGAAGGCATGGAGAGGGAAAATTTGGGACTAAAATTTTTATTTTATTTTTTTAAAACTGTATGGGGTGGGGAGGCTAGGTGGCACAGTGAGTAGAGCACCAGCCCTGGAGTCAGGAGGACCTGAGTTCAAATCCAGCCTCAGACACCTGACACACTTAATAGCCATGTGACTTTGGGCAAGTCACTTAACCCCAATGGCCCTCCAAAAAGCAAAAAAAAAAATGTATGGGGGTGGCTAGGTGGTGCAGTGAATAGAGCACCAGCCGCAGAGTCATTTGAATCTAAGTTCAAATCTGGCCTCAGGCACTTAACACTTACTAGCCGTATGACCCTGGGCAAGTCATTTAACCCCAACTGTCCTGCCCTCCCCCTCCAAAAAGCAAAAAAAAAAAATGTTAAAGGTTATCTTCATATGTAACTGGAAAAAATAAAAAACTCTTAAAAAATTTGTTTTTAAACTTTTCTCCTTGATTTGGGAGCTTTGAAATTTAACTATAATATTCCTGGGAATTGTCATTTTGGGATCTCTTTCAGGAGTTGATTAGAAGATTCTTTCAATATCCATTTTAACCTCTTGTCCTAGAATATCAGGCCATTTTTTCTTGATAATTTCTTGAAAGATGATATCTAGGTTCTTTTTTTCAGTTAAATGAGATATTTCACATTTTCTTCTATTTTAAAAAATTCTTTTTATTTTGTTTTATTGTTTCTTGATGTCTCATGGAGTCATTAACTTCCATTTGCCCAGCTTTCATTTTTAATGAATTATTTTCTTCAGTGAACTTCTGTACTTCCTTTTCCATTTAGCTAATTCTACTTTTTAAGGAGTCCTTTTCTTCACTGAATTTTTGTACATATTTTTTTCCATTTGTCCAGTTCTGCTTTTTGGTTTTTGCTTTTTGGAGGGCAATTGGGGTTAAGTGACTTGCCCAAGGTCACATGGCTAATTTCTGTGTAAAAGTGTCTGATGCCACATTTGAACTCAGGTCCTCCTGACTCCAGTGCCAGTGCTCTATTCACTGTGCCACCTAGCTGCCCCCAGTTCTTCTTTTTAAGGAGACCTTTTCTTCTGTGGATTTTTTTTTTTTGCCTTGTTTACTATTTGGCCTATTCTGTTTTTTTTAAGGTGTTATTTTCTTCAGTATTTTTGGGTGCCTCCTTTACCAAGGTGTTGACTCTTTTTTCATGATTTTATTGTATCACTTTCATTTCTTTTTCCCAGTTTTTCTTCTGTCTCTCTTAATTTGATTTCTTTTGTGTCTCCTTTACCAAGCTATTGACTACTTTCTGATGATTTTCTGTCATCACTCTCATTTCTCTTCCCAATTTTTCCTCTATTTCTCTTACTTGATTTTCAAAATCCTTTTTGAGTTCTTCCATGGTCTGGGGCCAATTTATATTTTTCTTGGAGGCTTTGGATGTAGGAGCTTTGACTTTGTTTTCTTCTGAGTGTGTGTTTTGATCTTCATTGATATCAAAATAACTTTCTATATATAGTCAGAGGTTTTTGCCCATTGTTTGCTCATTTTCCCAGCTTATTACTTGATTTTTAACTGTTTGTAAAAGAAGGACTCTGCTTCAAAGGTGGAGGGCACATTGTCCCAAGCCTCAGGGGTTTTGTGCAGCTGTTTTCAGAGATACTTCCAGAGCCCTGTAAGTTCTCAGTTCTTCCAAGGTGGTATGATCTAATGAGGGGTGTTTACTCTTCTCTTGGCCTGTGCTCTGGTCTGTGAGCAACCACAAGTATTTTTTCTGCCCTGGCACTGTGAGGAGGGTCCTCCCTCCACTGTGACTGCAAGCTCTGATGTGCTAGTGCTCCTCCTCACACTGGGACTGCCACCCAGGACTGTGACCTAGATCCAAGTATGGGCAAAGCAACACAGCTCTGCCTCAGTGCTAGCAAAAAAGACCCCTGTAATCTCCGTCTGACCACTTGTTTGACCCCTTTACCATCTTTGGTTTGAAAGCTCCAGAAGCAGCTGCTGGCCCTGCTGATTTAGTCAGTCCTAAGGCCTGCTCCTGGTTTGCTGTGGCCAAGGCTGTGGGGGCATTGCCTGCACTAGACTGCATTCCATTCTCACCCAGGTGCGACAGGTATTTCCTGCTGACCTTCTAAGTTGTATGTGGCATCTATGAGCTGAAAGTTCTGGAAACCACCATTGGTAGCAGTGATTCAGTTGCCCAGAGGCCTCCTCTGGATTTGCTGGGGTCTGGTCTGCACTGGCTGGCCTGTGTCATACCACATTCATCTCTCATTCATCTAGTGGAGCAGGCCTTTCTTGCCAACCTTTTAAGTTGTCTTTGGCTGGAAATTTGTTTAATTCCATCTTTTTGTAGTTTCTGCTGCTCTAAAATTTGGTTAGAGTTATTTTTAATGGTTTTTGGAAGGCTTTAGGGGAGAGCTCAGGCCTTTACTCAACCATCTTAGCTCCAACTCTCTCTTATTTGATTTTTTTTTAAATCCTTTTTAAGCTCTTGCAGGAATTCTTTTTTTCACCTGACACCAATTCACATTTTTCTTTGAGGCTCTGAATATAATTGTTTTTACTTTATTGTCTTCTTCTGAGTTTGCTTTTTATCTTCCCTGTTACCACAGTAACTTTCTATGGTTAGATTCTTTTGTTGTTGTTGTTTGCTCATTTTCCCAGTCTATTCCCAAACTTTTAACTTTATGTTAAAGTTGGGCTCTGCTTCCTGATGGAAGGGGTACTTTTCAAAGCTTCAGGTTTTTGGAGCAGCTGTTTTCAGAGCTAGTGCTGGGGGCCTATAAGTTTCTGTTCTTCCAAGGTTGTGTGATCTAAGGACCAGTGTGTTAACTACTCCTCCATTCTGCTTTCTGGTTTTTTTCTATCCTGGAACTATGATCAGGGTACCCACTCTCCTGCAGTGGAAAGTGCTCCTCCTCATCCTGGGACTGTGACCCAGGACAGGACTGCAACCCAGATCCACATATGGACAATGTAACAGAGTCCTGCACCCAGTGTCAGAAAATGGACCACTGTCATGTCTTTCTGACCAGTTGTCTTATTCCCTTTCTGTCTGTGGGCTGAGAGCTCTAGAAGTCATTTCAGTTGTCCCTAAGGCCTGCTGTTGTCTTGCCAGGGCACTGAATCACTAGACTTCACTCTACTCTCACCTCTGTGGGACAGACCTTTCCTGTTGACCTTTAAATTGTCTTGGGCTGAAAAATTGTTTTACTTTGTCTATTTGCTGGTTCTGCCACTCTAGAATTCATTTGGAGGTGTTTTTTTTTAAAGTCATTTGGATTGTATGCCACCATGGCGGGGGTGAGGGGTAGGGAGGAAGGGGAGAAAAATTTGAAACTCAAGTGATTCTGGAGCTGAATCTTGTAAACTAAAAGTAAACAAACAAGTCAATAAAAAAATAAATTAAAAAAAATAAAGTTGTTTGGAGGGGAATCTAGGAGAGCTCAGGTGAGCCCTTCTCTGCCTTTTCTCTGCCATTTTGGCTCTACCATCACACCTCCCTTGCAGATTTATGGTAAAGATCAAATGAGGTAACATTTCTAAAATATTTAGCTGTGAACATCTGTTAAGGTACAGTTGTTAGATTCCATTTAAAGAAAATACATTTTTCAAAATTCCTTTACATTACTATGGAAATGTAAGGGACAATGTATGGACAGCGTAAAGTTGAACTGGTCAACAATCAAGTTAAGATTCTGGAAGGAGAAAAATGAAACCAGAGCAAGAGCCTAGGAGAGCAGGGAGGGGTGGAAATACTGGAGAAAGGGGTTAGGAGGAAGCTATGTTTTAGAGGAGTGAAGTACTAGGAGAGATGTAAGTGAACACCGTGACAAATGAAATTTGTTATATATTTCAAAGTTTTCAAAGTAATTCAAATGATACTCTTCGCATTACTACTTTACAAAATAAAACATAGTATTTCAAAGGCTTGGGAATTAATGACATTGGTGACGAGATGTCAGTGTTGTAAAAGTTCCGGTTCAAGATGTAACAGTGCTTTCTATTTCAAACTTTGTCTTCGCAAGTTCAACAACATATCTGAAAAATTTTTTAAAATTAGTCACATTTAGAATCTTTTGTGTCTAGAGAGGTTTGTCTATCAACAACAAACTCTAAAACCTAAAAAGTTTTTTGAAAGAATTTTAATAAGGCATTTTGGCAGAGAAGAGAGGGTAGAAAAAGTTGTGGTTCCTGTCATGAGTTTCTGTGAGGTTTATGTTATACAGAGTTCAAGGACAAGCACCTGGGTGGCCAGCACTAGTAAAGGTTGCTTGAGGTATCAGCAGATAAGTATAAGCCTTCAGTAAAATTTGGTGGAAGTCAAAAGCTGTTAATCAGATCAAAAAACCAAGTTTTTTTTGGATTCAGGATCTGCCTGGGTGGACCCAAAACAAGCCCTGAGTGGCCTCTAAACATTCCTTCCTGTGTGTGGTCTTTGACTTCACTGGAGCATCTCTGAGGTCAGCTTGACTTCTATAGTAAGTTTTGAGTTAGACAATTTCTAGTCACATAAAGATAGATTCAAACAACATTAATAAGTAATATTTTCCTTACAGGTTGTGTTCAGAAAGAGGGATATCAGAATTATGAAGAGTGAACGCACAACATAAACAACGTTCGTTATGATGGAGAAATCTGGAAGTTGGTGGAAAATTAGCATTTCTCTTTTCCTGTCTGAAATTGGACGAAATTATCTGCTTCTTTGGGAACTTTATGAGAAAGGTGAAAGAATACAGAACCGAACTTTGGATGAAATCCAAGCTTTTCTAGTTGCGAAGGTGGTTGGTATTTTTGTGGAAGAGTCGGTCCTTTTCTGCCTAGTTTAGCAGGTATAGGCTGGGAAGGAAAAGCTGTTGCTTAGCCAGAAGCAGGTGGCTGTTCTCCCAAGAAAGGTGAAACTCTTTACCTCAGACATGGTAGTAAACAGATGGCCTGACTCCCACTGCCCTGATTTCACACTTCCAAGAAATGCCATATCCAAGGTTTTTATGTCCAAATTCCTGTGATTACCTCATTTTATGAAGAAAATTCCTGGCACACGTGATCTGGCAAAGGATAAACCTTTTGCAAGGTTTTCATTAAGATCAATTATCTGGTCTATTTGTTTTTAAAGAATTTTATTAAGGGTCTCCTCCATCCCAGAAAATCTGGTGACCTATAGCTTAGCCCAAAGCCCATGACTGTTCCCTTGAGAAGCCAGAGATATTTATCCTGAAGAAGAAAAGCCTGAGGAAGGACACAATAACTGCCTTCAAGTATGTGAAGGGTTGTCATGGAGAAGAGTATGAAAGATATAGAACTGGAAGGACCTTTGGAGGTTATTTAGTCCAATCACTTAGTTTATAGATGTGGAAACTGAGGTTTATGGAAAGTCAAGTGACTTGTCCAAGATCACACAGGTAGTAAAATGGCAGATCTGGGGCTTAATATTAGGTGGTTGGACTTCAAATCCAGGGCTCGTTTCACTTCACCACACTGTCTCCCAGGGATTAGACTTGTTCTGTTTTGTTCCCAAAGGACAGACCCAGGAACAACATGTGGAAATTGCACAGAGGCAAGATTTAGGCTTGATGAAAGGAAAAACTTTCTAACAATTAGAGCCATTTATAATTTAAATATGCTGCCTTCAAAGGCTCCCTCTCATTAGAGGCCTTTAAGGAGAGATTGGATGAACATTTATCAGCTCCATTGCAATGAGGATTCCTCACTGGGTTGTGGCTGGACTAGATAATCAATAAGGTATCTCCAAACTCTAAAATTCTGTGAATTTGTGACACCCTAAAAACCCCTAAGATTAGAAAAGGGAACTTTGTTTCATAACTGGGGGCTCTGACCAAGACAAGTCTCTCTTCATAATTTCTCTTGGTATCATTCAGCCCAATTCTCTGTGCAAGGCCTCTCATCAGCTGCCATCCCCCCAGGTGTGACTTGTCAAAGACGGATAATAAAGTACTTGTTTGAGAGGTTAAAAAAAATGCTTCTTTATATGTAAAGATGGTCCCTGTGTGTCATTGCCCAACCCAACTGCAGCTGTGGATTGTGGTACCAAAAGAGTCATGAGTAAAAGCCTGGGTGGTCCAATCAGGAAATAATCAACACAAGAAATAGATGAGGAAAGTAAGAAATAATAAGGACAAGGTAGAGTTAAACATTAACAAGTCTAGGCCAGCCTCTTTTGTAGTGATTCAGTGGCTATTGGGAAAGGAGAATTAGAAGTGAAGTGGTTCTCAACCTTCCTTATGTCTCAACCCTTTAATATTCATGTGGGTGGACCTGGCTGGAGACAGATAGAGAAGCAGTGTCTCGGTTCCTAAGACCATCAGAAATATGTTTTCTGAAGGTCTTAGGCATCCCCTGTGACCTCTGTAAAAGGATCATTCAACCCCCCCCCCAAAGGGGTTGTGACCCACAGGTTGAGAGCCACTGGTCTAAGGGAAAGACTAGCATCATTAGACTGTATGGTCAAGGAACTGCCACAGTAAAGTTAGAGGAAGGTTTAACAAGATGACAAAATGGAAGTGAGATTTTTGTTTGTCCGAGGATTGGTGGAAATCATTTGCTTTTTAAGCCTGCCTCTCACAGAGTTGGATAGGCTGCAGTGAGGTAGGGTGGGAATATGGTTTGAGGGGTACTACTAGGACTTGCATACCGCCAAATGCATCTCCCCTCTTTGCTCCCCAGCTTGTCATGGTCTTTGCTAGTGATCAGGGAAGGAGCAGAGTACAGTGCTGGATTGAGAGTCAGAGGTCTTCACTATTAACCACCTGTGTTAATTCATACAGTTACTGAATTTCTCTGGGGCTGTTTCCTCATTTGCAAAATGAAGCATTTGGATTAAATGGCGTCTTAAGTCCCTTCTAGCTCGATAATCCAGTGATGTTGTAATTATAGTAGGACTGAAATTCCTTCATTAGCAAACTTCTCTAGCCCTATTTTACTAACACATTATATGAGCTTCCTAGATTAGAGAGTGGTTTGTTACCTTGGACATCGTAAGGCAGCAGTTCTCAACCTGTGGGTAGCAACCCTTTTGGGGGTCAAACAACTGTTTCACAGGGGTCACCTAAGACCATCAGAAAACATATATTTCCGCTGGTCTTAGGAACTGAGACACCGTTCCTCTATTCGTCTCCAGGCAGGTCCACCCACATGCAGATACACCCACATATGAGTATCAAAGGGTCACAGCATTAGGAAGGTTGAGAACCACTGCCTTAAAGAAAGGCACAAAGAATCTGAGACCATGAAATACAAGGTAGATACATTTCAAGTGGGGAGGGGAAGGGAAACCACAGCAAGGACAATCCCTGGTTGGTAGTTTAGAACCCAGACTCATTGGTCATTGGTAAAGTACTTAAGGTGCGTGTGTGTATGTGTGTGTGTGTGTGTGTGTGTGTGTGTGTGTATGCATTCTAGTTCATGCATCTGTGTGTAGGATCTGGAAGTGTCTGAAAACAAATATAACCACTTTTCAGTTTTGCACACGGTTCACACTGCTCTCCCAAACTTCACCAGAGTGAATAGGCTATGTAGGCTTCACAGCTCCTGAAGGCATTGTGTTGCTAGTAACAATACACTTGGCCTGATACAGTGCAGGTCTCTGCCTGACACTTGGATTCCTTACTGCATCAGTAGTCTAAACTTGTGGCTTCTTGTAATGTTCATTCAAAATTTTCCATTATGGACCAAAATTACATTTAGCCAATGGGTTTTGTGAGATAGGATGCCAGAACAGCTAGCAAGCTACCCTCAGCATCAAGACCAGGATTCAGATTCCATTTCCAACATATTATCAGTTGTGTGACTCTGGGAAAGCCACTGATTCTCCCATTGCCTGGGCCCCTATGACTATAAAGATAGCAATTTGCATCGGTAGAAGAAATTTTATCATGAGCAGCTCCCTGTGTTAATAAAATTACAGGTCTGGTGGGGTGAAAAATTGTGCTAAGGCATTCATAAAAACTGATAGAATACCAATGATGCTATTTAGCCCATTAAGAAAGACAACTAATTGATCATTAGCCATTTCTGTGCAATAATCCCAAAGAGGGGGATTCCTTTCTAGAAGTATAAAATGAGTCACTTTGCCTCTCTGAGATTCAGTTTCCTCATGCATAAAATTAGAGATAATACTGATACTTCCTCCACCTTTACATGAATATATTCCAAATGTGAAAGGCCTTTCTATAGGACCTTCATGTTTCCATGATGCTTGAGGGCCTAAGAAGAAACCATTCATTAGGAATCTCTGGACTCCATCCTCCACAAGGCTGCCTGCAGGCTCCACAGTATGCTAATGCCTACCCAGTTCACACTGATTAACCGGTCATGTGAATTGCCAGACACTGACATTTTTTTTAAAAGATATTAGGAATGTCTCATGAGCAGAAGTTGACTGGATATTTTTTTTTCTTTTAGGATAATTGCAATAGCAGGATGCAGGAGAGAGAGAGAGAGAGAGAGAGAGAGAGAGAGAGAGAGAGAGAGAGAGAGAAATTGGTGACCTTATCTGGCAGGGGTGAATGGAGGACTTTTGCTGACCAGAGCACTAGGGATGACCAGAACACTAAGGCATTGCAAAGAAAGGAACAATGACCATTTATGGAGACAAAAATTATTGTGAATGAATATGGTGTGAGGTTCCCGAACTCTAGAATCCTGTTTATAGAATCTTTTGGTAGCTGTGGGCCATGACCAGGGGACTGAGAACACTCTAGTAGGAATAGGAGCCTATAGCTAAAGCTGTTTGTCCTTTGTTTTAGAAGAGGACCAAGGACCAGTGGTATCACAGGTAATGTCTTGACTCATGGATGAGTTGTATTTAAGTGAGGCAAAGTTGTGCAAAGTAGTCAGCCTCACTATCTTCCAGAGTCATCAAAGTCCAGTGGCAAGATAAAAGTCAAGATGACTGGTAATGGCCCAGGATGCAGAGGATGACCTTAGCATCTTTGATTTCTGCCCAGGCTCTCAGTGCTCCATAGCACCTGCTTCAGCCATCTCTATGGCCACAGGAACAAATTGTTATCTGTCCATTCTGCTGGGGGAAGTCTTCAGATGCTTGTGTACACATCCCCCCAACTAATGGTGACCTTCAACCTGGTTTAGCACATCTGCTGACACAGTTTACCAAGGCATGGCAGTGCATCTACCACAGCTTTTTGGGGCCACAGATTAGAGTTGAGTGCCAGATGGACACAAAAGGTGTCCTGAAAAGCAGCCCTGAAAAGGGGGCAGCAAAAGCCTTCATATCAGAACATTAGTTCTTCTTGAACACTGATATACCCCCATAGGCTGCAGCTATTGTCAAAGCCAAACTGGAATCTATAAATGTCATGTTACATCTGCCGTCTCTTTGTCTGTCTCTGTCTGTCTTAATAGAGATAAACAGACAGAAACATGCATACTGTGGTAATTTCTGGGCCACTCCAGGCTTCTTGTCATCCTGCATCTTTCAGTCTGTGATTGCCAGTCTCAGCCTCCAAGTCTGAGAGTGAAATAATGAAATAAAGGAGGAGCTAATTAGGTTGTACAGCTTCCAGCACCGGTGCTATGAATTTAAACTGTGTCCTGCGGCTGGGTTAACTTGCAATATCCCTCAGAGGCGCAGGAGGCAGCAAGCTAACCAGGTGTCTTTGCCAGGAATGTCTGCTTTTCAATTTAATTTCTGTTGCCTTATTATTCTACTTGCTTAAATGCTTTTTTCTCCTGGAACTCATGCCTCATATAATTTAGTCCAGGAAAAGATTACTATTGAACAGGGGCTCATAAACTGTGGATTTGAATAGATGCTGACCCAAAGAGTACCTTGAACACCAAAGCTAGCAATGTAGCTTTCAGGGAGTCACACTAAGGGTGCCCTGAGCTACCCCTGAGCTTCTGACCTCAGCCCTCTTTCTCTCTCAACATTCTGCTGTTGATATTTTATCCACTCTCATAGCTTCAACTAATATCTCTTCATGAGTAATTGCTAAACTGTATGCCTCCAGCTCTACCCATCCACTCCCATTAGATTATAACCCTATTAAATCATCTTCACTGCTCTCTCTAGTAAGGGTTTTCTCTTAGTCACCTAAGCTTGGAAATTGGGGAAAAGAGAGAAGGTAAAATTCAGTTAATAATATAACTTGTTAACAACCCCCAAGCAACGCTAGCAAAGGTGGGGGAAGAGAAACGTTAAAAACCGGTGACATCTGCATTTGGGCATTTAATCATTCTCAGTCCACCGCTGTACCTCAGTACCAAATGCTACTTAATCTTTCTCTATTTCCACTCGAGCATTTATTATTAATCCATGGGTACGTTCCCCCTGTAACAATTCAACAGCAAAAATTTTTTGAAAAATCTTTTCACAAAGTTTCACAGAGAAGAAGATCATTCCAACCATAACATGTCACGAAAGCTGAACTGTTCAATAAGGAGCTGTCGGATGGGAACTGGAAAAGTTTCCAAGTCTTTTACCCTGTGCCAGGAGGGAAAGGAGGGGGTTGGAGACGCCACAGTATCGAATGTGAGACTTTGAGTATCATAGCCATGATTGCATCCCCTCTGTTGGTTATAAATATTCCTTTGACTGAGAAAAAAAACCAACTGATGATCCTGCCAGCTTGCTGTAACAACACAATATTGTTTCAGAGTGTCCACAAACTAAACCACAACCCTAGGCTCACACACAAGCAGAGAGCTTGGAATCAAACAGAGGAAACATATTGAGGGCACTGAAATTCTATTTATAAAAGGTTTCCAAAGGTGCTCATAGCCCCTGGCCACAAAGTTGCTGTGTGTGTTGCTGGAGAATGAAGAGTCCCTGCATGTTTCCACTAGATGAATATAATACAGTCAAAACTTTCCAGTGGGTTTAGGAACTGGATTTCTATATACAAAAATATTTAGAGCAGCATTTTTTGAAGCAGCAAAAAACTGGAAATGATCTTTACTCAAAATAGGTTTCTAATGATTGGGAAACTTCACGTATGTTGAACAAATTATGATACATGAAAAAATACCATATTTTGCCATCAAAATGACAAATATGAAGAGAAACGGGAAGATTTACATGAACTAATGCAGAACGAAGTAAACAGAAGAACAATTTAAATGATAGATATAATCATGTATTGGAAGATATTGTGAAAGATTTCAAAGCTCTGATCAATGCAATAACCCAGGTGTGTGGCCTTTTAGGTCCTTGGGTGCAGCCTTTTAACTGAGTCCACGTTTTACAGAACAAATCCTTCTTTTTTTCCTTTTCGGAGGGGAGAAGGCAGGGCAATTCGGCTTAAGTGACTTGCCCAAGGTCACACGGCTAGTAAGTGTTAAGTATCTGAGGCCACATTTGAACTCAGGTCCTCCTGACTCCAGGTCCAGTGCTCTATTCACTGCACCACCTAGCCACCCAAACAAATTCTTTTTATTAAGGGGATTTGTTCTGCAAAGTTTGGATTCAGTCAAAAGGTCACATTTGAGGACCTAAAGGGCCATGTGGCCTCAGGGCCACAGGTTTTCCACCCCTGTAGTAACCAATCATGAATTCAGACAGTTGATGAGGATACTTGCCTCTAAGGAGAGATAAAGCACTGTAGGTCCTATTTAACAGTAGGTCCATATGAGACCCTCAAAGGTCCTTATTTATAGTAGTGGATAGTATTTGAACTGATTCAGAGTGATTTTCAGACACGGTCAATATTATGACGTATTTATTATAAGGAGGGTCCCTATGATGAGAGATGGTCATTGGGAAGTTATAGTAATGTAAAAAAAGGAAAAGGAAAGAAAAACATCAATAAAACATTTAAAAACAAAGAGTTGTAATTGTTCTGCATTTCAAAAATAGCTGCTTCTGAAATCGCAGCAAGTTAGTTTTTTATTTGATTTGTTTTTTGCAGATTGGATTTTCATTCATTTGGCAAGTATTTATGAAGCACCTAGTAGGGCTGAGAATACGAAGACTAAGAAAAAAGAAAAATGCAGCCCTTATTCTCAAGAAACTTACATTATATGGTGAATCCTTCTGTAACATGCCCTTTGAGTAATGCATTAATTTGCTAATTTGTTCAACACATCTTATTAAAGACCTGTTATGTATAAGATAGTTTGCTATGAGCTGGAGATACAAAGAGATACGGCACAAACACTACTCTCAGAGTGGTTTTCAATGTAATATAAGGAAAGACATTTATAAAAATAACCGGACTTCTAGGGGAGGAGCCAAGATGGCGGTGTAGAAGCAGCTAGGTCCCGCAGCTCCCACAAAGCCACCCTAAGCACCCATAAAATATGACTCTGGACAAATCTTGGGGCTCTCAAACTCACAAAAATACAGAAAACACATCTCTCACAGAAGGCAGCTTGGCAGCAGGAGCTCATTGATGCAGGACATGAGCCGAGGACAGTCCAGGCTGAAACCAAAACGCGGCCAGGCCCCAGTGCAGTCAGGAGGAGCCAAGCCAAGCCGCAGCCAGTCTACAAGAGAGAAGATCTACAGCCTCCAGCAACTCCACATCTACCAAGGTATGAAAAATAGGGATTAGAGAAAGGCAGCTAGGCAGGAGGGGCTCATCACAGCAGGCCGGGAGCCCAGCTCATCCCAGCCTGAAACCGCAGGTGGCCAGGCTCCAGGGTGGTCAGGAGGAGCCAAGCCTCCCAAGCCACAGCGTGAGTCTACTTGAGAGAAGATTTAAAGCACCTCAAGCAATCTTCACATCTACTAAGCCAGGATTACAGGTCAGTGAAAGTCAGTGAATCTTTCAAGCTAAATTTGGGGGAGGAAAAGCAGTTGGGGCAATCTACCCCAAGGGCAAGGAAGCAGTGGAGGAAGGGCAGGAACTGCTGTAACCAGCAGCTGCCCCCACTGGGCTGCTTCAGAGCCCCTGGCATGTGGATCTTGCAGCGGGGGCTGAGTCGATTGATCAGGGCCAAGTGCTGTGGCATTGATCGGCCTGAATCCAGATCGTGGTCTTGGGTGGTGGTCCTGGGGAGAGCTTTCAGCAAAGCAAAGCTGGGGGGGGCCTGCAACACCCTCCTAATAGCTCCAGCAGCTGGGAAAACCCCAGCGATTTAGAATAGAGCTTTTGCCCCTGCAAGCAGAGTTTCACAAAGCTAAAAAAAACAACCAATTAATTGACTGGCTAACATGAGGAAAAGGAAGCAAAATAAGAACAGCAATAAAACTCTAGAATCCTTTTTTGTGGACAAAAATGATCAAAGCATGGAACAGGAGGAAGACAACACAGTCAGAAATCCCATACCAAATGCTTCCAAAACACTTGAAGAATGCTTAGAAGCTATAGATAATCTGAAAAAAGACTTTGAAAAACAAATAAGAGAAGTGGAGGAAAAATTGGGAAGAGAAATGAGAATGATGCAAGAAAATCATGAAAAGTG
>CM053593.1:271772479-271800160 GCA_028646575.1 Pseudocheirus occidentalis
CACTGGCCCTGTAATCAGGAGGACCTGAGTTAAAATCCGGCCTCAGACACTTAACATTAACTGGCCATGTGACCTTGGGCAAGTCACTTAACCCCAACTGCCCCACCCTCCCCACTCAAAAAAAAAAAAAGATATATTTTTATTCCAGTGGATCTTATGCCTCTTTCTTTGTCATTTTTGGGGCAGGAGTCTAGCAGTAGTATTAGTGTGTCAAAAATACATATAAGTAGTAACTTTTTGAGTGTGGTTCCAAATTGCTTTCCAGAATAGATGGACAAATAGTGAATTAACTCAACCCTTCTGCCAGAGATGGTAGGATTGTTAAAAGAAGTTGCTTGCTAAACCAAATGAATTTGTTGAACTGTTGGATAATTGCTTGTACTTTCAGATGGTATAACAATTAAATTGGAAAAAGTATATATATTTGGAGTGGGGGGCAATCATTAGGCAGATGCCTGAGAAGTCATAGCTGACAGTAAGCTTTCCTTTCTTCCTCCTACCTTGCACATCCTCCCCCCCCAATTTTGAGTCTACAGATTCTTTCTTTATGTACACATATAAACATGCATATATTTACATATGGGCAGAAACTGTAGACTCTACAGCAGAGGCTTAGGTAGTACTGATGACCAATAGGGCAAGGGTGCACATTTAAACAAAAAAATAATAATAATCAAACTGCACTTAAGCCCTTACATCATCACACTCTTTTCATATCAATAGTTTTAAGAATGATCATTAACAAAAACTTTATTTAGCAAATATTAAGTGTCTTACTGTTTACAAGGCACTATGTAGGCACTCAAGATTCAAAGATAAAAGAGTTTATATGTTAAAGTAAATTATAGGGGGGCGGCTAGGTGGCGCAGTGAATAGAGCACCGGCCCTGGAGTCAGGAGTACCTGAGTTCAAATCCGGCCTCAGACACTTAACACAAAAAACTAGCTGTGTGACCTTGGGCAAGTCACTTAACCCCAACTGCCCTCCAAAAAAAATAATAAATAAAGTAAATTATACATTTACCATTTAATTTTTTTAAAAAAGCCCACACATAATGGATCCATGTAATAGATTTTATAGTACTGTTTATATCTGACAATTCTTTCCTGTACAATAACAGCCAACAACAGACTAAATTTAATCAATTTTTCTCCTCTTAATTTTCTTAGATTTATTTTCTTGATTATCAGTTAACTTTTCTGCAGGCCTTTTCTTCAACCCCTTCATCTTCCTCGTCTGCAATTTGCTCAGATCTTGTTTCTGCATGTGAATTCTTCCATAAGTTGTACCAAAAGTATCATGACAGATATTTTTCTTCTTCTTTGGCTGTAAAATAAAAAATTTTCTTTTACAATTTCTACTGTTTTGGGTGAGACATCTTAGCAAGGTTTCCATTAACGAACATTTATTGAGCACACTCTGGGCGCTACGGGGTGTCCAAGCCATTCTCAAAGATAGAGAACCTTAACTAAGGAGATTAATGCAGCCTGTCAATATCCCTGCCCTAACGGGGATGGCAAAAATCCAATTTGTTTTTAAAATTGAAAGATAAATCTACAAATGAAGTTGTCCATGACCTCTGGTCCACATGTAAGATTGCCTACAATTCCCAATTTCCATGGATCCTAAAATGATCTCCATTGCAGTATTTTATTACTCACTCACCAAAGCACACTAAAATATCACACAGGCAATTTTTATTCTATTCTATTGAGAGCCTAAAAAATTGGGCATATCACATGACAGGAGTACTACAGTCTAAAATAAAAATGATATTTTAGTCAGTTTTCAGTTATGTCTGAGGCAGGCAAAAATATGGGGTTTGTAGTTCAGTGGAAAGAGCTGGATTTAGAATCACAGGGCCTGTATTCTAAAGTCAACTCTGCTACTTGGTTCTTGGGCAATTTCACTTTCTGGGGGCCTCAGTTAGGGGGTTGATTGAGATGATTCTCAAGGTCCTTTCCAGATCTAAATCTTAGCTCTTTAAGATCCATAATGTCAAAAAGAGTTTAGAATGTTATGCCTAAAGCAGATTAAGATGTTATAACTTCTTAAGATTACAAACTGCTGAGCTGAGAAGGACTCTAACCACAATCACCCAGTCCAACTCCTTCCTTTCAGGACAAAGGAAACTTGAGATTAGAGGGGTTAAGTGATTCACTTGGGTTATACACAACTAATCAGGAGGAAAACAGGCCCCAGAACAGGACAAATGACTCCCAGGGCAGTGTTCTTTCTGCTCATGGTGACCACACTGTATTTTCAAAATTTTGAAAGCTAAATAAATTCTCAAAAAGATGCCCTGAACAAATTTATGCATCAAAGCTGGAATCACAAGGTTTTTCAACACCAAAAAGTCAAGATCAGACTTTACAATCAAGTGGCTACCCCATTTGATCAAAGAAATTTCAAGAGTTCACAGGAATCAATTATTTATTGAACACCTACTAGGCTTGAACAATTGTCGAGATACAAGAATCATCAAATCAAGAAGGCTTAATAACCAAATTATTTACCTGCTCCATCCTCTTTAAAAAATACACCATCTTTCCAAATATTCATGCAGTTTATGCTGCGCCTCTCTAACTTCTATATTACGACAAAAACAGTTAAGACAGAAGGGATATAACTGGAAATCTATGTTCCACAACACAGTGACCACAAAACGGAGTTAAGCCTTGTCATAATCTGGCACGTGGCCAAGAAGCTTGTCCAAAGGTCCTCTCCTCCTCAGAAGCCCTCCATTGTCTTCCTTATGGGTCTTACTCTTTATTTACCAATCTAGAGACCTTGAAAAGATATGTGGGTGGCTATAAAGCAATGAAATCTATTCTGTGCTGCTTATGGAAATCAGTCCCCTATCTGTTCCACTACCCACCACAAAATGCCACTCCTGCTGTTACATTTTTCAGTGTAAAGATACTATCAACATTATGGGATTCCAACCTCATTCTTTTTCTGAAGTTTATTTAAAAGAAAGAAAACAAAAACAAAAACAAAAAAAACACGGGACCAATTCTACAAGAATCTACAGCGTCTTTGTTGTTGGTTTTTTTGCAAGTCACATACCTTCAGAGCTTTGGGCAATTTCATGGATAACTTATAAAGATCATCTGATGCCAAATAGGTTCTCCTCATGATCAAATCCAGTGATGGTCCCATTTCTTCCAATTCAATTCGTGGTGTTCTGCAACCAGATTTCTTCAACAATAATCTTCATAAAAATGAAAAGATAAACAAATATTAATGATTTTTCTCTTACAAAACTTCTCAGAAAAAAAAAATCAGAAAATCTAAATTTGATATATCTTACAAGTTTTAGTCAAATGCACTCTGATTAACATACAGACTTTTTAGGGGCAGAATACTATTAAATATAACTGGGAAATTTAAAAAGAAAAGTTTTCAGGAAGAAATCATTGCCCTTCCATTTAAATTATTCAGTTCCCCAAGTATGAAACATTTAATGTCCTCATGCACTTATGTATGCATAAAACTCATTCCACATGACTCTTTGAAATGATATGCTGGTACTAAAGTGAAACACAACCTTATAGCTCCAGATAATTATGAGCACTGATTTATCCTGGGCAGCGTGAGCTTCCCCAGAAAAATGCCACACTGACAGAATTTTATCCAGAAAAAGATTTAAATGTGAAGTTATAGTACAGTCAGACATCAGGCTTGTGGAACAGCCCTGGACAAGAAAATAAGTGAGGGGAAGTGTCAGTAAGAGACCCACTTCTGACCATTTGAGACTTAGAAATAAATTAATACAGCTAAAAAGACCTGACAGATCAGCGGATCACAGGACTATGACGACAATCAAAGAGATCAAGCTGGAAGGGACCTTAAAAGCCATCTATTCTAGCCCCTTCACTATACAGTTGAGTAAATGGAGGCTGAGAAAGGTAGGTGACCTGCATGCATGACTCTTTGAAACTGAGGCCTTTCTGACACTCAATACAGCCCTCTATCCACTATACTATGCTGCTTCTCTAAAAAAAATAAAAAATAAAATAAAATAAAATTAAGCTTAAAAGGCACTTAAAAAGGGTCAGGAATTGAATCCAGCCCTTGCTCATGGTGAAGATGAATGCTTCCCTAAACCTCTCACTGGGACCTGATTAGAATTCCTGAATGGCTGATGAGGTCTACATAAGACTGACCTTTCTGAGCAAAGGCTAAGAAGAAGACACAAGAGATAAAATAAAAAGAAAAGAAAAACAGAAAGAAGATAGGGATGTTATCACAGAAAGAGTGCCAAGTTGTGGATCAGGCAGCCTGGGCTTCTCTACAATCATCTCTCACACTGACCCACTGCGTAATCACTGCTGAATCACTTAAGCTCCCTATGCCTGTTTTCTCATCTGTAAAAGTAGGGGGATGGATTAGGATGATTATTAAAGTCTCTTACAATTCTAGGATTGCGTGATTATTTGCAGAGGAAGGAAAGGGGGAAGATGTGAGAGAAGGAAAGGAGGGGAGAGAAGAAGAAAGGGAGGAAGGAACAGAACAAGCATTTATTAAGCTCCTACTACGTGCAAGGCACTATACTAAAGCTCTTCACAAATATCTCATCTGATCCTCACCTTGGAAGCAGGTGCTATTTTTCTCCTCATTCTACAACTGGGGAAACTGAGGCAGACAAACATTAAGTTGACGTGTCTAGGATCACACAACCAGTCAGTGTCTTCCTGAATCCAGGTTCAGCGCTTTGTACACTGGGTCACCTAGCTGAGTAGACTAGTAACAAAGACTTTGGTGGCAGAGAATACAGCAAACTAACAATCATGCTTTCATAGTATAACTCCCAAAGGATAAGGAATCTTCCCTGTGTATGTGCTGGGGAAAGGGGGAGAAGGCAGAGAACCAGGGATTGGGGGGAGGGTAAGGTGGATAAACAGCTGGCCTGGAGGACCTCTAGAATTCCTGAAAGTATCACCGTGCCAGATTGAAGCGACCAAGGTAAGTAGGGAAGAAGAGATTCACTGCCACACCACAATGCCAGGCTAAACTAGAACACAGAACAGAAGAACACGACAGTCTGTTTAACAAAGTACGATCGTGGACAAGTCACTATTAGCAAAAGTTTGACCGTGTCACCGCTAGTTAAACTCCTATGTCTCCCTGTTACATCCACAAGCAAATCTAAAATCTTGTTTGGCTGTGAAAGTCATCACTGCATTGCTTGGCCCCTTTCCCACCTGTCCTATCTTGACACTACTTTCCTCCAAGTACTGTGACATCCAGCAACATTAGCCTTGTATATTCTCCTCACATATGACACTCAATCCCTGTCTCGACTTGGCCTCTCCACTGGCTCCCCCTGGCTCTCTTCATCACCTCTGCTTCCTGCATCACACTGCCCTTCGAGACTCAGCTCAAGTCCTCCCTTCTGAAAGAGGTCTTTCCCATTTATCCTGTACATAACTTGTGTGGATGCAGATGTCTGCATGTTGTCTCCCCCATTCAACTGTGAGCTCCCCAAGGGCAAGGACTGTGTTTTTTCCTTTCTCTGAATTCCCCAGTGCCAAGCACACAGAAAGCACTTAATAAATTCTTGCTGACTGACTTTAGTTCTCAAAGCCCCTGGCACCATTCTAAGACTCGAAGATGAGGGGGCGGCTTGGTGGTGAAATGAATAAAGCACCAGCCCTGGAGTCAGGAGGACCTGAGTTCAAATCCAGCCTCAGACGCTTAACACTTACTGGCCATGTGACCTTGGGCAAGTCACTTAACCTTAACTGCCCTGCCTTGCAAAAAAAAAGTGGGGGGGGCTCTAAGATGAGCAGCTAATCTGAAACTGTAGAAGGGGTTTCCCTACATCAATGAAGTCACAGGTCTGTGCAAGGAAAGTATCAGTATCTGTACATAATTCTGAAAGGGTCAACCAAGGAACTTTTAACAGATCAGTACAAGGGTGATCTATCTGTCCTAAAAGAATCCAAAAGGGAAAGCTTTTGGAATTCTTTGCAGATTCCGAATTTTAAAGCTATGGGCACAACACCACATAGCATACCTGCCTAGATTAGATGGTTCTACAAAAGTGATTCTCTCAGGGAAAAAACTGGAGGCCTCCCCTCTCTGCCATGCTGTGGTTATTGACAAGGCCAAACCTGTTCCTTAGGAGTAAAGATTCCAGCCCAAGCTGTGCATCTTCAGTGGAGTCTGCACCACAAGACAAGAGAACTAGAAGGCCAGACAGAATTGATGAAAAATAGAGAAGATTGTAATGCTGTAAAAATTTCTGTGCAATCCATCTCCCACACAGCCTTAGACACTGATGAAATGAATGGGCCTGGGCAATGCTGGCCAATGTTGGCCATGGCTGATGAGCCAGGTTTCCAGAAAGCAAAAGTTCCAATTTCACTGTTGTAGGGCTTTCGAAAATATCAAACCATCACCTGTTACTTACAGTCCATCAGTGTCACAGAATGGAGAGATTAAAAAAATGCACAAATCCTATCATCTTTTTGCTCCTTCACTGATTAATTCTGGAACCATGGCCTTCCCTGGTACCTGCAAAACTATTTGATGGCTATTGTGCTATAAAACTCACCTTAAGGAAACAGGGCCAAGGAAATATTTCCCCCGTGTTCTGGCCTACTTCAATAACTCAGCCTGTGAACCAGGATGTTATTTAGAATGTAAAAGTTAATTACAGAAAAGTTCTCATGAGAAACCTGACCCTGCATGCAAGCACTATACAAAGCTTTGCATTTCATTACACATTTTTACACATTTACACATTACACATTTTTAAAGTGCCACTTGCGCTTAAAATTCTATTCTATGTCAAACATTAAAAAGAAAAACGTACTATTCTTCTTTGCAGAAATTGGGAGACTATGGGGGTGGAACATTAAATATTCTGTCAGACTTAATAAAGTTTTGTTCTACCCCATTCCTACTTTTTTAAAAATGACTAGTTCTCCGGATAGAAGAAATGGGATATATTTGGAAATGAAAGTGGTATTAGTATAAAAAACAGAGGCTATCAATAAAAAATATAACATTAAAAGAAATTACTGCGGCTCAGCATTTCATCCACAGAAACCTCACCATTATCATGCTACTATGACAAAGAATATGCTGACACTGTAGTAATTCACTGCCCAAAACACCAGCACAAATTCTTAAAATGCTAAGGTATATTCCTCACAGCAACAAATAGTATATGAGAAAAAATACAGGTTCAAGGTGACAAGGAGGTATGTCTAGTCCCCGGGGCAAGTGACATAGGAAGTCCACATTTGGAATAGTGAGGACAAGTCCAAGGACTTAATAAGAACTCGAAAAAGATAGGAAGTTTCTAAAGGTTTGGGGGGATTCTGTTATCAGTAGTACTGCCCAGGCAGTTTTGTTGCTTGTCTTCTGTTCTCAAAGAGGACCATGACATCAGGAAGGAGATGTCATGACTTGCAAGTAAGCTGGATTTAAGTGAGGGAGGGCTCTTAGTCACCAACGTCACTCTCTCCTCCAGAGCCATGTGGGCCCAGTGGCAACATACAGATTAGGACAATTGAAGACGGTGTCTGATAGAGCGGTAGGCCTTGGCCTTTTTAAATGCATTTAAAAGCACAATGAAGGCAGTTAGTAAGTAGCTGGCAAAAGAATCCCATCACAGGCTTCTTTTCGTGCCCCCAGCATCTCCATATGGCTGACTTTTAAAAGAGTGCCCACTGCACTTCCACGGGGGTCTACATGAACAAGTTATTCAGTATGACATTACTGTCAGTTACAGTGACTTGAGGTTCACAAGCTAGTAGCAATGAGGAGCCATCACAGACCTTTGGAGAGCCACATAAGACACCTTAACATTCCTAAAATAGATCAGTTATTAAAACTGTAGGCTGCTAAGAAACTGAGAAAAAAGTTAACTGTTTTCCGATCCTTCCTAATGATCACAAATCATCTAGTCGGTTTCATGACCTCCAGACCATCGGGCAGCCAGATCGTGCTTTCCAAAATACTGTTTTCTCCAAGTCTAACTCAAGGCTCAAAAACCTTTGATAGTGTCCAACTGCCAACAAGACAGCTACAAGCCTCAGCACAGAATAATGAGGTGGCAACAACAATGCAATGGTTCTGAAGAGACCTAATTTGTAATTGCCTCCGTCACTAACTTGTTGCAGGACTTTGGACAACCCTTCTATGTACTTGGCCTCTCTGGAAAACGCTGCTCAGTACCCTCATGCTTCAGACTGGCATCTCTAACTGCCGACAAAATATTCCCATTGGTATTTCGTTAGACTGGCATGTTAAACCACTATGTCCAAATCTGGGCTCATTGTTTCCCAAGAAAATACTTCTTTTAGTTTTACCATGGTTGCTGTAATAGCCCTTGTCCATATCTGAAACCTTGGTATTTTCTTTGCCTTTTTCCCTCCCTTTATAATTCATATCTGTATGAATCTACAGTAACATCATCTCTCCCTCAGCAATCTCACATCTGTTCCTTCTTCACTATTCCCATCATCACCCCCTTAGGCTATTACAGGAGGTTCAGAACAAGTCTTCCCACGTTCCCTCCTCCTCATCCCTCTAAAACAGCCTTTACATCCCTGCCAGATTTGTATTCCTTGTAAACATACAGGTGATCATATCACTCCAATGCTAGAAATGCTACTTCCTACACCAAATTCAAAACCCTTTGCTTAACATTCCCTTCCAGTAAAATGCCACCATTCCCTGTGCCCCTTCTCTCTATACAGGTCTGTACTTTCCTGGATCCCTGTCTTTACTTGTGCTGTTCTTTAGGCTGGAAAGACAACCCCCCCTCCCCCTTCCAATACAACCAGTAACGTTTTTACCTGCCCTTAAGCCCAATTTAAACATACCTCCCCCTTTTGTGTCTCGACTCCACTGTCCTTTGCTAGTTCTTGGGTAGAGCACTTCACACTTTTCATGCATTTATCGTGTTATTTTGTATTTCAGTTATAAGGGGTGTGTCATATTCTTCCCATCTACCACCCCCTTACTAGACAGCAAGCTCCATAGGGACAGGGGCTAAGTTTTAAACTTCATTGCCCTCAGTGCCAAACAATATATTACACACGTGAGGTATATGATGTTCACTGAACTGAGTAAAATGCTGCGGTCTTTCATTTGCTAATAAATTTTGCAGAAAGGCAGTTATATTACATTGGCCAGGTCAAGCTACATGCTTCCCACTTTTGTGAGAAAGAAACAAATGACTAAAAAACAAGCTGAAATGAAGTTTTTTCAAGAAGGCTCAATGAGTACTGCTTTTTTTGTCCTGTGTCCCACACCATTTATATCTTCAGTTACAGAAACTGACATTTTCAAAGATTACTCTGAATCAACCAGAAAATATAAAAAATGTTCAATATCCTCTATTTACGAAGGAAAGGAAGCATTCACTATTATTTTAGGAAGATTTCCATTCCCTACTATAATACAACAATATATGTTTTGAGTACTTAGAGTAATCCTCATCTCTCTTGAAATCCTGGAGAGGTTCAGCCACTAAGCAATCCAGATAGATGTGTTTCTATTTTATTCAACCAACCCTTTGCTGTAAATTATATTTCCTTGTCTCACCACAAAGCAAAAACACATTTTCCTATGTAGATCAGGAATATCTCTTTCCAATAATGCTAAACAAAGTGTCAGGCTGCTAAAGAATTAAAATGTGGATATGAGTATACATAGACTTACCTCATTTCATTAAATGTCTTTAATAAGTGACTATGATGAAATACCAGTGGGTACCTCCCTGTGGTTCTTTATACATAAGCTCTATGATCTTTTTACTTAGGCAACTCTGAAACAATGAAATCCAGACGTTCTTTCAGAAGAATGCAGTGAAATACACCTCTACATTAAAGGTTAGAATTTCTTTTATAAGATTAAAATAGTCAGGAAGAAGGCCACCTAACTCAATATTGACTATAGCAACCTCAGGTTTCCCCAGTGAACTAAGCAGCTGTTCTGATAGAGTATTTGTAAATGAACAGAGTTTTCTCTTATAAAATTAGATAAATCCCTCTTTTGTATTGCTTGCTTTGTGCTAGCAAATCTGGCTTCATGACCCAATTAAGCTGATTACAACTGCTAATCCTTTTGAGAAAACAAAATACTTATCTTTCTCTCAGAGAAAGGACTTCTCTCTAAAATTCTAAATTACTTTAACCTACTAGCTTCCTCAGAAAATCCAATCAATTAATAAATAATTTTTTTGTGGGAAGGAGAAAGGTTGGAGAGGGAGGCTGGGGAGAAACCAAATAAACAGAAAAATGGTCTGATGTGGAGGCAAACATATAGTAAGCATAAAATTGTAAAGGAACAAAAAACCCTAGAAATACTAAACATATAAATAATTTCCAACAAATCAAAATCAGTTTTCCCAAGAATTTTTTTCCAGAGTCTACACACACCACCTAAATTTTCAATGACAATTCCAGTATCTACATCCTAAATACTAAACCTTTTCCCCATAATATCAGAAATAAAACAAGAGAAAGCTCTGTTAATGTCCAGAATCTTTTTATTTTATTTGCATATATCTCAAAAAGGTTAACAGATATGCTTAAAATAGTAATCTCTTAATTTTCTCCCTTACATCTTCTCTTCTTTCTTTGATATTCCCAATCTCTATTGAGATTCTTTTATCTCACCAAGCACTGCTTCAACTCTTTCAGTATATTCCCTATTAAGGTATCCTCTTCATGGCCCTGATGATCACAGTTCTTTTGAAGATTTTCCCCTATTAAGTCTATGGAAGCCACAGCTTCCACACAAACACATTTATTATTATTAAATAATTAAAGATTTTCTATGTTTCATAACAATGGCTCTAATCCTACAATGAGTAAACTAGTCTCTGGTTGTACAATGTTCACTTATGTATGATGAATTCTTTTATGGTTCACAGGAAGAGGTAAATGACCCTGAACATGTAAATAAGGTTACTCATCAAGGTCAGATGAGACATTAATATCACTTTATATTCAGAACTCCTTTAATCTAAGCATCTTATAAGACGTATTAATCCTTACAACTAATAACTAAGTCATAAATGCAGGAAATGCCATTACCATTTATAGAGAGAAACAGTTTAAAAGGTCTGTATGAAGTCATAAGAGACAAAACAAGGAATTTCCTGAATGAGGCTATAAGAGTGCATCCAATTTAGATATACTCCAGGTACTTCTGCCATCTCCCTACCCAACCAATCCTGTCCACACCATCTATTCATTAATGTCATATATACCATGTTTCCTATAATTAGATTCCATTCTGAATGCTTTCTCCGACTGAATGATGTCCTACTGTTTTTCTTCTACAAGTGAACTTTCACAAAAACTATTAAGAAAATACCTTAACAGAGAATACACTAGAAAAAGCTAAAGCAGTGCTTGGTAACAAGGTCCCTTAAGGAAGCTTGAAGTAAGCTACAAATTATGTTGGCATTTCACCTGGCTGCTTCCCATACTTACTGATTTCCAGCCTGCAGCAGAATTCGCTCAGCACTACACTTCCTCATTTTTTAGATCAAAGCAATAGCATACAGGCACTACAGCCAACACAACAACAGTCCCAGTCTCCTTGGTCAGACCATCAGACAGACCCTTCCCCCAAATGTGCTGTGTCCCAAGGCTCCATGCTGGACTTCCTTCTCTCTCGATGCTCTGTGTAGTCTCTGTTCACTTGGTTTAATTATAATCTCTATGCAGATGACTCTCAGATTTATCTACACAGCCTTAGCCTTTCTTTTGAGCTCTAGTCCCAAACATCAACTGCCTCCTAGACTTCCCAAAGTAGATGTCCTACAGGGACAGGCCGAAGGACGATAGATCTGATATTTCACTGGTATAGGCAAGTCCTTCTACCAAAGGACTGTGAGATGCTTATGGTACTGAGAGGATAAGGGACACCTGCAGTCAGCATGTGTGGGAGATGGGGCACAGACACCAAGGCATCTCTAATTCAACAAGATCAAAACAGAATGCAGCCGCTTTCTGTGAAAGTCCATCCTTCTTCTGAACTTGCTGACTTCTGTTGAGGGGATTACCATTCTCCAGTCATGCAAATGAGCATCCTCAGTATCATTCTTTTTTTTACTCTCCACTCACTCCATACACTCTACCACTTGTCAAATTCTATGAATTCTAGCTCCATAAGATCTCTTCTATCTGCCCCCTTATCTCTGCTCTCACCAGCACCACCTTAGTACAGGCCCTCATCCCCTCTTTAATCTGTCCTATTGCAGGAACCACCTAATTAGTCTCCCTACTTCAAATTTTCACCCCTCTCCATTTTTGGCCTTTAACTTTACAACTTCGCTCCAGACTTCTTTTGCAGGTTTAATATTCCATTCGTGCACTTGGTGGTTCTGTCAAACTGGCCTTCTGACTGCTTCTTACACATGAAACTCCATCTCTTTTCTCCCTGCCTCTGCAAAGGCTCTTCTCCAGGCTTGGACTGAACTTCTTCCTAACCTCTATCTCTCAGAATCCCTACTTCTTTCAAATCTCAGTTCAAATGCTACTCCTGCATGAAGCTTTTCCTAATCACCCAGATTCTGCTAGTGTCCCACTTCCCCCAAATTATATTTTGTTATTATATGACATGTTTCACATATATTTATGCTTGTACACATTGCCTCTTGAGAGACCATAAGTTCCTTGTGCAGAGACTATTTATTTTTGTCCCTACTCACCAGTACTGTGCTTGACAAAGAGTAGGGGCTTAATAACTGCTTGCTGATTGATCTGGAATTAGCTTCTTTGAATAAAACTTTAAAAGACTTTTAAAAATTCATACACAGGATTTTCTGCTCTAGTTTAAACTCAATTACTATTACTTTTAATTAGTTTTCTTAAAGAAACAAGTAGGAGGGAAAGACATGAAGACACATATTGAGGTAGTTACACTCCTATCTTCTGTGGAAGATATTTCAAATCACTAATGCTTCATTCATTTTACTCTACTCTTACAGAAGTTTATGTTTTGGTTTTTTTTAAACAAAGCTAGATCTTTTTGCTCAATATGATTTTTGACACCATAGTGAGAAATGTCTTGATACTGGTTAACCATATATAAACTATGATAAGTTCTTTTTAATGCTCATTTCTATTTTCTCTGCTTCATGATCTTTAACTACCCATCTAGTCCTAAGATTCTCTGTATTCAAACCATTCCTCCCCCGCCAACCCCAACTTTTCATCAAAAAGGAAAAAGTATCCATTTTTTAAAATTTAGGGATATTCTTTTTCAGTTTTCAGTTTCTATATATTGGTTTTACCCATTTGTCTTAGAAAAAAACAGCTTTTTTTACAGGTGACAACAGAGGCCTATGATAAAAATTGTAGTATACCATAAACCTTGGAACTATAGGGTTATCTGCTAGGGATTTAAACTGAAATACCTCACGGAAATTTTTGGGCCCTGGGATGGAGTGGATGAAGAAAAACAATATTTTTAGTGGGTTAAGGCAAGATAAAAATCAACATATAGCACAGAGCTGGTACCCCACACGTGTTCCACAAAAACCTGTGATCACACAACTCTGGATTTGAGTAGTGGAAAATAAGCACAAAATATTCCCCCCCAAAGTAAATAAAAACATGCTGAGACACACACTTACTTATATGTCCGAAAGTAGATCTTCCCATCCAGTGCAGTGAAATGCAAGACGTACTCCAAACCAGCGAGACGGATATTTGGTACCGTAGGGCCTCTGAAGAAATCTAAAAGCGTATTTCATGACAGTAAAGAAGAATCTCAAGAACGAAAACTTTTCTTTGAAATTCAGCTACAAATGGAACAAAACTATCAACATGAGAATGTGATTTATTCTGAACACAAATGTAGCAATAACATGAATATCTGAAACATAACAGGCAGTACAAAGAAAAAAAGCCCTGATTACGCTTCACAAGTGCCCCTTCTACCTCTTAATCTAATGACTCTCTGTGGTTAGTTCACTGAACCATGATGCTTTTCAGTTGTAACGCTCTCTGCTAATACTTGGCATGAGGTCAAAAGTCATGTTCATCATGGACATTAGCTTTAAACAAAAACATACAAAAACACATAAAACGCAGTCCATAGCATGTTTTTCTAGCCTAAGCAAACATACAAGTTAATAAAAAAAATTAAGCATTATATAAATTGTTGTCTAAATAACAAAATAATCCACACTAAATGCTGTGAAACCATCATGACCAAGGCTTGGCCCCCCAAAGAGATAAGCAGCCTCCTCCCTCTGCCTGTCTGGAGAGGGTGGGTAACCACGGGTGTGGTACACTGTGTATAATGTCGGACTTTGAGTATGTTGGTTAGTTTTGCTGAACTTTTTTCTCCTTCATTTTTCTTCTTCCTTATGATAAAGGATAATTGAATTTGTTTGGGAAGGTGTGACAGAAAAAATACAGTAGGAAATGGAAGTGATGTAAAAACAAAAGTTATAGTAAAAATGTATTTTAAAAGAAAAGCTGAGCAAAAAAAAAAAGAAAACCAATGAGAGCCGGGCCTTTTGGGGCAGCTAGGTGGTACAGTGCATAGAGTACCAGCCCTGGAGTCTGGAGGACCTAAGTTCAAATCTAACTTCGGACACTTGGTACGCTTACCAGCCATGTGACTTTGGGCAATTCCCAACTGCTCTCCAAAAAGAAAAAAAAAAGCTAGTACTAAGGTGACCCTTGTGATAAAGGGTAAGTATCTACACTAAAAGTAAACCTTAAAGAAAATTCCCTAAAGGGATTCCAGTCACAGAAGAAAAAATTACATTTAGAGAAACACTTGAACAAGACTACACTTTGAGAAAAATACAATTCTGCCCATCCTTCTGTCCACATGCAGAGTCTTTCTTCCCACATAGAACTCAGGGCAATTAGAATAAAACAATCAATTTGTCAAGAGAACATGGTGCAAATATCACAAGTAATGAAGACATGCCATAAGACTTTGCCCCAAATTCACCATACCAGAGCTACCAAATCAATAAAGCTCTGCTAACTCTGTGTAATAGTATCATCACTAAGGTCAGTTTTGTCCTGGGAACAGCAGATATTGCCCTCTACTCTGAAATAGCAGAACCATTTTCAATATGTTGTTTTCCTAAGTTTTTTAAGAATGAGTGATGGATTAAAAAAAAAATACTTGGGAAAAGAGAGCCATATTTTCTACCAGGTCAAAGGACTTTAGACATAAAATAGCTTGTGGGTTTGTGTCTCACAAAAGTCAATGCTTATCTTCCCTTTGATGATTGCCCCCTGAACTGCTGAACTGAAATTTCATTAGAGTTCATGGTACTTGAAGATAATAGAAAAAAAATATTTAAAGGAAAAAAGGGGGAGAGATATTTGGGAAGTACACAAGTAGCATACGTGGCAAATCTTAGCAATACAAATGCAAATTTACCCAATATAATATGAAAGTTTGCCTAGAACTAAGGGGAAAAAAAACCAATTCTTACATATTTGTAGTCTGGATAATTGCTGATTTAACAAATATTCACCAGGTGTCTGCTCTATGAGGTACAGGGTGGGGAATATAAAAAATAAATTTTTATCCTCAGCTTACAAATATACTAAGGGAAATTAAAATAACAGAAACAAAAATCATAAAACCCAAGGAAGAAGAAGCAGGAGCAAAGATTCCAGGTTGAAAAAATGAGGAGCGCTTCTGGAAGAAGAAAAAAAAAAAATAGTGGTGGGAATAGCTGGAGATAATAAAGGGAAGACGTTTGGGAATGAATGGTAATTTCAGAGGACTGATAGTGAAAATCATGCCTTCTGCCTTTTAGCTAAGAGGTTCTAGAATATTAACATAGAATGAGGCATATATTTTCAGACAGTATGTTGATTTGCTTTGTTTAACTGAACTAATCTGTCATAGATTCTACTGTGGAGAGGGGAGAGTCAATAGGAGGAAACAATAGTGATTTTTTTTTTTACTATCAATAAAACTTTTTTGAAGCAGGTTTAGAGTCAGATCATAAAATACCTTGAATACCAAAATAGGGACTCTGACCTTTATTTCTTAGGCAATGGGAAGCCACAGAAAGTTTCTGATTAAGGGAAGTTATATAACAGTACCATGCTTTAGGAAGGCTGACCTTATACTGGTCCACAGGGTTGTTTGTAAGAAGAGGGAAAATTTACTAGGTATCTGCCATTGTTGCCTAGAGGGAGACCACTACCCTAGAGTGAAAGCCTAAAGTAGGTGGCTAGGTAAGGAAAGGAAAGATTTAAGTGGCACTGTGTAGAATCCAATCAACAAGATTTGGTGACTGGATACTGGAAGGCAAAGGAGAACCGATGAAAGGCTAATTCAAGTTTTCAAAAGGCAGGGAGTCTGAGAATGATGTCATTAAACAAGGTTAAAAAAGTCATGAGGACCTGGGTTTAGAGGGATGGAGAGGTGATGGGTTGTTATTACTACTGATTTCCATTTCTTTACAGAATATCTAAATAGAGCTAAGTAGCAACATGAAAATATAGGCTTGAATATATGGCTTTGAAGCTGTCGAAGCAGTAAGAAAAGCTAACATTTGAGCTTACAAAGAGCTTAATGTACATTAATTAATGTGCTCACTAAAGATAATGAAGTAAAGTAAGGAGTGTGATTAAGC
The DNA here is from genome assembly GCA_028646575.1 of Pseudocheirus occidentalis. Taxonomy (NCBI): domain Eukaryota; kingdom Metazoa; phylum Chordata; class Mammalia; order Diprotodontia; family Pseudocheiridae; genus Pseudocheirus; species Pseudocheirus occidentalis. The sequence goes on from CM053593.1 coordinate 271,789,086, forward strand.
AGAATATTGAGGAAATCTAATGAGGAAATTTATTTAGGGGGAAAGATGAAGAAAAAAGAGGCAAAGGGGGTAAGAGTGTAATGAGGGGTAACAGAAGAGACAAGATGGTGCAGGACCACAGAGGCCAAGGAACAGAAAACTTCCATTAAGAAGAATGGACGGAAGTGTCAAACGCTTGTGAGAGGTCAAGGAGGACAAGAATTAAGCAAGCAGGTGAACCCTACTACTTCCTGAGGATTCTGGCAGTAAAGAAAGGTGAGATCTAGGACAGCAGCACAAAAGGATATGACAGAAGGCAAGTTGTGTACCATTTGGTTGTTAAAAAAAGAACCAAAAGTATAAACACAATAACCATAGCACTGTAAACAAAGACAATAAAGTATGACAAAATTCAGGCCAAATGCAGAAGACAACATTACCAAATTATCCAACCAAAAGCACACTATCCTTTCTTTCTGTTAAACAGGAAAGGACAAAAGTAGAAATCAACAACAAGTACTATCGATTGCTGGCCACTCTTTTTATGTAGGTTTATTTTTAAAGTAATGTGCTTTGTGGAATATTTGTAGGAGTGCAGTGTTTATATTAATCTTAGCTGCAGAAACTTATAGTTAACAATCTTACTCAAGGGGTTCAGTTTTTTATTTCCCCCACAACACAATCATCTAGAAAAGCTCAAATGTAACAGATATCATGGGGATTAGAAGATAAAAGATAACGTAAAGCTAGATTAAAGTGATGTACTTCAATACTGAAAAAATTCAGGACAGAAAAAAAAAACCAATGCCAAATCTTTTAAAATTTTTTTTTTTTTACTATACTAACCTATGGCTTGATATTTTAGGGAGCTCCCAAACTATACTGATAACTTTGAAGCTGATACAACTGACAAGAACAATAGTCTTATGATAAAATTTTCAAGAAATGAATCTAAAGAGGAATATGTTCGTGGTTTCCTCTTTAAAAAAAAAAAAAGTAGTACTCATACACTTTGTGGTATGAAGTTGAACCATATGCTGGCATAGTAACAACAACACACATGGTAAGCAGACAGGACTAAAGAAGATGCCAGAAGATTGTCTAGCATGTATATGCACATTTAAGACAGAAGGGAGTCTCAGTTTTTCTTCAACATAATCACTAGCTATAAGTGACTGTCCAAAGAAAAAACTGTTTATGATCTTCTCTCCTTCCTATCACCATTAGTGATTTGCACAAATCTATATAAACTATACATAAATTTATCCTTTTTTTACACTTTGATATTTAAAATGATCATGTGGTATCATGCATTCAGATCCAAATGTTCTTTCTTTCTTCCCCCCTCTTCCCCACTCCACTCTTTCCTTTTTTCTTTTGCATCTCCTGGTCTAATCACTATTGGTGGAGGCTCGGCCAGTACTTGCCTGGTCAGTTTTGCCATCTGGTGGCTGAATCAAAAACAACAATATGACACAGAAGAGGCAATTTAGATTTTTAGGCAAACTAGGCAACTTCTTGCCCACTCCCCCAATAACTAATTTCAATACTGATGGCATATAGCACCAATACCCTAGTAAGCCTTTCAAATATCTGATGACCACAAGACCATGAGTCAACAGCCTAACTGCTGCTAAAAGCAACTGCAATCTAAAACTATATTAACCCAAATGTAGAATCTCAGATTAAGGGCAGTAACAACAGTGTCACTCTCTGCTCTGTAATGGGCCACAAGTGGAATAGGCAGTCCTGGATATCACACTTTTAGGACCTACATTGGCAAACTAAAGAGAATTCAAGAAGGCTTATCAACCCTTTCTTGATCCTTCGCTCTTCTTTTTAGCATACACCACAAAAGACCTAGACCCTCTTGTATAAGGAATGATCAAAGGAACTGCTTTATGTTTAGCCTATAGGATACAACTAGGTCCACATACTGGGACTTACAGGGAAATTTAGATTTTGGCTGAATAGAAAAGGAAGAAATACTATTTCAGGATAGTATAAATGTCAAACAATCTGCCTCAAAAAGTAGTGAGCTTTGGGACAGCTAGCTGGTATAGTGAATAGATCACTGGCTCTAGAGTCAGGAAGACCTGAGTTCAAATCCAACCTCAGACACTTGACACACTTATTAGCTCTGTGACCTTGGATGAGTCACATAACCCCAACTGCCTTGCCTTCCCCCTCCAAAAATTAAAAAAAAAATTGTTTTTAATAGTAAGCTTTCTATCACTGTAAGCACTTCTAACATTCATTCCAGCTGAGACTGGATGACCTTGTTTCAAAAATATTGTAAAAGGTATTCCTCCAATAAAAAAGCCAATCAGACAAATCCTAAAGTACCTTCTCTATCTCTAAAGGGTCTGTGATTCTATAAATGGCTCCAAATAATTTTGTTGTATTAATTATGTAGTGTAATAAGGAATACAACTTGAGGTTTTAGCTTTTCTTCATTATAGAGGCAAATATCTGTTCACACTCCACTCTTCAACCATCTTGAGTAGTTTCCTACTACTTACTAAATAAAATTCAAACTCCTTTCCTAGGTATTCAAAACCCTACACAATTCTCATTTATACTCTCCTTTTCTGGGTTTATCTTACTTCTTCTCTCCACACATTCATGACTTACTACTATTGTCTACCCTGTAAACACGAGCTGTATTCTTCTGCTTTTGCCCACACTGTTCCCTGTGGCTAGGAAGAAGCCCTTTTCATGAACTTTTTCATGCCTAGAAAGTTCTCTCCATCAGTCTCTTCAAACGTTAAAATCCTGCACAGCTCAAACGCTACTTCTTCTACTGAAACCATCTCTGTTCCTTCTAGTAAGGTTCCCTCAGATTTAACACAGGACTTCGTTGTTTTTTTTTTAACTCTAAAATCAAATGATATGTTTGTAAAGCATTTAGCAGAATGCCTGGCAGATAGCACATGCTTACTGTTTGTTCCTTTCCTTTTTCCCTATTCCTCTAAAATACAAGATTATATGATGAGTGCACTATAGTACAACACTGGAAGAATGCTAGTGGCTAAAAAAAAAAATAAGATTTTGTGGTCATGAGTTCTCTGTAAGCATTTAAGTTTCCAAATGTAACTCAGATCTCCTCTTCCTATTAAATTCTAGGCTGAACTCAATGGCCATATGCAGTGCCTGTTCAAGATAAAATTAGTCATGGACTAATTCATTAGGTTGCCTATCCAGCTGTATGTCATAATCTGAGCAATACATCTTTCGTCCACGAATGCATTTTTTTCCAATGTGAATAGCGCTAGGCTGATGTCTTCAGATCAAGAGGTTTTGATTTTTTGTGTGTCATGGACCCTTCTGGCAGTCTGGTGAAGCCTAGAAACGTTTTCTCAGGATAATGTTTTTTTTTAAATAATGCAGAAAAAAATTATAATGAAATAATTTTAGACTCTTAAATACATGTTAATATATACATGTATATACACACATACACATGTATACATGTATACATACACATGCAACACGTGTGTACATAAACACGGACAATGTTGCTCGTTCTTCGTTTCTGAAGAGGACTAACAATATCACTCAAGTGTGAACAATACATATATGCATATGTATGTATACAAATATATACAGCTATATATGTACACAGATATATACATATGCACACATATACAGATACACAAATATAAACAGAAGTACATGGAGCCTGAGTTTAAGAAATCCTGTTGCAGAATGACTGACTCACAGAAAAAGCCTGGAAACATTCTGGGGTTTGACACAATCAGCACCATTCTATCTGCAAACAAAAACATTTGTAGGACTTCCCTGTAAATAAGAAATCCTACTTCCACTTGGACTTTGCACAAGCACCATCCACAATACTGCTAAATATTTTTTCCTATTTTAAATGCTGCATTTCAGAATGCTTCAAAGACCTGCTCTCCCTATGTTTCCATCTGTCATAGAATCTTGTATTCTCTTAACATGGTTGAGGTAGAAACTTATTTTTTAAGAGCTTAACAAAGCTGACTCAAATGTTTTATTGTAAATCAAATAGAAAGATTTTCTCTTTTCTCGTACAGATCAGTCAGGTAATGTTATGTTATCTATTAAGATGAGACCTTCTAGGGAAATCAATCATAAAAGGCTATTTACTTCTTATAATTTCCATTCCCTTGATGCCTCACACTAGGCAGCATTATCTTGCTTTTAAAATGTAAAGATACATTTTTACAGCATTTACAGCTTTTACAATTGTTTGGAGAAAAAAGACAAAAAACCAACAATGTGGGATTTAACACGTACAGTTTTGGTGCTATTCCATGATACTGGCACAACACTTCCAGAAAGTTTTTCTTTTTTATATTTAAAATGTTACTTTTCTTTAAAATGTGCATACAAGTTTATCATAACTCTTTTCTTAAACTTTTTAGTGCCATTTCTAGTACATTCCTATAAATGTCAGTTACTGAAAATGAATCAATGTGAAGTAGTTTTAGCTTGTTTATTGCAATGCTGGCCTCAACACAACTGAATAAAAAAAGGTACCAAGTACTCTTTGATATTACTGGTAATCAGGAACCCTTCTCCTGGGGCATTTGTTTTGTTTTCATAATGAACAACAACAATAAAAAATTCATTCTTAAAAATTTTACAGAGATGAGAATACAGAAACAGAGTTGATAGTTTCTGATTTTTTTTTTTTAGTAATTTTTTCAAATTATTTTGGATAATTTATTGATCCTTAAGTTCTATTAGAATTTGTCACCTCCCACAAACATTTCTCCTGCACTGATCTGGTCAGGCCTAAATTCTCTGTCACTTCATCTTAGATGTGCCACTGTCACTTCTTCAAAAGGAAAGGGATATTGAAATGGTGTTCCAGTACCACCAATAAAAAGAGATCTGAGACTACAGCAATCTACTGTCTGATAAACCTCAAGACCCCAGTTTCTGGGATAAGTACTCACTATTTGACAAAAACTGCAAGGAAAACTGGAAAACAGTATGGAAGAAACTGGGAATAGATCAATATGTTACTGATCAATAAGATCAACAGCAATATATCAAAATCAAGTCTAAATGGGCGCATAATCTAAGTATAAAGGCTGATACTGTAGGCAATCTGGGAGAGCATGGAATAGTTTACCTGTCAGATTAATGTTAGATCAAGGGGTCTTGAGTATGTCATGGACCTTTCTGGCAGTCTGGTGAAGCCTATTTATTTATGGAGAAGGGAAGATTTTATGACCAAACAAGAGTTAGAGAGCACTACAAAATTTAAAATGGATAATTTTGATTACATTAAATTGAAAAGTTTTTGTATTAAAAAAGTCAATGTAACCAAGATTAGGAGGAAGTGGGAAATTGGGAAAGAATCTTTACAACCAGTATTTCTGATAAAGGCTTCTGATAAAATATACAGAGAACCGAGTCAAATCTATAAGAATACAAGCCATTCCCCAACTGATAAATGGTCAAAGGATACAGACAGACAGTTTTCAGAGGAAGAAATTAAAGACATCTATAAGTGTATGAAAAAATCCTCTAAATCACTATTGATTAGAGAAATGCAAATCAAAACAACTCTGAAGTACCACATCTCACTGGTCAGATTAGTTAAGATGACAAAACAGGAAAATGACAAATGCTAGAGACAATGTGGAAAAACTGAAACACTAATGCATTGTTGGTAGAGCTGTGAAGTGATTCAACCATTCTGGAGAGCAATTCAGAACTATGCCCAAAGGGCTATAAAAAAGTATATACCCTTTGACCCAGCAATACTACTTCTAGAGTTGTATCCCAAAGACATCATAGAAGTGGGAAAAGGACCCATATGTACAAAAATATTTATAGCAGCTCTCTTTACAGTGGCAAAGAACTGGAAATCAAGGGGATGCCCATCAATTGTGGAATGGCTAACCAAGTTGTGGTATATGAATGCAATGGAATACTACTGTGCAATAAAAAATGAGGAGCAAATGGACCTCATATTTACCTAGAAAGGTTTACACAAACTGATGCTGAGTGAGAAGAGCAGGACCAGGAGAAATTTGTACACAATTACAGACACAATGTGTGTGACAATCAGCTTTGATAGACTGAACTCTTCACATCAATGCAAGGTTATAAGACAACTCCAAAAGACTCAGGATGGAAGGAGATGTCTACGTTCAGAAAAAGATCTAGAAAGAACAGAGTTTAAATGCAGATTGAAGGCAACTACTTGCTCTCTTTCTTTTTCATGTTTGGTTTTGTTTCCTCTTTCCCACTGTTCATTCCATTGGTTACAACCCTTCTTCACAACCAGATTAATGCCTAATGTGAAAGTATTTGCAGATCCTATATGTGACTGCATGCTGCCGGGGGGGAGGGGAGGTTGTATGTGAGAAAATAAGTAAATTTTAAAAAAATTTTTTAACTGAACTATTTAGTTAGCAAGATATAGGGGAAAGAATCAGAGGGTTCTATGTTCAAATTCCTCCTCTAACACTTGTAGGCTAACCTAAAGCAAGTTAATCTCTCTGAGCCTTTGCATCTATATGTAAAAGAGCAGAGATAATGCTCCTTGTGCTCTTTAAACATGAGTTATGGCCATTATTACTGTTAGGGGTGAGACCTTTAAATTAAATAGAGCTTTGTTCCAACAAAACCACCCTTGAGTGGTATGGGCTTCCCCAGTCACAGTGAGATAAATGCCCAGGACAGTCCTAGGGATCCAATGGACATGGCTGAACTTCACAATGATCCATCCCAGGAGGCAGCCAAAGAAAGGTTTTGTCCCATCTCCTTCCTCTGGCAGGAACTGCCTCTCACCCAGATCCCAGGCTTTTCGGGCTCATTATATTGCCCTCTAGTGGCAGAAACACCTTACTGTCTACACCTTATTCTCTCCAGGTGTGACCTCTCTTCAATCACCTTTGCTCTCAAATAAAAGTCACTTTTATGGAAAAAAAAAATAAGGAGCAGATGGACTTCATAAATAACCTAGAGAAACTTATATAAACTGTTGCTGAGTGAGGGGAGCAGAACCAGGAGAACATTGTACACAATTACAGACAATGTATGTGTGATGACTGGGTTCTTCTCAGCAATGCAAGGTTACAGGACAGTTCCAAAAGACTCCTAATAGAAAAGAGATGTTTACAGCCAGAGAAAGAACTAGAGTCTGAATGCAGACTGAAACAAACACTTGCTCTCTCTTGTCTGTGTTTTCTTTTGTTTTGTCCCTTCTTTCTCAATTTTGACCCCATTGGTTATAATCCTTCTTTACAAAATGACTAAGTGTTCAACACTGAAGGCATTTGTAGAACCTATATTTGATTACATGCCACTATGGGGGAGGAAAAGGAGGAAAAGGGGGAGAAAATCTGAAACTCAAGAGAATGTGGAATTGAATATTGTAAACTAAAAGTAAATAAATAAATTTTAAAAAAAGAAGAGATCTGAGCATCAATGATGAGACTGGACCAGAATAAAAATGACAAAGATTTGTATGATTTCCCTTTTTTTTTTTTTTTGGAGGGCAGTTGGGGTTAAGTGACTTGCCCAAGGCCACATGGCTAGTTTTTTGTGTTAGGTGTCTGAGGCCGGATTTGAACTCAGGTACTCCTGACTCCAGGGCCGGTGCTCTGTTCACTGCGCCACCTAGCCGCCCCCTTTCCCATCTCTTTTGATCCTTTCTATTTTATCTACAGATGTTCTATGGTTGGTCTGGCTTATCAGAGCCTCACATACAACACTCTTTACACTTTTTCCTCTTTTCAGTGCTGGGGTGTAGTTCCTACTTGTAACTTTCTGTTATCTTCTGCAATAATTTATAAATGAGATTGTAATCTAAATCAATACTTGTCCTTGACTATAATATATCTCTGTTTAGTAAGAATTCAATTCTGTTTTTAATGTACACCTACTATGTGCCAAGGAACTGTGCGAGGCTCTGGTGATATAAAGGACAAAATCCTAATCCCACAGAGTCTGGGAAGACACAATGTATACCCAGAGAAGCAAACAGATACAAAGAAAGCTAAGGATTCTATAAGCCAAAGGAAGGAGAGAGGGCATTCTAGGCATGGGAATAACCAGTGCAATGACACTGAAGGTGGAGATGGAATGCCACATACAAGGAATGTGGAAGGAAATAATAATAACAATAATAATACTCTGTAATAGTATTAGAAATACTGTGCATCTCAGACACGGATATGCCAGAAATAATTCTTATTAACTTATCATTATTCATGACTTCTGACCAAGATGGCGGCTCAGGTCACACACACCTATGCCAGTAAAACTCTAATGTTCAAGCCAGACTGAATAAAAGATCCAGAAATCCAATGAACACATGGTATCTTCTACCCCAGAACTATTTAAAAAAACAAAAGGGAGCCAAAAGCTCATCAAGAGGCTTTATAAGCTCCACTAGAGGAGCATCAATCATCACAGTGCCAGTGAACTCAGATGACACTACGGTCCTTCATTCCCTACACTAAGTTCTAAGATACCTGAAGATCTAATGAATGCTCTGATCATCAACGATCCAGGGAGGCCTAAGCCCAAGTGGTGAAGATCAACTCAGAAGCCCTGAACAAGACTAAACAGAGTTAACAACTTCCATTCAAGAGGGCAGTAAGAGGAAGTACCCGGATGTGGTACAAAGCCCCATCTCAGGAACTGAAGCTAGATGTTAGTAAATTTTTAAAAAATACCATACCATGTAAAAATTCATTACAAATCTAATTCTGTAAAATCTACAAGCAGCAACTCAAAGGTGGAAAAATGGACTGTCCATAAGGAATTTCCACATGAATACCTAGAAGAAACAAAGCAAGAAATCAAAAATGCAGTAAGAAGTCTGGAGGAAAGAAATGGAAGGAGAATAAAGATCTTAGAAAAGGCTAGAGTTAAACTTTATTCAAGAAATGATATCTCTGAAAATTAAAATAGACAACAGCCTAAACAAATTCATGATAGCAAGGCTAGAAAAAAATCAAAAGCCTAGGAAAGAATGGAAGAAAATATAAGAAAGCTAATATAAACAAATGATATAGAAAACACGTAAAGAAAAGATCATTTAAGAACCACTGACCCTCCCTCCTTAAAAAAATCATGAACGGGACTCTATACTTCACAAAATCATAAATGAAAACTGCTCAGCTCTAAAACTGCCCTCCTTATGGTCCAGTAATATTCCATTAACATTCACATACTATGATTTATTTAGCTATTTGTGTACAATAAAAGAAGTCACCATGAAGCAATCTACATGCTATCATTTTTTTCATGTTTGGTTTTCTTTCTTTTTTCCCCACTGTTCACACCATTGATTACAACCCTTCTATACAACCAGACTACTATACAATGTAAAAGTATTTGCAGATCCTATACATGATTGCACGTGGCCATGGAGGAGTGGGAGGGGGAGGTTAGGGGGGCTGAGAGCAGGGAAGGGAGAAAATTTGAAGCTCAAAGGATTGTGGAACTGAATCTTGTAAACTAAAAGTAAATAAACAAGTTAATTTAAAAAGATTTTTTTTAAATCATCAATCCTGAAAGAACACACAAAAGGAAAAACCCCGAACAATGGCATAACCAAAGGCCCACAGTTCCCACAACAAAGAAAGATGCTGCTAGCAGGTATAAGGTACAGTTTAAGTATCAAGGAATTACAATCAAGATCATTCACGACTTGGCAACTTCTACCAAAAACAGATTTTAGAATACTATTATCTCACAAGGCAAAAGATATAGACTTATAACCAAGAATAACTTACCCTGCAAAGAGAGTATCATCTGAGAGAAGAAAAAAAAATGAAAGAGAACTTTCAAGCATTTCTGATGACCAGAGCTGAATAAGAACTCTGAAACAGAAATAGAGAAATCTAGATTTGAGCTATTGGAAGTACTAAGTAATACTAATATTCTAATGGGAGAGAGGAAACAAGCATCTTCAGAACCTCAATATTTTCAAAGAGTAATGAAGGAGATATAGAAAACAGAGATGGGAGGAGGAGTCATTCTGTTCTGAGCCTGAAGAGGGGAAAGAGAAGGGAGGGTACAACGACAAATTATATGCCAGTGGAGAGAAAAAAAAAAAAAGGTATTGCAATTTTCCAATTTTCATAATTTGTATGAACATACAAATATGGAGGAAGGGGAGAGGAAGTGAACATCAAATGAACTTCATTCTTACCTGAAATGGGCAAACACACACACACAAACAGTTCAGTGTAGAAATATATCCAACCCTACAGGAAAACAAGCAGGGATAGTGATGGGGTAGTGAAGAAGATTAATAGGGAGGACAGTCTTTTTTTCAGTGTTCACATTAGCACTGCTTCGCCACCCCATGATCAGCCACCACCACTTCCTTCTCTTCCCAGTCCCTCTCTCCCACCACTACCATGGGCTTCAGAGATCTCAAGACACCCACGGGCCTGCACCACCTCAACAACTTCCTGGTGGACAAGAACTACATGGAGGGGTTTGTGCTATCCTACACTAACACGGCAGTATTTGAAGCCATCTCAGGCCTGCTAACTTTGTACTATTCTCTCTGTTGGTATAATCACATTAAGTTCTATGAGAAGCAAAAGGCAAGTTTGCGAGGAATTGTAATGGTAATAGAATTTGGAGATGCCCCTGAACTGACTTGGCTTTTGGGTTGAGTGGTAAGACCCAGAGCTTGTAAACCCCACTTGTGGGATAGACTTGAAGAGACGGGGCTGACCTGGGAGGAGCCATGAATGGAAAGGAAGGCTCAAGCCCAGAGAAGGACAGAAGTACTTTCGGAGAGCAGTGTCCAGCATCATGAAGCCTGAGGAGTTGCTGTTGAGAGCCCATTGGAGCTGCCCAGGATTTTTGAGGACTGCCACCTGGAGCTGCTTGAGAACTGAGGAGGCATGGCTGTGATGCCGGTATTCTGTCTATCTGCTTTGATGTTGTTTTTCCAGATTCACCTGATGGTGGACAGTGCTGCTGTTGTAGAGGTCTTAGAACCTGGCTGTTGGTGCAGAAGCCCTGAAGAGGGACTTTCTTGTTGTATGTTCACAGAAATCCTGGAAGGGGGCCTTGCTGATACTTTCAGGGGTTCTGGGACTGTTCTACAGGCAGAGTGT
>CM053593.1:271800660-271823493 GCA_028646575.1 Pseudocheirus occidentalis
GGTAGAGTAGTACCTGGACTGAATGAAGAACTTACTAGTGAAATGTTTGAGTTATACTGTATTTTGACTTTCTCTGTTCTGTGAATGTTTGCTGAATAAATGGGGTTTGCTATGCTGGTAATCCGAACCTTGGAAGTTGCCTTGCTTGGCATTACAGGAATAAAGAAGGCTTTGGGTAAGTATGGGCCTGCTGATATAAAAGATACCACAAGAAGTAGAACTACAGATAGCAAAGATGATGATGACACTGAACTCTTTGGGTCTGATGAAGAGGAGGAAAGTGAAGAAGCAAAGAAGCTAAGATAATAATGCCTTGCTCAGTATGAATCAAAGAAATCAAAAGTCTTTCATCTTACTGAATATAAAAACTTGGAATGATGAGACAAATATGGCAAAATTAGAAGAATATGTCAGGAGCATTTGGACAGATGGCTTGGTCTGGGGATCTTCTAAACTACTTCTGGCATGAAGAAATTTCAGATACAATGTGTGCTTGAAGATGATATAATTGGGATAGATATGCTGGAGGAAAGATAACTACCTTTGAAGACCATGTACAATCCATGCATGTTACTGCCTTCAATAAGATCTAAAACCTACCAATCTCAAAAATTACATTTAAATAAAAATATTTGCAAGCAAAAAAAAATTAGGGAGAATAATACTGAGGGGTGGTTTTGTCAGGGTGTGATTGCTTTGTATGTTATAGCTTCTTGGAGTCATAGGTGAGAGCTGGGTGACAGACACCAAAAGTGGATGAGCAGTCCTAAAAAACAAGCCCTCACCCAGGTGCTTGTCCTCCTTGAATATCCCATACACCTCTTTAAAAAGTAAAGCCCTAGGCTACCTCCAAAGAAGGGAGAAAAAAGCTATTACAATGGAGTGGAAGATGGGGGAGAGGGCGGGATGGTGGTGGTGGCAGGCAATGCTTGAATCTTCCTCTCCTAGAACTGGCCACACTCCAGTAAAACTGTCTCAGCAGATGGGCTAAACCAGGTTGAAGGTCTACTCTAAGCATATTGAAGAGGAGCCCAAAGAGGGTTAGGGCTGCCTGAGACCCCAAAATACCAACATGCCGGGTCCTGCTGAAAGAATTCCACTCAAGTCTTCTCAGCCAAGGAAAAAGTAAGGTTTATTGAAAGTTCAAGTTCGCCACGTGGGGTGCTAGGCCATTTAAAGGTGCTCTCACAGAGCAAGTCTCTGCTAAGGCATTCTAAGGCGCTCTCACTGAGCAAGTCTGTGCTAAGCTATTTCATAGGGAGGGAAGATGGGATTCTATATACAGAAAGGTTGTGGGAGGAATCTAGGGTCCAGAGGAGGAAATTGGGGAGGGTCTTCAGGAGTCAAGATGAGATCAGACTCCAGTAACCAGTGATTAAGGGTGGGAAGTTGCTGGAGGCTACCTGGAGACCACAGACAATGGTGGGCCAGGCCAATTCAAGGGTGGAAAACTATTGGAACAAAGCGAGCTAAAGACTTGGGCAGAGCCTCATCTCAAGGCCCATGACCTCAGGCAAATGTCTTCCCTGGGAAGGTTTACTTTTCCAGAACCTGTACCTCAAAGAATCAAGGAGAGCTCAAAAAATGGGGGAGGGGTCCCAGAGCCTTCACCTCATCAATATGACATACCCAGAGTGGGAAGGTGAGAACAATTTGTTCCAAATGCCATCGAGGTAGCTGAAACAGGTGCTATGAAGTGCTTAGAACTTAGACAAACATCAAAGATGGCAAGGTTATCTACTGTATCCTGCATTATCTAGACTTTTGTCTTGGCACTGGACTTTGATGACTCTGGAGGAGAGAGTGAGGTTGATGACCTTGTGCAACTGCCTTACTTAAATCCAATTCATGAATGGGTCAAGACATCACAAGTGATGTTAGTGGTCCTCTTCAAAAAAAACAAAAACAAAAACAAAAGGATATACAACAATACTGAAGAAATAATCACAAGCAAAACTGATTTCTTGATCCTCAAGGGGAAGATTTGGAGGAATAATTAGAATACAAAGGGATGCCTTGGATGGCCTCTTAAGACAACTGGAGAGTGCCTAAACAAATAATGGTATATAAATGTAATGGAAAATTACTGGACTAAAAGAAGATTGAATCAGAATAGTATAAATTGATGCAGAATAAAGTTAGCAGGACCAAAAAATTTACAAAGATATCACAAAGAAAAACAATCTTATGAAAGACTCTCTTATCAAAGCAATGAACTTTTATCTGTCTCCAGAAAACCTAAGATGACACATGGTTAGCCACCTCCTGACTGAGAAGTGATGGAACACAAGATGCAAAGACAGATAATTTTGGACAAAGTCAATAGGTAGATTAATTTTGCCTGACTAAGCTAAATTTTACAAGTGTTTTTTCTACTTTTTTCTTTGTTAATGGAGTGGGGGTTGGGCAAGATCACAGGAAGAAGAAAGGTTAGCTATAGTGATCCAAAAAAAGGCAACCACTGAAACATTTTCTAATTGTGTAAAAGAGAACAGAAGGAATTTCAAAAAGAAGAAGAGATAAAGGGGGCAGTTTTGAAAGTAACATAGACCCTCAGACGTATCTCTAACAGAAACAAATCAGAAGTAACACCTCTTGAACAAGGAAAAGGAGGTCACAATATGATACAATACAGTTTGGCATTAATCTTCTACTCTACCTACTAGAACGGTATTCACTTAAATCTTCTAAAATTTTCAATTCCTTCTTTAACCATTCTTCTTGACCCAAGGGACTTCCTCTCCCTGATCAATAACCTAATCCAGTGGGGAACCTCAAGGCATGTGGCCCTCTAGGTCCTCAAAAGTGTGACCCTCTGAATGAATCCAAACTTCACAGAACAAATCCCCTTATAAAAGAATTTGTTCTGTAAAACTTGGACTCAGTCAAAAGACCAAACCCAAGGACCTAGAAGGCCATATGTGGCCTCTAAGCTGCAGGCTCCCCATCCCTTCAAATCTTTCAGAAGGGGGAAAGAGGGTACTGCCCTTAGGTACATACCTCTAATTCCTTCAGGTAAGGCCTGTAGTCCCTGCAACTGGGGAGGCTGAGACTGGTAGAAAACCTGAACATGCGAGTTCTGAGCTACAGTAGAGCTAAAACCAAGAAGTATCCACACTAAATCCAGCACAGACAACATGGAGTGCACCCAGTTTAGAGGGCCAATAGGCTTCCTAAGATGGGGTGAATAGGATCATGTCAGATAAAAGGAACAACAAATTAAAGCTTCCATACCAGCAATAATGGGTTTAGGCCCACAAGAGACTAGCACTTCTAGTCTGTATGATAAAGGAAACCCAAAGTCAAAAAATAAAATAAAAATTTGAAAATCTAGTCTCTGGAGCCTAAGATTTTCTTCTTGACCTTTTCACATTCCTAAAAGGAAAATTCTGGAAAGAAGTTGTGAATACAGAATATTTGTGTCTTCTAATTTTCAGCTGAACTAAAAGAAGGTTTTCTATATCCTTCCACAATAGTAAGTCAGTTTGGCTGGAAAACAGAATATATAAATGGAAAACCAGATTGCAAGGGACTGTGAAGTATAAAGGTTGTAAGGAAGTGTCCAAGGCAAAAAGTATGATATAAAGACCATAGTTCTGTGTAATGGCAATGGGGATTTAAAGATCTTCCATGCCCCTTGTATTAGGAAGCAAACAGGTACTTAGCACCTTGTTTCAAGTTCATGATTTATATCAAGTATTAAGATCCAGAAGCTGTGAATCACACAGTGCGATGAACTTGCTGATGTAACAGGAAGGGGTGGAACAGGGAGGAGCTAATGCCACATATAAGGAAAAGCCCAAGCTAGAGAGCCAGAACTGCTGAGAGAAAACTGCTAGGATCCTGAGAACTTCTGAGACACAGAGAACTGCTAGGATACTGAGAATTTCTGGGAACTGCTAGAAGATGGAGAACTTTTGAGAGCCAGCCAGAGATACCAGGAATGAGAACTGCTGGGAGCTGGAACTGCAGGGAGTGAGCAACGTAGCGTCTGAGGAGCTACTGTGAAAAGAGGAGGATCCTCACTTGAGGGAGCCTGTTTTGTTGTGAAGGATTGGGAATGTGGGTATTCACTACATTGATTTTATGTGCACTAACTTCATGATTACTGTAATGAATTTGACTTTCTGGTTTTGGAACTCGGATTTCTGGCATGTGAAAGAATGCTTTGCTTTGGCCTCCATGTGGAGAGCCTGTTACATTTTGTGATTAACAACTACACCAGCATATTCTTAGCTGCTGTTGGCACTATGAATATCGCATTGCTACTACATCCTGGTGGGAAGCTATCCAAGAATCATATAAACTGAACACAAAGCCCCATTATCTCTTAGTTGATCTTAGACAAACCACAACAAACCAAGAAGATATTTACTGAATGGAAGGAATAAAATAACTAGTTTTGGAAACAGTAAATTTGAGAAGCCAGCAAGACATCCTAGAAATATCAAGCAGGTAGCAGGAACTGTGGACAGAGGAAAAGTATAAACTGTGGGTATAAATTTGGAAGTCACTCACATCAGGGTTATAATTATTGGGAGACAATAACAAAAAAGAGAATTAGAGATAAACTTGGACATGGAAACAGAGGCTAGACTGTAAAAGACCTAAATACCTAGTTAGGGAATTTGGACTTTAACCTATAGGCAATGGGACACAATTAAAGTTTGTAAGCAGGTAGAGAACTTGTGTTTTAAAATCTTAAAAATTTCCTAACAGGTTTTAATTTATTAAACTAATTTTAAATGATTTTAAATGTTACTTCCCAAAACAATAAGCCGTTCTTCATAATCTATAGCAGAGGTCAATAACTCTTAGCTCTGGATATCCTACATACACCTAAGGAACATCCATAGAACACAACAACAAAAGTATTTATTAAAGAGAAATTATTTTGAAGTGAAAGGAAAATGTTATGGGAGGCCTATGGAGAGAAGTCTTTACCAATTTTGGAGGGTGTCACTGGCAAAAGAGTGATAAAAGTAAAATGGGGGGGGGAGAATGAAGAAAAACAATAGAAGGAAAAGAAAGCAAAGAAAAGTCTACATGGTAGGAGGCTGACAAATTATCACCAACCAATTTACATTTTTGATAATGAAGATTTGAAAAACTACTTACCAATAAGAAGACTTTTCAATCTCCTATAGTCTTCACTTACATCAAAAGCATCACCGGCAAAAATCAACATGGGTTTTGTTCCCTCAGCGCACTTGCTGTTCTAATAGAGAGAATTTTTTTTTTAATGTATAGACCATTTCAACCATTTGCTGACCTTTTACGCTCCCCATCTTTCCACATGATAAATTAAGGCTGTTAAAAGTTCTTAACTATTATAAACATTTCTGTGAATATTTGCAAAAACAAATGTCCTTTGTCCTAATATCAAAGTTTATTCCCAGAGTTTCTTTCTTCCTGGCACCTCTACTCTTCCCTCTGACATTCTAGAATATCTTAGACCTATCATTTTGCCTTAGTGAACTTCCCTCTCATCAAGATTTCTGATCTGTTCAGTCTTAGATATGTATCAGCTCCTTCCTAACCATTTCTGTCCCATTGCTGCCTATGCTTGGGCATATTATCTGTACTTTTTTTCAGTCATTTCAGTTATGTCACTCTTCATAACCCTATTTGTAGTTTTCTTGGCAAAGATACTAAAGTGGTTTTCCATTGCCTTCTCCAGCTCATTTTACAGAGGAGGAAACTGAGGCAGAGAGGGTTAAGTGGCTTGCCTACGGTCACATATCAAGTGTCTGAGACTGGATTTGAATTTAGAGCTTTCTGATTCCAGGCCCACTACTCTGTCCACTGTGCTACCTAGTAGACCTTTTATCTATACTAATTTGTTTTTACTAAAAATGAAATAAGAACTTGTATGGATATTTAAATAACTGGAAGGACAGTCAGTGCTCATAGCTGTGCTGGGACAATACAACAGTGTGGATGAATTACCTAAATTATTTTACAGATTTAATGTTATAGCAAGCAAACTCCAAAGGGATACTTCTACTTTATAAGACGCACACAATATAAAAATTCAGGGGAACAACAGATATAGAATATCAAAGTAAATAATGAAGAGAAAAAACGGGAATGAAAGGGGAATCATAATTCTAACTGTCAAAATTATATTATAAACAACGATCATCCAAATGAGTAATGTCAGACTCAAAGAGAACCCTTTCCCTTTGGATCACACATTGACTTAGAAAGCAACAAATTAACATTATCTGTGTTGCACTGTATTTTTATTTATTTTGTTACACACTTCCCAATAACATTCTGATCTGGTTCATGTGGCAGTTTTGTGGCAGACAGTGAAAGTTTAACACCTTTGATCTAAATTATTTGGTACTACTTAAAAAATAGAAAAACAAATTAACTCAATAAACCAGTGTTCAGTACACTCAAAAATAAGAATTATTTGGGAAAGAAATCCCTATTTGACACTAACTACTGGAAAAACTGAGAACCAATTTGGCAAAAATTACATTTAGACCACAATTTTACACTATATACCACAATAAACTCAAAAATGGATAAATGACCTACGTATGAAAGGTTACACCACACAAAAAAATTACAAGAGAACCAGATCACAAAGTCAATGCCCATCAACTGAGGAACAGTAAATAAACTGTAGTACATGAAAGTAATGGAATTATATGCTATAAGAAATTTTCTGAAATATGATAAATACAGAAAATACATTTCAAGACTTACATGAACTGATATAAAGTGATGTAATCAGAACCAGGAAAACAATATATTACAATGACCACAACAAAGTTAATGGAAAGTACCACCATATAACATTCAAAAGTGAATGTTGCCCAATTGTAAAGAACAAGCATAGCTTCAAATAAGAAATATGAAAAGATACTTTCCCTCCTCCTTTTGCAGAGGTGGAAGGTAGACAGAGGAAACACTGATCTTTTTTCAGATTTCTTTTTGATGTTTTAATGTTTTTTTTTTCTCTCTTTTTTTCCCCTTAGAATATATTCTTTATTACATGAAACTGGTTCTCTATGAGAGGACACTGGGAAACTTAGGACATGTAAAAACAAGATACCAATTTAATTTTTGTTTTTTAGGGGGGAGTTTTTGGAAGAGGGGAAGGCAAGGCAATTAGTGTTAGGTGACTTGCCCAAGGTCACACAGGTATTTAAGTGTCAAGGGTCTGAGGCCACATTTGAACTCAGGTTCTCCTGACTCCAGGACACTATTCACTGCACCACCTAGTTGCCCCCAAAGACAACAATTTAAAAAAACTTTCTTTTAAAGAAGAGAAGCAGATCAGGTACATTCTACAGAAAGATCAATGGAGTATTTGTTAGGCAACTACTATCTGCCAGACACTGTACTAAGTACTGGGGATACAAAGAAAGGTGAAAATGTTCTGTGACTTCAAGAAGCTCACCATCTAAGGAACAGCAAGGAGGACAGTGTCACTGCTATGGCAAGGGGAAGAATTCTTAATCAAAGGATAGTGGTAGTTAAAAAAATAATAGACAATTTCAATCATATGAAATTGAAAAACTTTTGCACAAACAAAATCAAAACAACTAAAATAAAAAGGTACACAGGGAAAAAATCTTTGCATCAGATGTATGATAGAAGAAGAATAATCATTCCCTAACCAATAAGGGATCAAAAGATATGAAGTTTTCAAAAGAAAAATGTCAACTGTTAACATAAGAAACACCAATAATAGGAGAAATGTGGATGAAAACAATTCTGAGGTTTCACCCCACACCCAGCATATTAGTCAAGATGAACCTCCCCCCCAAGAAAAGGAGCTGTTAAAAAAAGACACATACTAATACCCTTTTGTAGAACTGTAAATTGGCTCAACCATTCTGGAAAGCAACTTAGAATTATGTGGAAAAATTGTCTAACATGTTCTTATGCCTAGAAGTAGAGACCCAACTAATAGGCATAGACTACAAGGAAGTCAACAATAAAAAAAAAAAAGGTCAGGACCCATATATATCAAAAATACTTACAGTAGCTTATTTAGTAGAAAGTAAAGCTCTGAGCAAAAAATAAAAGGTAAAGCTCTAGAAACAAAGTAGATGGACACTGATTACAGGCTGAACAAATTGTGGCAAATGAATGTAATGTAATATTTCTGTGCTATAAGAAAAATGAAGATAAAGAATGCTGAGAAACATGAGAAGTCTTTTATGATACAAAGTAAAGTAAGAACTAGGCAAGGAATATCCACAATGACTAGAACAGTGAAGACGGCAGCATGAAGCTGAGGTCTTGTAGCTCATTCTTTCTCTGCCAAGCACTCCTAGACTAATCTTTGTCAGCCTCTCCCCAGCACTTCTGCTCCTCGCTCATTGGGGAGTCTGACCTCCTTCCCTGATCAGACCTGCACAACATACAGCCCACACAGCCCACCAAAGCAGCCCGCAGGGTGTATGCTGTGCAGGATTCTTTTACAACTTCTATATTATGCAAGGACCACCCGAAATCCTTTGGCAGGCCACAAGCGGCATGTAGGCCATATGTCATGAAGGCCTGCCCTAAATCCTCAATAACAACTAGAAGTTCTGTATATTTGCTCTGGGGTACACCTCCACTACTCCTTGTACCTTGGGTTAGATCCTTAATAATAAAAGGTCAACTGCTGGTACTAGGTGGAATGCTGTCATGATGGAAGAAAGAGAAACACCGAACAAAGGTATGATCATTTTAGTAAATTATTTAGGTGCCACACCTGTATTAGAATATTTATAAAAATTTAAATTTTATATAATATATATATAAAATCTCAAAATATATTTATATATTTTAAAAATATACACATTTTAAATAATAAATAGAAATTTAATTCTATTCAGGTTGCGTGGGAGTTAACTGAGGGGAAGTATTGTCTAAGATCGGTACAAGGGAAGGAGTACTATTCTTATCTCAGAACGTTTAAGGTTCAAGTCCTAATCCTGACACAGACTGGTCATTCAGTTTTTCTGTGCCCAATTCCTCACAAGATGCCTTGAAAAAAGTGCTTTATAAGCTTTAAAGTAGTATATACTTAGATGGCTGAAGTAATAATAATCTAGTCAATTATTATTTTATTATTACATAGAACTTCTGGTGAAAGGAATTATTATTTAAATGAAGTAGCCCCTGCTAAGCAAGAAGTATGACTGCTAATCTAAATTATTTTGAATACAAATTGAAGTTATGTAATTATAGCAATTCTATGATCCATTTAGGTTTGGTTCAAGTGAGAGAAAACAAGTAACAATTAAATGACTAAAAATTAACTGGGGCAGTAAAGTAGAAATATTTACAAGCTGCAGACCTCTTCTAAGGAGTCAAACATCTAGAGTCAAGCTGACTTGGCAGGAAGGGTCTCTGCCAACCCATAAAATAATGAATGGAGAAGTCCCACTTCATTAACTTCTTGCTGGACTTGTAAGCATCAGGTCATAGTCTAATCAGAAGGCTTCATTCAGAACTTGAACTACCCTGATGAGGAGAGGCAGGTTCCCAATATCTAACAGCAAAGTCAAGAATACATAGTAAAACTGAACATTTAAAAAAACTTTTATTTGGTAACATCTGGGGGATTTGTGATGTTTTTCAAATACATTCTGCTGCTTGGGAGCTGGTAGGTCAGTATAGGCTGCTAATCACAATAAGGATCTGAAAGAAAGACTATGAAGTGCTATTCCAGGCCTTGTGAATTATCACGACTAAACCAAGCAGGAGTAAATCTGTTTCTTACCATCCCCTGGTTTCTACTGCCCTGCTCACAACAGTAGTCCAGGCCTCCATTCTCACTTGCCTGGACTGGTTCCCCTCTCTGCCCATTCCGATCCATCTTTCACACTGCTGCCATATTTATTTTAGTATCACAGACTCAGAGGTAGAAGGGAGCCCAATCTGAGAATCACATAACTCTAACGCCAAATCTTTCTAACTCCAAGTCCAGTTTTCTCTACACTTCCTCTTCCTAATACATACTTCTGGTCATGCTACAATCTTGCTCAAAATTATTCAATAGCTCTATTCAATAACTCCTTAATCTGACATTCATGCCCTTTGATAATAGAGAAAGAGCCAACAACAATGATAACAATAGCAGATTAATATTTATACAGCACTTAATATGTTCCAGATGCTGTGCTAAGCACTTTATAATTTTAGTTTCCATTTGATCCTCACTACACTCCTAAGAGGTAGGTGCTATTATTATCCTCATATTACAGTTTAGAAAATTAAGGCTGACAGACGTTAAGTGACTCGCTCAGAGTCACACGGCTAGTGAGCATCTGAGGCTGCATCTGAACTCAGATCTTCCTGACTTCAGGCCTGGTGCTCTACCCAGGTGCCATGTCACATATAACTCCCCCCTTATGATAAAGCCCAACTCAAATACCATTTCCTCCATAAAGTCTTCACTGTAGCCTCATCCCTGAAATGAGAAGAGAATGGTTTTTTTTCCTTTAGACTTCAAAAACTGCTTCCTTTGCACTTCATCCATATACCTTTTTTTGATATGGATCTGTAATTTTTTCTGATGTGGGGAGCTACTGTCTATAACTTTTAGAATTATCTAAGGGTACTGAGAATGTAAGTGATGTATCCAGGTTCACAGAACCAAAATGTGTCCCGGGCAGAACTTGAGCCCTAATTTTCCTGCCTTTCATAATATTAGCATTTAAATAGCACTAGTCTCTAAAGGCTTTACATTTTATCTCCTTGATCCCCTACAGACTGCCCTCTCCAGTGAGTCTCACACAGTCACTGCTTGTTTTTGTACTGTAGTTTTATTTTTAACGGGATACTCCTTCCTACTAGACTAATAAGAGCAGGTGTGTCCTACTGAAACTTTGCATCACACCCCTCAGCACCTAATTTTGTCCTCTGTACACAGCACAGACCTAATAAATATTCAACTTAATTTGCTGAATCATTAGTAAAAATAAGCAAGATCCTAGGTCTCTACTTGGTGCTGGCACAAGGCCCTGTGAACTTAAGTCTAGATTAATTTTTAAACCAATGAATGCTTTACAAAACCTCAATCCCTAATCTATTTTGAAAAACATCAAATTTTATTACGTATATCTTATACTACATTTAAATTTATTCATGTATGACTAAAGAAGAGATAGAGAACATCATGAAATGAAAAATGGATGATTTTGATTACATTAAATTGAAAAGGTTTTGCATAAACAATG
This sequence comes from Pseudocheirus occidentalis, assembly GCA_028646575.1. NCBI lineage: Eukaryota > Metazoa > Chordata > Mammalia > Diprotodontia > Pseudocheiridae > Pseudocheirus > Pseudocheirus occidentalis. Next base: position 271,811,859 of record CM053593.1, read on the forward strand.
CCAACGCAACTAAGATTAGAAGGAAAGAAGAATGCTAGGTACAATTTTTACAGTGTCTCTGATAAAGGCCTTATTTCTAAAATACATAGAGAACTGAGTCAAATTTATAAGAATACAAGTCATTCCCCAATTGATAAATGGTCAAAGATATGAACTGACAGTTTTCAGAGGAATGAATTAAAGCCATCTATAGTCATATGCAAAAATGCATAACTACTGATTAGAGAAGTGCAAATCAAAACAACTCTTAGGTACCACATTACACCTCTCAGACTGGCTAGCATGACAAAACAGGAAAATTATAAATGCTACAAGAGGTAGGAAAATTAAAACTCTAATGTATTGTCCATAGAGTTATGAACTGATCCAACCATTCTGGAGAACCATCTGGAACTATGCCCAAAGGACTATAAAACTGTATATTCCCTATGACCCAGCAATACCACTTCTAGGCCTGTATCCCAAAGAGATGGATGATAAAAATGGGGAAAGGACCCACATGTACAAAAATATTTATAGCAGCTCTTTTTGTGGTAGTCAAGAACTGAAAACTGAGGGATGCCCATCAATTGGGGAATGGCTGAGTAAGCTGTGCTATATGAATGTAATGGAATAGTAGTGTGCTACAAGAAATGATGAGCATGAAGACTTCAGAAAAATCGGGAAAGACTTATATGAACTGACACAGAGCGAAATGAGCAAAACCAGGAGAACACTGTACACAATAACAGTTACATGGTGTGATGACTTGACCTTGAAAGATTCAGCCCTTCTCAGCAATGCAATCTAAGACAATTCCAAGACTAATAATGGAAAATGCTATCCACATCCAGAAAAATAACTTTGGAGTCTGAATGCAGATGGAAGCATAGTATTTGCTCTCCTTTTCTTTTGTTGTTTTGTTTCTTCTTTCTCATGGTTCCTCCCATTAGTTCTAACTCTTCTTTACATCATTAAATATATATTAATTTGATATTAATATATATTTAATATATTAATTAACTAATTTGATTTCATATATATTTAAATATATATGAAAATATATTTAATATGAATGTGTAAGTAGAGCCTATACCAGATTACAGACTGGGGAGGAAAGAGGGGTGGAAGAGAAAATTCAAAATGGAAAATCTTATGGAAGTGAATGTTAAAAACTAAAATAAATTTTTAATATTTTTAAAAATTCATTTGTGACATAAGTGATAAATAATGACATACTGTTGGTGTTGTTATTCAGTCATTTTCAGTCGTGTCTGACTCTTTATAACCTCATCTGAGGTGTTCTTGGCAAAGATACTGGAGTGAGTTACCATTTCCTCCTCCAGCTCATTTTACAGATGAAGAACTGAGGTAAACAGGTTAAATGACTTATTCAGGATCACACAGCTATTAAGTGTCTGAGGTCAGATTTGAACTCATGAACCTCAGTCTTCCTGATTCCAAGCTCAGTGCTTTATCCACTGCAACACCTAGCTGCTCCAAATACAGATACAGCAGTACTTATCTTCTTCAGCACTATTTCTTCAGAACAAGCAAAATATTATTTCCCATTTGCAAAATGCTTCCTCTCTCCTCAATCTGTTACTGTTTGAAAATGACATTTCTTAGTGCTCTAGAAAATAAAACAGGTGAAATCTAAAATAACTGAGGAAAGAAAGGTCTGAGCTTCTACACATCAATTTATTAAGCAATGTGTGCCAACTGCTTAACAACTCAGGACCAGGCTTCCTCAGTTTGTCACTGGACCTGAACACAGGGGGAAACAGATTTTTGTGCACTAAAAGCAAAAAATTAACAGGAGATAAACCAGGATACAAGATTAGCAAATCTGATTTCTAACTGGAGGAAAGATTAGTGGCTTTCTGAGTTAGGAGGCAAAAAATGAACAAGTGCAATTTCCTGACATCAGAAAGAGAAAAGTCCCACTCTCCCAAGTATCTGTATTCAATTAAAGGAACAAAGAAACAGTAACTGATTGACCAGTACAGGGTCAGTTTTCAGATAAGACACATGAGTTGCTCAAGATGCCTAACTATAAGAAAACTTCCTGCATCAATCTTCAGATCGGACTTAGTTTCCAGTCAGCATAACCTAGGTCCTTAGTTAAGGGTCTCTAAACAACAGAGAGAGGTGGTCCAGCTTCCCAGTCACACAAGGCTAGGTTCAAACAAAGCAATAGTTTTTTTCACAAGACAGAAATTGGATTAGACTCACAACTGGAGAGAAAGGGAACTGAACTAGATCCAGAATTGAGTCCAAAGATGGAGTCAGTTTGGTTCACACAGTTCTCACAATTCTCTCAACAATTCTCTAAGATTCTAAGTTACCAAAAGGTAATACCTGGCATTGGTAAGCAGAAGCTTCCTCATCTTAGGAGTTCCTCTACCAATGAAATCATAGGTCTAAATCCAATCTCTATCCCTCAAAAATGGCATATCCTGGATATGTGCTTTATGTAGGTGAATCAATCAATTCTACAATGAATCTTGTCTACCTCTATTCCCTTCCTCTGGTAGGTAACAGTATCCATGTTAAGGAAGTATTTAAAGAATTTAAGTAGTGGTAAAGTATTTAAGTATAAATTCTAGTTAAGAAAGCCAAACATAAGTCTGACGTTCCTTTAAGCAAATGTTTTGAATATATAATTTCATTTATCAATACAGTATTCCACTCATCCATACCACATCCTTATTATATAAGAAATCATACACAGTATGCTTTTTAAAAAACATAAAATGAAGGAGCTAAGGGTAGAAAGCTACCCAAGGTCACCAAGAGAAATGGAATGTAATTTTCAGGATTCTTCCCCAGAGAGCTGTATGTCTTCAAGATAATGAAACAAACAAAAATTTCTTCCTGCCTTGATTTCCCCATTTATGAAAACACACAAGAACTGAGACATCTATGTGGAATGAAAGCTATTCTCCAAAAGATAAGCAATCAATGAATACAATGGCTTTAAAAATGGACAAACTATGATCAATAATTATATGAAAAATCTTCCAAAGCACTAAGAAAAACACAAATCAAACTCTTAAGGTCTCACCTCAGATTTTGAAATCTCTAGGATTTATAGTCTTCCAACTCTTAATATCTTATGATTCTATAATTATGTAGATATACCCATCTCTTATGCCTTATAGTATGTTTAAAGAAAATAACAAGCCATTCTAGTTGATTTAGTTGACAAAACTGTAGTGTAACTATTCACCAGAAGATGTCACTAGAGCACAGCATCAGTGTTATAAAAGGAATTTTTAAAAATCATCTTACCTTAAAATCTTTAAGTGAGACAAACTTCTCAATACCCAATTCAATCATATCCAGGATGTGATAATCATACATACGACCTAAAAAGGCAACACACAAAATTTCTACTTAAACATTTATTTATATACAGCAGCAGTTTTCAACCTGTGGATTGTGACCCCTTTGGAGGTTGAATGACACTTTCACAGTGTTTTCAGATGGTCTGAGGAACCGAGATACCACTCCTCTATCCATCTCCAGGCGGGTCCACCTACATACGAGTATTAAAGGGTCACGGCATTAGGAAGGTTGAGAACCACTGCCATGCAGTTTTTTCTATACACCAAGTGGTATGCAAGTTCAAAGCATTCAACGACACAAGCCTTTTCCCCCACCTTCATTTCTGAAGGACACATTGTCTCTTACTTAACCCTTTACCTCCTCTGTTTAGTATATGTTATATTATGTGGACAAACTTGCTAAATAACAAGTTAGAAGGATTTTTAAAATAATTATATTACTGACTTAGCATTTTAGGTCTCTCCATTTTTGAAAACCATTTTATCATACATCATAACACTTTTCTGAAACCATATATACTTGAAAATCATATATACCTCCTATACTAGAAAATATAAGGGAGATATGCCCATATTATAGACAAAAACTGGAAGCTAAGGAATTATATAATTATATTCAATGGCATACAAAATTATCTTTTGAATATACTACCTATTCCTAAATCCAGAACTTCAGAACACAACCTGAAAGACAAAGCTTCAGTCGGTGGTGATCATTCTTACATTCAGATAAGTCTTACCTACTATGAGATTATTTGGTCGCTTCTTATTATGAGACCCAAACATGAATAAGGAGCAATCTGACTTCTTTGAAAAAAATTCCTATGAAGCCAAAGAAAGGAAAATTTTAAAGTTCATACATAACAAAATCATTGCAACTAGAATAAAAGAGAAGCTACAGATTGTGGGGAAAGTCTGCATCTCTGATTAAAGGCTGATAGTTAAAATTAACAAGCAACTGAGACATATACATAATAAAACCAAGAGCTATTCTCCATAGATAAATACTCAAAATATATGAACAGTTTTCAAATAACAAAATATGAACTATCAGCAACCGTATGAAATTATGCTCCTAATTATAAGAGATACAATAAGGGGCAGCTAGGTGGCGCAGTGAATAGAGCACCGGCCCTGGAGTCAAGAGGACCTGACTTCAAATCCAGCCTCACACACTTAACACAAAAACTAGCCATGTGACCTTGGGCAAGTCACTTAACCCCAACTGCCCTCCAAAAAGAAAAAAGAAAAAAAAAAGAGTCAGTCAAGAAAGATACAATAAATTTTGAGTTTAGCCTCATATCCAAACTGGCAAAGACTAAAACAGTCAATGTTTGAGAGGTTGTGGGCAGACAGGGACATGCTGTTATTGGAACTATAAAATGGTTCAACAAAACAATATAGAATTTGTTAAAAAAACTTTAAGCTGTTCATACCCTATCACCCAGGCATCTAACTACTGGGTATACACACCAAAAAGATTAATTACATAAAGAAAGATAGTGTATAAAACAAAACATTTACAGTAGCACTTTTTCTTTTCAATTGAAACATAATAGCACTGAACTAAGGCCCATCAACTAGAGACGGCTGAAGGAAGATAATGACATGTGAATGCTATGGAAGCAGTCCCAAGAACAGATTCAGATTAAAGAAAGTTGAATCAGAACAATACATGATGATTAATTATGATATTAAGTGTGAATATGATATTAATGATATTAAAATGTGAATAAAGAGAAGACTAAGAGGCAACAAAATTCAGATCAAATGCACTGACCAGTGATGTTTCTAGAACAATGATTTTGGAACATACTTTCTTCTTGGTAGAGGTAGCAGCTTTTGGGTATGGAATATTATACACTATCAATCATTATCACTTATCTAAGAGTCTGGTTTAATTTTAAAAAATAATGAGGGTACTAGGTGTTCTAAAAACACAGCGACTCAATAAAACATCTCAAAATAAAACCAAAGAAAGGGCTATTAAAAGCAGAAATTGATGCTTTTTCTTTTGACATCATAGTCACTTGAGAGTAGACCCCTCCCTTCATCATTTCTAATAGTAAAGCAATACTCCCCATACACCTATCCCTTCATTTCTATAGGGCCAAGAAATTGTTATAATCACAGCATTCAGCTGTAGAACATCACTTTTAGATAATACTCATACATAAGGCCTCTGTGCTTCAGACCCTCTTATCTCACTTCAAAACTTCAGGTTCCAGGTCCTCCTTGTCTACACACACACACACACACACACACACACACACACACACTCTCTCTCTCTCTCTCTCTCTCTCTCTCTCTCTCTCTCTCTCTCATCCCTTTCTGCTTCATTTTCAATCATGCTTGAGAGGGACATACTATCCTCCTCATGGCAGCAAAGTTCATCTTGGCTCCCTTATCAAGAACCATCTGGGGGTGGCTAGGTGGCACAGTGAATAGAGCACTAGCCCTGGAGTCAGGAGGACCTGAGTTCAAATCCGGCCTCAGATACTTAACACAAAAACTAGCCGTGTGACTTTGGACAACTCACTTAACTCCAACAGCCCTCCAAAAAGGCAAAAAAAAAAAGAACCATTTGCACTTGGACACTAAGCTCTCCTACTGTACCTGGTTTGGGGTGAGTTTCTTTCTATTGGTTTATGGTTAATTTCCTTTTCTAAATGTGATGTCAATAACAATCTTAAGTACTGTATAAAACACTTCCCAAAAAAGGATTAATATGGTAGCTAAAAATACTTCTCATGAACTGAACCTTTCAGTGCTTCATGCTGATGAGGATATCAATGTGTACTTTTGAAGGTTAACCCAGCAGAGTACAAGGTCTAGCACTTCCTATCAAGATGGAAAGGGTTTTTTCCATATATGGACTTTGTGAAATAGCACATCTGTCATCTGAATACCAGCCTTGTGGTGTCTGATGAGACTTATCACAACGTTAGCTGCATGGTAATGGATTTTTCAACTATAGAAACTATCAAGAACTACCTACTAAGTCACATAAGATTGGCAATGTGCATCAGTGGAGGGAGTGTCAAGAGCAGAGATGTCAAAAACATGGCCCATGAAGCCCACACTACTCCCCAGTGATGTCTGAACCAGATCAAAATGCAACTGGGAAAATATTTAACAAAAGAAATAAAACTACCACAGAAAACAATGTTAATATGTGGTTTATTAAGTCAATATGCTACCCAAAGGGTACATACAATTATACAGTTTGGTGGTCCCCATTTCTGAGTCTGACACCACTGGTTTAGGGTGATGAACTCAGAGATCTGTAAATGAAGGAAATGGCTTTTCTCCAAAATAATTACTATCTGTTCTATACATTCCACATATTTCATATGCAGCATGATTCAGAATTCCCCTAAGCACAAATGATGGTGTACTATGCTCAGCTATCCCAACAACTGTATCAGGCCCTAATACATTAGAGAAGCTGTTTTATACTTACCAATGATGTCTGATCCTCAAAAGGTCTAGTAATGTTTTTTCTAAGGATATGAAAATAAATGACCAAAATATTAATGTTATTATGTTTTATGTACTTCATTTTTCAACAATGACAATCAAAATTTATAATGAAATACAGTATATTAAATGTATTCCCAATAATATATTATTACAGTAAAAGGTTAAGATTATTTGTGTGACTTACTGTGTATTGCCAGACTCCCCTCCTAAAAGGTATTACTAATTTGTAATTCTTCTAGCAGTATATACCGTATATGTTTCTTAACAACCCTGCCAGGACTGAGTTTGGTCCTTCCTTTTAAATTATTCTTTCCCAGTTTAATGGATATAAATTGATACCTCAAGTTAATTAATAAGTTTAAACATTTGCTCAAGAGAGAGCTTATAATACCTGCATCCTCTTTCTCATTTGTCTGCCTATATATTTTCACCATTTATCTAATGCAGGCCTGAACAACATAAGGCCCACACACCATTTGCAGCCCACCAGAGGGTTTTGGGTAGCCCACAAAAAAATGCAGAGGATGTAAAACGGGCCTGTACAAAATACTGCCTGCAGGCCATATGTTGTGCAAGCCTGATCTAATGGTATCTGGGTGATTCCTCTGAATATGCATTTTAGTTTTTAAGTTTTTATCTTTTAAGTTTATGGCATATATTCTCCAACATAATTTTTTTTAAACTTAACACTGTTATGCAGAACTTAAATCCTGTGTAAAGTCATGCACTATATCTCATAATTAATTCTAATAGTTTAAAATGATTATCAACTATCAGGAGTTAAAAAACTGTCCATTGTTCCCTTTTCTTCTTTTTATAATTTGCTTTCTTATGCTTAATTATAAAAAGCTCACAATATTATTTGTGAGCAATTTCACTTGTAGCATCATCTTACCATATAGAAAGACAAGTTGAATTATTCCTTTCTCCTCCTGCGCCATCACTGTAGTTAGAGGATATGGAAACTGTTTGGTTCCAAACAATTCAACTCAATATAACAAATATGTATTAAGTGACAGCCATCTCTTGTGGTCTCATCCCTACTGTCCTTAATCTTAACCTACTCACCTCCCAATCTAATCTTGCCTATCACCTTCCCTCCCTTCCATTGTCCTCTCAAGGATTTTCATTCTATAGTGAACAAACTCCTCTTCAACAGGTCCTTACAATCCTTCCTATCTATTAATCCTCAGTGAGATCTAGTTCCTCTCTGACAACAGGATAGCTCCTGCTACATTCTGCAGCAATGGTTGCATTTTCTCTCCCAACATCCTGGTCCACACTGGGGGGGGTGAGTCAAAATACTCCCTGTTCCCCATGGTTAGTAGTAAACTCCCCTTTTACCCCCTTCAGTCAGCAACCTCTTCTGAAGCCCACACAATCAAAATTTTCTACCCAATCCAAATTACAATGACTGTAGCACACCTACCCCTAGGTGATGTCTCTTCTCCTGGCTATCTTGCTCTCCTTCCCAACTCCTGCCCTTTTACTAGAGGGCTTTTAATATCTACACAGATGTTCCCTCAAACTCACCTCATTTCCCAATTCTTCAGACACATTAAATTCTATGATCTACACCTTTACTTCACCCCAGACATATACAAGACAAACACACTCTGGATCTCACTACTGCACACAAGTCTTCCACTTCCTTAATTAGAAACTGACAGTCCTCTATCTGACCATAATAGCTCTCATTCTACTTCTCCTTATGCCTCTCTTCTCCTAAATTTATTCACCAACCATATCTCCAATCTCTTGATTTCTTCCTCCTCAGGTCATTACTCCTTAGGCAACTACATGACTCAGTAGACAGAACACCCGGCTTCACATCAAGGAGAGTAGTGTTCTAATCCAGCCTCAGACCCCAGCTGTGTGATCCTTTTCTGGAAGTGTTAAAAACCTCTATCATACTGGTAGGTTCTTAAACTGGGTGTCATGCTTTACCTTCTAAAAGCTATTTACTACTTTACTATGAGGTTTGTATGAGTAGATAAAATGTCTGCCTGTGGTCAAAGTATTTTTGTTTTTAATTTTAGTAAAGTAACTTCAAGTGGAGAATATAATGAATTACGAAAACTGAACTCATCATTTTTCTCCCTAAATCCTACCCACTTTCAGACTTCCCCATTCCTGCCAAAAGCATAAGTAGCATCCTTTCATTCTTGCCAGGTTCATAACCCAGACATGAATCTTAACACCTCACTTGCCCTCACCTCAGAAATCCAATCATTTGCTAAATCTTGTTCTTTCTACCTTTACAACATTTCTTGCATTTGAACTGTCATTCTCCTCATTTACATAGCTACCACTCTAATTTGGGCCTTCATCACTTCTTGTCTAGATTATTACAAGACTCCTAACTGGTCTACCTGTTTCAAGTCTCTCACCACTGCAATCTATCCAACACATTGCTGCCAAAGTAATTTTTCCTGAATCTCCTATGCTATCAATTCTATGGCTTCTTCCTGCCTTTAAGATAAAATATATATGAACTCCTCTATTCACTTTTAAAGTCCTCTATGACCTGGCCCCACTCTATCTTTCTAGCCTCACTGGACATTACTCCCCCTTTAGCACTCTACTGTTCATCTAAACTGGCCTTCTCTTTGCTCTTCACTCAGGACACTCCATCTCCCACCTCCGTGCCTTTGTACGTGACTAGAATAGTTCTTCTTCACCTTTGCCCCAGAGTCCCTCTTCCTTTAAGCAGCAGTTCAAGAACCATCTTTTGCATAAAATCTTTCTGATCCTCACCAACTCCCAAACTATCTTGTATTTAATGACTTGGTATACACTTGTCTTTACTCATTTTATAACAACAACAACATTAGCTAGCATTTATACTAGTTTTAGGGTTTGTGAAGCACTTCCACAAATACTATTTCATTTTATTCTCTCAAGAACTCTGACAGATGGATGCTGTTATCATCCCCATTTTATAAGTGAAAAGACTAAAGCAGACAGTGGTTAAGACTTGCCTAGGGTAACAGAGCTAGGAAGTGTCTGAGGCTTGCTTTGAACTTGTCTACCTGACTCTAAGTTGAGAACTCTATCCACTGTGTTACTTAGCTATATATCTAAATTATATGTATGTCCTTATCGCCATCCCCATTAGAGTGCAAATTCTTTGCAATTAAGGGGTTGAGTCATAATTTTTACTTGTATCCCTAATATTTAGCACAGTACAGGAAGCACATGTAGACCTGAGATACACGTAAACAGTTACTGATTGATAAAAGGTGTAAGGTGTTAAGGACAGAAATAACAGACAAGTCACTGCCCTCAAGGAGTACACATTTTACTAAGGAGATGAGAGTATTTAACCAAAAAGTAATGACTGTCACCTGGTCTTCTTTTTTCAAGCTACATAGCTATCAAATTTCAATTCGTCTCACAGACATCATCTACGTCTTATATTGTGTATTATGCCCACACTTGTCAAGACATTTTTTACATTCCATGAGGGCAAGAGCTGAGTCCTCTTAAATCTTTTTAACTCCGTCTCCATACCCAGCCCAAAGGAGATGCTTAATAAGCAGCTACTTCTTTCATTCTCTATTTTACCTGTAAAGCTGTAAGGAAATAAAAGTCAAAACAATGAGAGTGGTCCTTATACAGAGGGATGAGGAAAAAGAATAAGCCTTTAGTGCTAGGAGTGAGCTGAAGTGATTACAGGGAATAGAGGCTAAAATAAAGGAAACTAAAGGAATGCAAAATACAGAATTAAAATGGCAGGGGAAAGGATCTGTGAGTATGAGAAAGGGAAAAAAATTTATGAGGGTACATGGAAAAGTTAAAAATGGAGCTGTTAAGAGGATAAATATACAGATCATGTAGAGAGAAACTCAAAAAAAAAAAAAAAAAAACAACCTCACAAGAGTTTATTTGACCTGATCAAGATCCATTAATCCTATTTAAAAAAATGCTAGGTGGCACAGTAAATAGGGCACTGGCCCTGGAGTCAGGAGGACCTGAGTTCAAATCCAGTCTCAGACATTTAACACAAAACTAGCTGTGTGACCATGGGCAAATCATTTAACCCCAATTCCCCTACCTTCCCCCCTCTAAGAAGCAAAAAATAAAAATAAAAAAAAAAACAGTTTTTATTTGATCTGTCTCAAATAAACTAGTTATCTTATCCTTAAACTGTTACTTTCTCCATAAAACTACTGCACAATATATCAGATGCCAAACTGTATACTTGATTTTAAAAAACATTAAAACATTACTCACTTTTTATATAAAACACTATAAGGTTTCTTCAAAGCATACTGCAAAAGAGAATTTAGAGTTATGAAAAAAATCAAAATGATCTGAAACCTCAGCAAAAATTAATCATAGTATTTATTTTTCAAGATTATTCCCATCCTTAGAGCACTAAGACCAGGCAAACCCTGCATCAATATTTCTTTTACCTATCACTTTTATGTCATAATTTTAAAAATATCATCCTTCTTCACATCATTCTGAATTTCCCCTCACTCAAGTTTTCAATATTCTTCAACAGCTCACCCAGTATAAATATGCCCTTTAACTTCTTTTTTAATCAACTTTTGTTTATTTTTAGTTTATATCATTGGTTTCCACAAAATTTTGAGTTATAAATTTTCTCCCCATCTTTCCCCTACCCACCACCCCAAAACAGCGATCCCATTTTTACTCCCTCCCCCAACCTGATCTCTCCTATATCCTCCCCCATCACCTCTATGACTTTCCAGTAGGACAAGATGGATCTCCTTACCCCAGTGCCTGCATATCTAACTTCTCGGTTACATGTAAATAATAATAATCACATACACACACACACACACACACACACA
>CM053593.1:271823993-271847732 GCA_028646575.1 Pseudocheirus occidentalis
CTTAACTCTAGGACTCCACTGAAACACCTAGCTGCCCCACCCCCACTTCCCTTTTACTGCTAAAAGTCTTGAAAAAGTTGTCTACACTCCTTATGTCCTTACATTGTAATTTCCTACTCCAGGGGTGGGGAACATGAAGCCTCAAGGACACTGTGGCCCTCTAGGTCCTCAAGTGCAGCCCTCTAGGTCTTCAAGTGTGGCCCTTTGAATCCAAACTTTACAGAACAAATACCCTTAATAAAAGGATTTGTTCTATAAAACTTGGACTCAGTCAAAAGGCCTCACCCAAAAGCCTGGAAGGCCACATGTGACCTCAAGGCAAGAGGTTCCCCACCCCTGTCTCAACCTCTTGCAATCTAACTTCAATTTACTATTCAAATAAAACTGCTCTCTCCAAGGTAACCAATGATGGCTTAACTGCTAAATATTGGTTGGCCCAAAAATTTTTATGTGTTCAAAAAATCCTGTCCAATGACCTCATTCTTTTCACTTCTCAGAAGTATGTGACATTTGTGACCACTCCTGCCTCCTAGATGCCCAGGTTTTCCAGACACTGCTCTCTTCTCTTGTGCTACCTGTCTGAACACTCCTTATTCTTTGCCGGATCATCCAGCATGTTCTTCCTCCTTAGGGAGTATGCCCTGGAGTTCTGTCCTAGGTACTCTTCTCTCTATCCTGGTATTCCCAAAAGGCTGCACAATGAGGCTCCACTCTGTTTAAATTTTAATAACTTAACAACTGCACAAAGACCTTTCAGACACACTATATACTCAATGCTCTCATCAGTTCCCACGGGCTCAATTATCTTCTCTATGCAGAGAACTCCCAGATGTGTGTGTGTGTGTGTGTGCATGTGTGTGTGTGTGCGCTCCTCACCTTTTTCTTGAACCCCAGTCCCACATCACCAACTCAACATTTCCACTTGGATATCCCATAGGAATTCCCAATTCAACATATCCAAAACAACTCACTATCTTCCTCCAAAAACCCATCTTACTTTCCAATTTTTCTGTTTCTGGACCAGTCACAGAGTCACAATCTATGAGTCACATCTGACTCTCTCCTCCCCATCCCCCTCAAATCAAACCAGTTGCCAGTTCTCACTGATTCTACCTCCACAGTATCTCTCACATTCGTTCCCTCCTTTCATACAACCACTGACCTAGTCTAACTTAGAATATTAAGATGGGCTCCTAACTGGTTTCCCCATTTCCAGTTCCTTGCTTCCTCCACAGCACTGACAAATCCACATTTCTAGAACAGAGTTCTGGCCAATGCCATTCCCCTGCTTCAGAAGCTTTAGTGGCTCCCTATCTCCTATTAGGTAAAATATCAACTTCTCTTTTTGGCATAGAAAACCGTCATAATCCAGCTCCAAACAATTTTTCTCTTTCTCCCAATCAACTTTTTTAGATTGATTTCATATTTCTCCCTTTCAAACACTGTGTTCTAGCCAAACCCAGTTTACTTGCGTTCCTATCTCCTCTTTCCTACCTTCCGGGCCTTTGCCCAGGGTTCCACTCATCCTTGGAATGTTACCTCTGCCAACCTCCAGTTGCTGAGCTCCCTAGCTCCATTCCCTGGCTCAGGTTAAACTTGCTGTTGTTCAGTCACATCCTGCTCTCCCTGACCCCATTTGGGGTTTTCTTGGCAAAGATACTGGAGTGGTTTGCCACTTTCCTATCCAGCTCATTTTACAGATGAAGAAACTGAGGAAAACAGTGACTTGCCCAGGGTCACACAGCTAGTAAGTGTCTCAGGCCAGAATTGGACTAAGGAAAATGAGTCTTCCTGACTCCAGGCCTGGCACTCTATGCACTAGGGTACCACTTAGCTTCCCTAATTATCTACTTCCCACAAGAGGCCTTTCCTGATCCCTGTAATTGTTAGCGTTCTCCTTCTCCTTCCCCAACCCTAGGAAGTATATTTAGTTTGTTTAGATTTTTTATTTACACATACAGGGTGTCCCTAAAGTCTGGACACATAGAAAATCTCATTAAAAATGCAGAGACACTTTTCTTTTTGCATCTGCATCCCCAGAACTTAGCCTAGTGCCTACCACACAGTAATTGGTAAATGCTTGCTGAAATCAGTCAGCACTCAACCCTTTTCTTCTGCCTAAGCAATGGTGAAAGGTTTGTCACTCTTATCTTCTTCTCTCAGGCTGGTTGCTTCCCAGAAATAACTACTATAATGTGAAATAAGACAATATAAAAATACAAAAGAATCCAGACCAAATATGATGACCAATGTGAGTTCGAGGCTGACCAAGGCTAAAATAAAACTTCCTTTCTGTTAAGAAATAGCGAACTATAATATTGGAAAGTTATATGAGCTGTCTACCGTCACAGCTGTATTAGACTTCCTTGCTTAATTTTTTATGGGAAGTTACAAGTGAGATGGGGTTGTTTATTGGGAAGTAATTGATGTGTACAAATAAAATATTTCCATTTTAAAAAGAAATTGCTATATTTAAGTTTGGTGACAATTTTGGTAAACCTGTTAGGTTTTGTGAACTTCAACATTCTTATGAACCTCTTGATCTATGACTACATATTTGGCTTATAAATTAGCTTTGGTTATTTACTTCTTTATCATTAAACTGTTTTTCTTCTCTTTTGCTAAGATTTATTGAACAGTATGTTTAAAGTGGAATCCCTTTTGTTTTCAAGCTTTCTTACAAATGGAAAATTTCCATTATTTATTCTCCTCCACTCTCCATCCCTCACCATTACTGTTGTCTGGAAATGTTCTGAAACTCCAATCCCTCAAGGAATCCCAGATGTTAACAGGCACCATTCTGGTCTTCCTTCAGCCCTGTGAAGGCCAAATGGCCAAAAGTCATTTCCCAGTAGATAAGTGGTCAAAGGATATGAACGAACAAATAGTTCTCAAAAGAACTACAAACTATTAACAACCATGTTTTTAAATATGCTAAGGCACTAATAAGAGAAATTCAACTCAAAAGTTCCTTGACTTTTTTGATTTCATACACAGCAAATTGGTAAAGATGTAAAAGATTAGAATAGTCAGTGTGGGACAAGTTATAAAAAAATAGACACACTAGTGAATTGTTGGTGGAGCTATCAGTACAATCATTCTGGAAAACAATTTGGAATTACTCAAATAATTGACTAAAATGTCCATACACTTTTTCTCCCAGATTCCACAAGTTGGAGCGTACCTCAGGGAATTATTGACAAAAAGGAAAGTCTCCATATATACCAAAACACTTGTAGCAGCACTTTTTATGGTAGCGAAGTATTGAAAACAAAGTAGATATCCATGAACTGTGGAATAACTAACCAAATTGTGGCACATAAATGTAGTGGAATATTATTGTACTGTAAGAAATGACCACAATAAATATAGAGAAGCATGGAAAGATTGACATGAACTGATGCAAAGTGAAGTAAGCAAAACCAAGAAAACATTACATATAATGACTACATCAATGTAAATGTTCCATGAACAAGACACTCCAATTTCAGGGATCTGGGCACTTCCTCAGTTGTCCTCCATGCCTGGAATGCTCTCCCTCCTTGTCTCTACCTACTGGCCTCCCTGGCTTCCTTTAAGTGCCAAGTAAGTTCCCGTCTTTTACAGGAAACCTTTCCCAACCATTCTTAATTCTAATGTCTTCATTCTTTTAATTATTTCCTATTTATCCTGTACATACTCTGTTTTCTTATTATTTGTTCATATGTTTTCTCCCTCATTAGACTGTAAGCTCCTGAGGGCCACATATTGACATAGAAAACCACATATTAATACTGTTATTTTGTTGTTTAGACTTTTTCAGTCATGTCTGATTCTTCATGGTTCCTTTTAGGGTTTTCTTGGCAAAGATACAGGAGTGGTTTGCAATATCCTTCTCCATTTATTTTTTACAGGTGAAGAAACTGAGGCAAGCAGGGTGAAGTGACTTGCCCAAGGTCACACAACTAGTAAATGTCTGAGGCCAGATTTAAACTCAGGTCTTTCTGACTTCCAGGCTTAGTACTTTATCTCCTGTGGCACCTAGCTGCCATTTTTCAATAAGCATTTTTTAAAAGGATATTTATCCAGGATAGTATGAAAATAAAAAGGGCCTAGTATTCTAGCCCTTTGGTGAAATAGTGAAAAATACTTCTCATTTCCAGGTGAGTGTCCTTTCCTACTGTTCCCTCTCTCCCAGAATGATTTGATCTCAATAATCAGAAACTTGTACCACCAAAAGGGTTAATGTAGGCAGTCTCATCAGCTAGAGTACATCACTGTTTCTAGATCCATGCCAAGTATAGGCAGGTTATGCAATGTGCTGACTGATTGGATGCATACATAGCCCAGCTAGGTCACTGTAACCTCGGTTGCTATTACTGTTTCTTCTATTATTCCCAGGTTGTCTCAGGCAAGTCTGGCTAGCAGCTGCCCAGGTCTTGTCCAGCTGACTCCTCCTTAAAGTTCAGGATGACCAGGAAGCTATTCTATCTGTATGCATATAAGTACCTTTCTTCTGGCTTTGTTTTCTTTTAAAATTTGTTTATATTGCTGTCACTTTCACATAATCCATTCACCCAACAGGACCCTACCCCATAGCAAAGAAGTACATTTAAGTAAAACCAACAGTCCTATTAATTGTGTTTTTTGATGCCTCATTCTGCACTCACAATGTACCACCTCTTGACAGAGAGGAAGGTGTTATGTTTCATCATTAGTCCTCTGTAGTCAAGATTGGCCATTGCATTGCAGAATTCTGATGTCTAATGCTGTTTTCCTTTTTGTCTTTATGGTCACTATGTATATTCTCTTGCTGCTATTTTTTTTTTTTGCTTTTATTTATTTCGTTCTGCATCAGTTCACAAAGTCTTCCAAAGTTTCTCTGAGTTCCTCATATTCATCCTTTCTTTTTCTTTCTTTTTAAAATTTTTTTTGGACTATACCCATGACTTCTTCCATTGAGAAGACTTCTTCTCGTCAAGACTTCCCCAGATAGGTGTGGCTAGGTGGTGCGGTGAATAGACCACCAGTTCTGGAGTCAAGAGGACCTGAGGTCAAATCCAGCCTTAGACACTTAACACTTACTATCTGTGTGACCTTGGGCAAGTCACTTAACCCCAACTGCCCTACCTTCCCCTCTCCAAAAAGCAAAAAAACCAAGACTTCCCCAGATAAGCACCTTCAGTCTTTCTTTCAGTATAATAAAAACATTCCATCACATTCATCAGTATCTTCATTCCTTTAGTCTAATTTGTTCAGTCATTCCTCAATTAATGGGTACCCACTTTGTTTTCAGTTTTTTACTAACACACACAAAATATTAGCCTGAACATTTTATCATTTATGGGCCTTTTTCCTTGGGGTATGAACCCAGGAGTGGTACCACTGAACCAAAAGATACGAACAATTTAATCACTTTGCTAGCCTGGTTCCAAATGATTTTCTAGAACAGTTAGACTCCATCAGGATTTTATTTTTTAGTTGTCTGTCTTCCCACATGTCTTCCAACACTGATTGTTTGCATCTTTGCCAAGTTGATGGATATGAGGTAAAACTTCAGTATTCTTTTTAATTTACATTTTCCTCTAGTTAGAGATTTGAAACTTTTTATATGGTTGTTGACAACTCGCATTTTTTTCCTTGTGAAAATGATTTGTTCATATCTTCTTGACTACTTAGCTACTAAAGATTCCTTTTATTCCTAGTAGTCTTTGCTTGGTCCTTTTGGAACATGTGCCTTCAGCCCAAAGCATTTTGGGAAATGGAGCATTTTCCTATCAGTACTATATGTACCACAGCATAGTTCACTTATGCCTCTTCTTTCCTGGAGGGTGAATGGAAGAGAATGAGGTTCAATCTGTTCTTGTACATGTCTGTTGTACACATTTGCAAATCATCTCTACTAACATGGGCTCCTAGAGATCAAGGGCCTTGTCTGGACATTTTATCTAACACAATAATCAATTAATAAACAAAGATTAAGTGCCTACCATGTGCCAGGTACTGTGCTAAGTGCAGTACTATTTCTACTACTACTACTCCAACTAAATAATAATAGCTAACACATGTATTGTGCCTACTGTGCTCTAGGCAATGTGCTAAACACTTTATGATCATTGTCTTATAGGATCTTCACAACAACCCTGGGAAGTAAGTACAATTATTATCTCCATTTTATAGATGAAGAAGCTGAGGCAAAGAGAGGTTAAGTGACTTGCCCAGGATCACACAGTAAGTTTCCAAAGTTGAATTTGAATACAGGTTTTCCTGACTCTAGACAGCCAGGTACCACAGTGGATAGAGGACTGGGCTTAGAAGCAGAAAGATTCATCTTCATGAGTTCAAATCCAGCCTCAGATACTTATTATGTGGTCCTGGATAAGTCACTTAATTGCCTCTGTTTCCTCATCTGTAAAAGGAGTGGAAGAAAGAAATGGCAAACCACTACAGTATCTTTGACAAGAAAACTCCAAATAAGGCCACAAAGACTGGGACGCTATTGAACAACACCTTCTTGACTCCAAAACCAGCATTCTCTCCATATCACCAACTAGCCACCACCTATGCAGTGATTGAGTTTTGTAGAACCATAGCCCTAGAGCTGGAGAGGACCCGAGAGTCCAACCAAGTGCTCAAATAGTCCCAGATGATGTTGTAATAACCTTATTTAAAGAAAAATAAAGCATATTTTTCTTCTGTTTTTTTTTCCCAACAACAGGAAAGTCTTGCCACCTATCATTCTCTATATGACTGTTTTGTATCTGTGCAGACCATAGAAATTTATTGTGGTCTTCTTTCATACGAAAAGCTAGACATAGTTATGTGTATGGGAATCAGTGTCCCTTTTTTAAGTTAGATTTTCACATGTTGTGCTCTCCAAGTTAAACCTTTAAACCATACAGTTTATGTAATCAATAATTATATAGATCTTTTTACTGTTTTCCATAAGTTCACAGATTGATACTCTGTGTGTGTGTGTGCACGCGCGTGCACACTTCCCCTTTGATAGACTGCTGACCATACAAGTCAGAATTCTGCTCAGATAAGTTGTATTCAATCATTCAATCCCCAGACTGCTAAGGTATTGTTTTCCCCTCACTCTCAATATATGCTCAAGAATAAGAGTTGGAACCTTGGCAGAGAATTTTGTAAAGTACTTGACCTGCCCCACCCACCCAGTCTAATGCTGTATTGTTGTTTAACTCATTATAGAGGAGTGGAAATTGGTGCCAAAACTTCAGCTTGATCACTCCAAGCACTTCTTGGCCCCCTCCTCTCTGAAAAGACACATAGATAACCTTTTGGTAGCCAATTATCATCTAGTTGTTTGGTTTTATTTTAATTATACCAGCTTAATATACCTACATATGCAGGGGAAAGAGCACTGGGGTCTCTATATCCTCTTACTAAGCAGGCCTGTGCTTTAGGTATTAGCCTTCATATTTGCCTTCCAGTGGGGGAAGAGAAAGGTAGATTTTGAATCAACCACTTATCTGAAAAGCAGGAGAGAAAGGGGGGGGAGGGGAAGATAGGAATTATTAAATAAATCTAAGAAAGAAAGAAAAATAAATCAATCAGTTATATGAAACTCCAAAATTAGGGAAAGGGTTGACAAAGAGGAAGGGCAGGGAGTTTAGAGGGGAAGGATATTAAGAAAGTCTAAGGGAAAAGGGCTGGATTAAAGTAGATTAAACAAAACTAACCATAGACACAAAGAACAAAACATCCAAATTTAGAAAAATAAGAGAATATTAAAGAAGATAGGAAAACATAAATCTAACTCATAATTTAAATGTGAATGGATTAAATAATCCTACAAAACAAAAAATAGCAACAGATTAGATATAACCCTCACATTCTGATGCTTCTAAGAAACACATCCCCAAAAGCAAAGACATACATAGACTAAAAATGAAAGGCTATATTTGTCTTCTAAAATGAAAGAGCTACTGTAAGCATCCTATCATCCTGAGTCCTGCACATCCCAAAGCTATCCTCAAGTTCAAGGATAACAGATAGATAATAGTTGGCTTAATGGAAGAGAACATACCACTAAATGGAATTCTTTCATGTGGCCTTCCTAGGGAAGTAGCTTTCATTAAGTTAAGTGAGTAGGACAAGGCAATCTGGGAACAGAAACACTTTTTGTTTCTGTAAGAAACTGTAACAGACTTCATTCAGCAACCTTTTCCCCCATGGGCTGAAAAGAGGGCAGTGGAACTCAGGCCAACCTTGTGACTGGACACTTGAGCACCTCACCCAGGCCCCTTATATTGGAGAAGAAAGAATGGCAAAGATGAGAGAAGAGTGTGGGTTGCCACAGCAGGGAAGGTTGGCAGAGATGTTGGTAGAGAGATTTAGTAGCCAAATGGAAACCGAGAATAGGATGCCAGGCAGAATGTGTCCCTGGTGACTGACCCCTAAACCACAAGAACATTTTCTTGGTATCTAGTCATCACACTTGGATCAAGTGTTATTACAAAAGAAAAGAAAATTGTTCTTTTCTAGTGTGGGGTGGAGAGGGGTGGGGAGGGAGGGAGAGAGAAATTCAGAACTTAAAATTTAACAAAATAGTAAATTAAATTAAATTTAAAAAAAAGAAAGTGTGATGCAATGTCTCTTTCATTAAAAATGTTGCTAGTATGTGTTAATGAGAAATAGCATTAAAACATGGTATTTTGAAGTAGCAATAGGGTTTCTAGTTCATTAGGGCATTAGAGGTTATAATAGCCCTTTATGGTTTTAAGTGACAGACTCATGGTCACAGGGAAAGCAGGGATAAAGAGATCCTATTTCCTAACCAGGTGTATTTTTCTTCTAAGGAGCTGAGTACTTTTCAGACAGTGATAACAAAGCTCTAGAAACTAGGTCAGTAGCAAAGAGACTACTTTAAATCCAGAAAAACATTTGTTATGCTGGATTTAAAGTCATGATGTACTAGGATGAGAAAAGTACAACTGTTTACCATTATAAAGAACGCGTGACATCCTTTTTGGTAGTTTTAGACAATGCCTCACATACCAAAGGGCAGAGATCTGTAAAAGCCACTAGATCCTGAAAGAAATAGCCATTTAGCCATTTTTCAGTCATGGAAGACTCTTTGTAAGCCCATTTGGGGGTTTCTTGGCAAAGATACTGGAGTAGCTTGTTGTTTCCTTTTCCAGCTCATTTTACAGATGAGGAAACTCAGGCAAAAAGGGTGAAGTGACTAGCCCAGGTTCACGCAGTTAGCAAATGTCTGAGGTTGGATTTGAATTCAGGTCCGACTTTAGGCATTCGAGCCTTTGAGCCACCCAGATGTTTAAAGAAATTACATGAAGTCTTCTAAAAGGAAGCAGTCCATGGAGGTTTTAAAATGTTAATGAAATGTGAATCTGTTGACTTTGTAGTGTTCATATGAACCAGTGCGTCATTATTAGAGTAAGAAATACATCAAGGGTAGAAGTTGGGGAGAGGGTGAGAAAGAGAGAAGAGAAGGTACTTGTAATTTTTGTAAACTAAAGAGTACGACAAACTAAATCTACAAGGAGGCTTTAAATTTCCCTATCTTTACATTGCTCCAAGTCACTGGGATGAGTATAAAGGGTAGATTATTTCATTAGTGACCTGGGGAAGTGAGGAGCAGCAGGACTTAGTCTCTTAATTCCATAAATTGGGCTGATGAAGATATTGGTGTACTGGACCTACAAACAGAGCACAGAGGATACAAAGAGTAGAAGGCAGGGGTCTTCCCTGGTGTGATTTTAGGCCTTATTATTGATGATGATGATGATAATGGTGATGATGATGATGGTGATGATGATGATGATGATGATGACAGCAAGGCCTAGAGTCAGGAAGACCCAAATTCAAATCCAGACTCAGAGCCTTTGCAGCTATATGACCCTGGGCAAGTCACTTAACCTCTGTTAGCCTCAATTTCCTCAACTGTAGAATGGAGATAATAATCACACCTATCTCCCAGGGATTTTGTTAGCATCAAATGAAAGAATAATTATAAAGCACTTAGTACAATGTCCGACATGTAGTAAGCACTATATATACACGTGCTAGCTATTATTATCATAATAAATAAAAATAACTCGCATTTATCTGGCACCTTAAAGTTGACAAGGCACATTATGCATGCTAACTCACTCATTTGATCAAGCAGAGGAGAAGCTACTTTCAGTCACACCTGTTCTATCACCCCCAGTAGAAATTAAACTCCCTGGGGGCAGATACTATTCAATTCTGTTTCTGTCTTTGTTTTTTGGTATCCCCAGGTGCAGTGCCTGCTAAATGATTATAAATATTGGTTAAATTGAATCATATATAAATGTTTCCACATGGCAACAGATTCCCAACTGGGGTGCATGTATTGTAAGGGGGTTTGTCAAAGGGGTACAGAGAATATTTGGCAAATAATTATAATATCCTATTGAAACATTCCAAAAACAGTCATATTAGTGAAAAAAATTACAGCTTTTTTTCCACAAAGAAGTGTGGTAGGGACATGGGGGATGATAGACACCATTAGAATTCAACTAAAGAATTTCAAAGACGGTTGAAGGAATAATTATGGGGCAACTAGATGGCACAATGAATAGGAACCTGGGTCTGGAGTCAGGAAGACCTGAGCTCAAATCAGGCCTCTAAGACTTACTAGACTTTGGGTAAGTCACTTAACCTGTTTGCCTTGGTCTCCTCGACTTTATTTTTGGTTTTTTGTTTTGTTTGTTTTTTTGCTTTTTGGAGGGCAATTGGGGTTAAGTGACTTGTCCAAGGTCACACAGCTAGTTTTGTGTTAAGTGTCTGAGGCCAAATTTGAGCTCAGGTCCTCCTGACTCCAGGGTCGGTGCTCTATTCACTGTGCCACCTAGCCGCATACAGACACAGACACAGACACAGACACACACACACACGCACACGCACACGCACACGCACACGCACACACACCAACTTTAAAGTGAGGATAATAATAGCACCTACCTCCAGGGTTGTTGTGAAGATAAAGAGCTGATATTTGTAAAGCACTTAGTACAGTACCTGGCACATAGTAGCTTTTGTGGCTGTTGAGTTTCCTCTATAATTCTGTGTATTCCATCTTCTGTATTTAAAACAATTATTCTGATAAGGGATCTGTGTTGATGTTGTTCAGTTTTGTCTGACCCTTTGTGATCCCCCTGAAGGTTTTCTTAGCAAAGATACTGGACTGGTTTTCCATTTTCTTCTCCACCTGATTTTACAGATGAGGAAACCAAGGCAAACAGGGATAAGTGACTTGGCCAAGGTCACATAGCTAATAAGAGTCTGAGACCAGATTTGAATTCCGGAAAATGAGTCTTCCTAACTCCAGGTCCCGCATTCTAACCACTGTACCAACTAATTGCCCCTAAGATTCCCTACTAATTAAAACCAGAAAAATGACACTTGGATATAAAATCATTTTCACAGTGAGCTAGAAAAAAACCAGTATCAGAGACCTAATGAAAGATGAGCTAACTGATCTCTTCAAAACCAGAAACTCCAAGCTGCTTTCCAATCAATGAAGTCACAAAGTGTTTGTTATACCCTTAGAGAACTACATGCCCTTTCTACTAAATGGGCTGAGAGAGGGCTTGAATTCTGTTTTTAACAACTTATCTCTGTGAATCAGGATCCTCAGTCCTGTTCTCAATCAAATCCAAAGCAAGAAACAAACTGGAGGCTGAACATGATGTGTGGGCGTCTCTTGTGAAGACAACACCAAGAATAAAGCTGGTGGTTGACAAGAAACAGAATCTAAGCTCTCATTAATTTATTTGACTGTGTTCTGGTAAACATCTAACAGCTTTATGATATTAAAAAAAAAAGTTGTCATGTACCAAAGATTTCTTAATGAAAAAAATAATTTCTTTATTTCATTTCTTATGTATAGGTACATGGTAAACTCTTGAACAGACTTACATATGGTACAGAGCAGAAAACAGAGTTCAAAAAATATTTACTAAATTTCTACTCTGTGCCAGGCATTGCACTAAGGTGCTGGAGATACAAGAAAGGTGAAGGAGAGTTATTGAAAGCCAAGGGACTCTGGGAATTAAACAAACAAACAAACAAAAACGTGGGAACTCCTCCCTGCCCTATGGTTCTGTGTCTAGGCAAATCCAAATGTGACTTACAGGATTCTAAAATGTTATTAAACCAAATAATCCGTGCTGGGAAACCGAATTCTGTCTTCAAAAGAAGTTTTTCTTAAGATGCTGGGTATTTATCCATGTCCTCCAAAAAAACAGCAGGGTGGAATACCAATCCTCATTTGCCACATGGGCAGAGGACTTTAGATGGTGTAAGAAAGAATGTGCCATTATTTTGGAGAAGAAAACAGCTATTGTTTAATGTTTAAAAAATAAAAAAAATATTGTATAAACAGCTAACAGCTGGGTTTTTTTTTTTCCACTTTGCTATTACAGAGCAAAGAGCCAAAGAAACAAAAGACACTCTCAAGGGTGGTTTTTGTTCAGAGCCGTTTTTTCTCTACAGCTAATTTTAACCCAGAAATAGGCCCTTTCTGGTTTTGTTTTGTTTTTGAAGAGTAGGGGAAAAAAACCTGAATTTGAGTAGAATGCCACAGAGACCAAGCCTGAGCCAAAAGTGCTTTTGTTGTATTATGAGGAAGGTTTATAAACAGCAGAGATGATTTCAAAGTGTCATTAAAAACAAAACATATATACACACACATATCCCAACCAAATAATATTTTCAAACCCTACCAAAATAAATGGAAGAGGGAAAAGGGGGGAAACCATGAATCTGACACATACATGTCAGGGACTTGAGCTGTATCTAGGCAAGGTACTTGAGACCCAGCTAATCAGTTTCTTTTAGTTGGTCTCATGATGAATGACAAAGTGACCATGCAGCAATCCACCGAGATAATTTTTTAAAAATACATCACCTCAAATATAAAAATAACTTTGACAAAGCTGGTGAAGGGAGAGGGTAAATGCTAAGAAGCCTCATTCAACCAATGGAGAATTTGCAATGGACTTTAAAAAGGAATGTTCATATGAACATTTAACAAAAGTCATCTCCTGGAACAGAGATATCAAAATTCAAAATCAGTACAGAGGAGTCCCAATTATGAAGGCAGAGTTAGGAGGCATAGTTCCTCATTCAACTTCGGTGTTCAAATTTACTCTTGGTTGCTTAGTCTTCAAATCCAGTATCCACCTTTTTCTCCTTCCAGAAAATTCAAACTTGACTCATCCTTCAAAAGTCAGCTCTTTCAACGTGACTTTCTTAGTATAACCCAATTGTTGTTTAGTCCTTTTCAGTCATGTCCAACTCTTTGTGACCCTGTCTGGGCATTTCTTGGCTACTCATTTTATAGATGACAAAAGCAAGGCAAATAGGGTTAGGTGACTTGCCCAGGGTCACACAGCTAGTAAGTATCTGAGGCTACATTTGAACTCAGATCTCCCCAATACTAGGCCTGGCACTCCATCCACCACACCACTTAGCTATCCTTGTGAGTCAATACATAGTCTTGTATCTTGCCATGAACTTCTTCAACATTTCACAAACTTGATTATTGCATTCCTAGTTGCTTTCTGTCTATTACCACCCCAAGGAACCTGGCGCAGTTCAGAAACCACAGCATAAATTCATTCAAAGAGCCTACTATGTACCAGACACCATGATGGATACTGGAAAAGATATGAGCTCTTTTGCATTGGCTTACCGGGAAATCTATTATCTAGAATTAAAACTAGTCAGAAAGTTATGCAAACTGCTTAAGACTAAACTCTGTGATATCTAGAAATTCTGTAAGTATCTAGGAATTGAATCTGTAATAATACTTTGGGAATTTATGTTACTCAAGGACACGAACTTAGTTTAATGAATTCCAATTTTAAAGGTTTATTTTTGCCTCAGGTGAAAAAGAGATATCGTTTAAGACTGGGGATACGAGTCAATCAACAAGGATTTATTAGACATCTATTCTCTCCGACACTGGAGAGACTAATGCAAAGATTAAAACAACCCATACTTGTAATAAATATATTCTTACAGTCTACATCCCTCCAATGGAAAATGATCTCCCTGAGCTCAAGGAGTTTACAGTCCAATAGGAACAAAGAAGCATGTAAACAAATAAAACACAAGGTAGAATGTGTCAACAAGTCAGCTAGCTGGCACAGTGGATAAAGTGTCAAAGCTGGAGTTAGGAAGATTTGAGTTCAAATCCGGCCTCAGACACTTACTAGCTGTATGACCCTGGGCAAATCACTTAGCCCCGTTTGCCTCAGTTTCTTCATCTGTAAAATGAGCCAGAGAAGGAAATGGCAAACTACTCCCACAACTTTGCCAAGAAACAAGAAGTCTACCTTGACTGAAACAACTGAACAACAACAAGGTGTTAAAGGCAAGGTGAAGGCTAAACAAACTTCACTAAGATGTTTGAGGAATGAGAGGAGAAGCTATAAAAGCTTTTCCCTCCGCGGCTTTTCCCTTGCTTCCCTGTCAGTCTCATTCCTCAAAGATATGAGAACATCTTGTTTAGATCTCCTCTTGATTACATTGTTTCTATGATGACAAGGGTGGTCAGAGAAAGACACTGAGGAAAAAGACCAGACTGAGTGGCTTGTAGCTGGCTGGCTACAAAACAAATGTAGTCCTCTGCACAAGCCCTAAGGTTGTTTACTAACAGAGTGTAGCAGCCCCCACGTTTACTCATTGACTCTGATGATGAAATACAGTGTGGCCTCCTCTGGAAGGTATTGGGGTGGGGGTGGGGGTGGGCAGGACAGAGTGGGGAGGAAGGTTGCCTTTTTTTTTTTAACAAATCTGACTTTTGCCAAGTTTGTCTCATTTTGGAAAGAAAGATGCTAATGAAATCCCTTCCATATGAAATCTTTATTGCTTATTGCAGCTCCATGAGAATTAAATTGGCTCTAAGCTGTAATTGGTGAAATGTGCTGTTTAAGGTAAAAGGCGCTTGGGACCATGATTAATTTTGTTTTGAGTCTGAATTTGGATATAGTTGATATCTGAGAGAAATGCCACAAGCTACTCAGAGGGAATGTGATCCTGTACTGACAACAGGGGGAAGTCTGCATTTGGGAAAAGCAGAAGGGGCAATCTCAGCCTCAGTCTGGAATGGGACTCCTTCTGACTCAGTTTACTCATGATACTCCTTTGAAAAAGGATGTTCCCCTCCTGAATTTCCTGAGTCTAGCTATGAGGTGGAACAGATACTGCATGGTTGGAGGATGGTGACTCTGTCTGAATTTAAACAGTCAAGGATGTTTTATCCTGACATAATTTGGAATGCTATATGTCCCTGATTTTTTCCTTCTACAGCAAATTTTCTATGATGAGCAAGTAGTCAGTAAAAGATATGAGCTCTTTTGTGTTAGCTTACTGGGAAATCTGTTATCATCTAGAATTAAAACTATTCAGAAGTTATGCAAACTGCTTTGTGACATCTAGAAATTCTGTAATTATCTAGGAATTGAATCTGTAATAATACTTTGGGAATTTATGTTACTCAAGGACACTAAGTTAGTTTAATGAATTCCAATTTTAAAGGTTTATTTTTGCCTAAGGTGAAAAAGAGAAATATCATTTAAGACTTTATGTTAGTAAAAGAATAATAGCTTATGAGATATCTTGTTTTATGGTTAAAAATATAAAGGAAAGCTGAATAATCAGGATAATGGGCTTGAGAAATTTGGAAAGCTAGCAAAGGTTTGATTAGAAATATGGAAGGTAGAAAGATTGGTAGTTTGATTTTATAATTAGTAGCTAAATCAAATTTGAGATGGCCTTATCTGAAGGATACTAGTCCATATTGATTTGCTATTTAATAATTTTGGGGACTGTAAATTTTACTGTTATTCTAAGCCTTGATTACAGGAATAATTGTCATAAAGGTCAATAATGGAATGGCATGGGCTGCAGGTTGAAAACTGCTAATGGTGGATGTCTGTGCCTAAGAAAAGTTGGAAGACAACCTTGGACACTGCCCAGGTGGGATCTCTCTGACTCTGTTTCCCAATTGTGTGTTTTCTTTCTGAAAGGGAAAACCCTGTCACCTATATATGCCTAAGCCCTGCTTTCAGCACCTAGTGGCTTCATGATTGCCTATCAGAGATGACTCATGCCTGGAATCAACAGGGCTAAGGAAGTTTTCCTTCCGGCAAGGTTTATAACATTGCCCCTCTTTTTCTTTTATAGCAAATTCATTTAGAAGTAATATTTAGAGCCAAATAATGAATAAATGTAGGGATAACATCCTTAAAAAGGAAGAAATTATTAGTAATGAGGCAAAAGTATAATGCAATAGATGTCTAAGTTAATAGGATAATAAAGTTTGAGGAGAGCAACAGATCAGACTTAGATGATTCCTCTAGAACTATATGCAGATGTATAAAAGATCGGCTTCCAAAAATTGTCTATTATGTGAATTTAAACTTTGAGCATGTTTGAGAATAAGATCAAAGGTTTGGATTCTAGCATAAGGACTCTATAAGATAGTGGTAAGAGTGAAATTAATATTTCTTAAAGCATTTGTCTGGTAATTTTTAAAGGGCAGGTGAAAAAAAATTTTTTTAGATCTTTGCATTAAAAAAAAAATCCCTGTACCAGGTACAGGATTTAGGAAAGATGGAAATAACAAAGAATAAATAAACTGAAAATTCTCCAAAGTTTCAAAATGTGGAACTAATTTTAAGTGATTGTACTAATCTATATTAAGTCAGAATTATCTGGTAACATCTAGATTGGAAGAGAAGCAGAACTCCCATTTTTTAAAAATTGTATAACTACATGAGGAATCTAGGATTCAAAAGTGTTGTTTTAATGAAATAGATCACCGGGATACAAGGAATTGGATATTAATTGACATTGGTAATAATGATTCTGTTAATTTGTATAGTTTGTGTGTAAGTTTTCTTGGTTATCTTGGTGACATGTAATCACCTTTCTAAAAGCTAATACACTGTGAGTCATCTAAGAAATTTAATCTGTACCTGACTTAATGTAATAATGTAATTTTGTAAAATTGTGAGAAAATCTTATTGTACTGCTTGAGCCCACCTTGTGTGGCTAAGAAAACTGAACTATTTAATTATACTGTTCGGACTTATATGTACCCTTGATGTCAAATCATATGATTCTGAGAACCCTGTAAGGTCTGGCTGGCTGTGCCAGCTTGTACATATAAACTCTAGGCATCTGAAGATTACCCTTCCTCTGAGCCAAGAGATCTGAAGAAGACAAAATCAGATGCAGACAGCTTTCCCAAGAGTCCAGACCTGGACTTTACCAGGACTGCTTCTTTCCTGAAGACCCCATCTTGGCAAGATGAGCAATTTAATGACAAGTTTTCAGAGGATAAAAAGAGATCGGGGATTGTCTGGGGAAAGTGAAAACTTCTCAGGCAGTTTTGTATTAACTCCCCACCCCCCCATACTGCTGTCAATCAGCAGCGAGTCCTTTCCGATTTCCCACCTTTGTGGGCCCCTCCACCCGGCCAGTGGGAGTCAGGGACAGGCCAGGCTCACTCCTCCTCCCTTGCTTTGGGACCCTTTCCCCCTTTCCCTTGCTGTCAATCAGCATCCTTGTTCCTTGTAAACCTATTTCCCAGCCACTGAGAGATAGTGGTGAATTTCCCTGTGACTTGCCATTGGAGAAGATTTTGGCACTAAGACTTGAGTCCACCTCTCAGCCAATGAGAGAGGAGACAGTTGGGGAAGGGGGCCTGACTGCATTAGGGTATATATTCTTGTTCTGTTTTTTGTAACATGCCTCTCCCTTATGATCAGTCACAAGGAAGACCACCCTCTTTTTCCGGGGAAGAGAATAAACTCCTGTTTTTATCCTAAGACATCTGCGAATTTCTAATTAAATTTTTGGATGGGATTTTTCATCCCAAACACCCCCATTATATGTGTAAGAAGCAGAGCCATGGACAGTTTGAACAAAGGAGAGGAATGATGTGCAATGGAGGTTAGAAATATAGGTTGGGGCCAGGTTGTGAAGGGCTTTAAAAGCTAAACAGAGATTATACTTGATTCCACAGGCAATAGGGAGGCACTGAAATTGAACAAACAGAGGTGTAACATTGTCAGATTGTGCTTAAGAATAATCATTTCAGCAGCAGTCTATAGGGTAAACTGAAGTGGTGAGAGACTTGGAGGAAGGAAGGAAGGAAGGAAGGAAGGAAAGAAGGAAGGAAGGAAGAAAGAAAGGAAGGAAGAAAGGAAGGAAGAAAGGAAGGAAAGAGAAAGAAAGAAAGGAAAGAAGGGAGGGAAGGAGAAAGAAGGAAGAAGGAAAGAAGAGAAGGAATGAAAGAAGAAAGGAATGAAAAAGAAAAGAATAGAGAGGAAGGAAGAAGGAAAGAAAGAATAAGAAACAAATTTTAAAAAAGGAAGAAAACAGTTTCCGTCCTCAGGTAACTTACATTCTACTGGTGGGATACAATCTGTACACAGATTAAGTAAATATTAAACTATCCAGGTGGGATCAGGAAGGGCTTCGTGGAGGAGGTGACACCTATGCTGTGCTTTGAGGGAAGCTAGGGTAAAAGGTAGAGGAGAATCAAGGAAGGAATATATTCTAGACAAGGGAGGATAGCCTAGCACAAGCATGACAAGAGTACAAAGGTATTCAAACTTAGGTGTAAGTAAAACAATACTAATAAAATAAGCCCCATTTTCTATAGCATTTTGAAAGTTTATAAAATGCTTTTTTTACACCAGCCTTGGGAGAGAGGGAGCATGAGGGGTAGGTACTATCTTCATTTTACAGAAGAGAATCTGGTGAAGCTGCTTCCCAGGGATCACATAGCTAATGGATATCAGAGCCAAGATTCAGACTTGAGTCTTTCCTATGAGGAATAAGTCATACAAAACTAGAATCAAACCTTTTCCAACTTAACCTGTTGCATAAAGGCATAGGCTTCTCTTTACTGTAGCTTCTCTGAGAGTCAATGCACTAGTCATGGCTTATTGTCTTCCTGCCCTCCCCTTCTGCACCCCCATTCCTTCTGCTGTACAATTTTTCCAAGGATACCTCCCTTTATGGTATCCTTGGATGGGACCTGGCCTCTGACTTGCTCCCCAAGCCCTACTGATTCATCACGTTGTTTTCTTCAAGCTGTCCCCAGGGTTGCCTTGCCTGTGTTGTCTGATAACTGATGCTGGGAGCAAAGACCAGAATACAAACCAAGCAGAGTAGCCCTAAATAAATGAGCCCAAACAGTGTGGGGCCTGGCAGCACCGGCAGCACGGCTTACGAAACACTAACAAAGGGATAATACACAAACGCCTCTTTGTTGTAGCCAGCCCAGCATCATATCCAGGCCTGGAAACAGAGCAACTTTATGAGAAAATGCCTTTCTTATTAAGCAGTGACTGAACCTAATTGTAAGCTTGCAGTTAGCCATCGACAGCATCTCAAAAGCGCTGGCCTTTGAAGTGACCTATCTTAACACTCCCCAAGCCTTCTTGAATTCAGGTGAATCACGGATCTAAAGTGCTCATTCACAATGCCCAGAGCCTCCCACTAATGCTTTCTTGGTCCTTTAATAACTAAATTCCCTTGGAGGAGCTTCAAGACAGATCTACTATTGTGGAATGAAGCTCCTGAACAAAAAACTTCCAGTGTCGCTAAAAATTTCCTAACTGTGTCCCCAGGCTATCAGGGATGGTTTTCTTAGTTTGTTTGTCTCTTTCTTCTGGCAATCCCCTGGAGGTTAAAAAAAAGTCAGTTTAAGTAAATTTGGGTCTAGGGCAACAGGGAGGCTGAAAATCACCTTCAGCTGCATCTTGCTGTTGTCTGGGGCCTGTTGATCACATCTTTGGCCCTGTTTACACAGGGCCTTCTCTGAACCTTGACCCTCTCCTTAGGATGGTAGTTCCTTCCAAACTTCATCTCCACCACCTGTACTGCCACCCACAGCTAGAATCCTACCTCAGTCGTCCTCAGGGAAGGGGAGTCATAGTTTTTGGCCACAAACTTAATGGAGAAACATCGTCTTTACTTGTATTGGGATTTATTGTAGAGCAGTGAGAATGCTCCATGTTGGGAATAATCAGGGTTAGGGTAGGAAGGTAAAGTTCTTTGGTTTTTAAATTAAAAAAACAACAACATAGATTTCTAAAATAATTTGAGTACAGACTAGGTCAACAGCACTCTTAGGAACTGTGAGTGAGTCAAAGAACTGTGAGGTACAGACAACTAATGTTAAAAATAGAATCTTGTTGGAGAGAATGACGATTGAAATAGCTACCATTTATGTAGCATTTTATGTTTTGCAAAGTGCTTTGATATATGTTAGCTCATTTGATCCTTACAGTTCTGTGAGGTGGGTGCTTGTATATATATCCATTTTACAAATGAGAAAATTGAGGCTGAGAGGTAAGGTGACTTACCTAGGGTCACAGAGTTAGTATCTTTCTGAAGCAGCATTTGAACTAAGGTCTAGTCTACAAAGAGAGAGCAACAGAGAAAGAGAGAGACAGAGAGAGGGAGGAAGGGAGAGAGACAGAGAGAAGAGATGGTACAATATACAATTAAGGGAGGAAAAAAGAAGCGTACTATGACATAGTGGATAGAGTCAGGCTTAAAATCAGGAAGACTTGGGATCAAATTTTGTCTCTGACATTTACTAGCTATATGACCACAGGCAAGTTAATCAATAAGCATTTATTAAGCTCTTACTTTGTTCCAGGCACTGTACCAAGTTCTGGGTTTACAAAGAAATGAAAAGGACAATCCCTGCCCTTGTAATCTAATGGGGAGACAACATGCAAATTACTACATACAAGTATAGGCAGGATAGATTGGAAATGATCAACAGGGAAGGCACTGGGATTAAGGGGACCTGGGAAAGGCTTCCTGTAGAAGGTGGGATTTTGGCTGGGACTTAAAGGAAGCTGGGAAACAGAGATAAGGAGTGAGAACATTCCAGACCTGGAGGATAGTCATCAAAAAGGTCTGGAGTCAGGAGATTGAATGTCTAGTGAAAGGAACAAAAAGGAAGCCAGTGTCACTGGATGACAGAATGCATGGGTGTGAGTAAAGAATAAGAAAACCAGAAGGGTAGGAGGGGACTAATTATGAAGGGGTTTGGACACCAAATAGAAGATTTTTTATTTGATCCTGAAGGTGATAGTTAGGTATTAGAGTTTATTGACTAACAGGATGAAATGATCGGACCTGCTTTTTAGGAAGATTAATTTGACATCTGAGTAGAGGATGAAATGGAGTGGGGAAATGCTTGAGGTCAGGGGACCAACCAGCAAGCTAATGCCATCATCCAAGTACGAGGTGATAAGAGCCTGCACCAAGGTCACAGGAGTATCAGACGAAAGAAAGGGGTGCTATAGAAGGGAGAATCGGTGGTACTTAGCTACAGATGGGATGGGTGACTTACTTGAAGGATAATAGTACCCTCAACTGCAATAAGGAAATTCAGAAGGAGAAAGAGTTTGGACATGTTCTGTTTTGGACCTGTTGAACTCAAAATGTTTATAGGACATCTAGTTTGAGATGTTTAAAAGGCAATTGGAGATGTGAATCTGGAGGTTAGGAAAGAGGTTAGTGCTGAATAAGGAGATCTGAAAATCATCAGCATAGACATGATAATTGAATATATGGAAGCTGATGAGATCACCAAGCAAAATAATATAGAAGGGGAAGAGGAGATGATCTAGGACAGAGCCTTGGAGGATACCCATGGTTAGAAGGCATGACCTGGATGAAAGTCTAACAAAGAAGACTAAGGAAGAGAAGTCATGCAAGTAGGAGAAAAACCAGGATGGAAAAGAGTCACAAAAACCTAGAAAGAAGAAAGTATCAGGGAGAAGAGGGTGATAGACAATGTCAGAGGCTGCAGAGAGATCAAGATGAGGACTGAGAAAAAGCTATTAGATTTTGTCAATTAAGAAATCATAAGTAGCTTTGGAAGGAACAGTTTCATTTAAATGAATGATAAGGCTGGACACTAGATTGTAGAGAGTTAAGAAGAGAGTGAGAGGAAAAGAAATGGAAGCTTGAGTTGTAGCCTACCTTCTCAAGAAGTTTAGCCACAAAAGGGAGAAGAGGTTTGGGACAATCTCTGAGTCTCAGGGAACTCTCTAAGGCTTGTTTGTGATTGGTTTTAATAGAGGGAATTCCCACACTAACAAAATTACAGAAACTTTACATATTGACTTTAAGTGGCATAGCTAGGTAGTCCAAGAGGATTTCAGAAAAAGGTAAAGTTAGTTACACTGGGCTGAAGTTGGAGTAGCAAAAGAAGCTGGGCCTTTCCTTGGCCTTAAAGGATAATTGGGATTTATATTGGTAGACAGGATAAGTATCCCAGGATGGACAAATAAAACACTGGAAGGCAGGAAGTGGAGATACATAAGAGTATTCAAGAAATATTAAATGAACTAGTAGCTACCAGCAGTTCTCAACCTGTGGGTTTTGTTCAATTTGTAACAATGAAAATACATCCTGCATATCAGATAGATTCATAACAGTAGCAAAATTACAGTTATTAAGTAATAATGAAAATAATTTTATGGTTGGGGGTCACCACAACACGAGGAATTGTATTATAGGGTTATGGCATTAGGAAGGTTAAGAACCACTGAACAAAAAAGGCTTGTGTAGAAGAAAATAAGGTTGGAAAGTCAGGTTAGGTTCTGATTTTAGAGAACATTAAATGTTGGGCTAAAAGGACGTTGGATGGCAGGATAAAGAGCTTGAACCATCGCCTATAGAAATTGGGGAGTCACTGAAAGTTAATGATTGTTAAGTTCATAATTGAAAAAAAAAGATTTTTTTAAAGAAAGGAAGAGATCAGTTTAAGAGTCATTGTGAAGAAAGAATAATTAGGGTTGTGCCAGGAGCTGGATATGAATAAGCTTCTGTGGGCTTAAAAAAAAAACTCTAAAATCTTTTAAGCAGCAACTATATAAATAGCACCATCTTAGGAGTTGTGAGGAAGTCAAAGAAGTGTGACACACAGACTCTAGAATCTTGTTGGAGAAATAGAATATGTATGCATGCATATATACACACATATATAAAATTAAATGGTATAATATATGATTAAGGGATAAAAAAAAGTCATATAGTGTGACTGTTGTTAAGGGAAGTAGATTTGGTGTCAGGAAGACTTGGGCTCCAATTTTGCCTCTTGGTGATTGCCTAAACATTGTTAGCAGAACAGTTTTACAGGCTGTGTAACCCAGCTACAAGGTGGGGAAGGGGCAAGTACAGTCCTAGTACCAGGAAGTACACCAGTACTTTCATTTCCAAGGTAGTTGCTCTCAGTCAGTATAATTAAAGTCATGGAGAACAACTGATATTTCTGATACTTGCTTCTTAAAATGAACACCATTATTCTGAGTCATATTGAGCAATTCAAGAAAAGAGAGAGAAAAAGATCAAAGCACTATCTTAGGATCAGGGAGATAGTATGGTTGCAGCAAGTCTGAGTTTGCAGATACATGTATTTTTGGGTTCTAGTAGCATACTGCCCATTCAAGAAGGGCAAGCATCCTTGGGATCTATGGCTAGGTTGCAAAGTTGCCTGAAGGTCTTAGCATGAAGAACACCAAAATGGAACTAGTCACTGATAATCTTAAAGCCTAATTGGGGAGGGGGGCGGAGCCAAGATGGCGGTGTAGAAGCAGCAAAGGACCACAGCTCCCACACAAACACGCTAAAAAACTCATAAAATGGCTGCTTCAGAGCCCTCAGCCTGCAGATAGCAGGGGGGCTGACGCAATCCAT
>CM053593.1:271848232-271866703 GCA_028646575.1 Pseudocheirus occidentalis
AAAAAAAAGCCTAATTCCAAAATCATTCCCTTTTCCCATCTTAGAGGGCAGGGATCCTAAAAGGTACAGTGGACAAGGAAGAGGGGTCAAAGATTAATCTAAGGCCTTGACCTGGTATGTTCTGGAGGGGCAATTGACATAATTAAGAAGTCAGGAAAAAGAGCCCATTGGGGGAGGAAGATGATGAATTTGGTTTTAGAAATACAGAATTTGAGACGAGGCACTAATATCCATCCAGTATTGAGAAATTAGAGACCGAATGTTAGGAAAGGTCAAGACAAGATACAGATTTAGGAATCATACCAATAGAGGAGATAATTGAAGCTGTGGAAATGTTGAAGTTTAGAGGTGCTGGGACCATGAAATAGCAACATGTGGTTCTTGCCTGAATGAATTCAACCCAAGCTTTCTTTTGGCCAAAGACAAGGTTTATTAGAACATCAGTAGGAGGTGGGCATGATTCTAAAAACCCATCCTTTGCTAGACAAGACTCTTTTGGAGAAAAAATATCTGTGAGAAGGGGTCTAGGGAGGCTCTGGATGGGAGTGGCCAGTAGGCTGGGGTAACCGGGAGGCAAGAGAAAAGGGCCAGGAATGCTGGGGACCAGGACTACACAGCCAAAGGACAATGAGGTTTAGATAGGATCAAGGGTGGGAAGTAGCCTGGTGATCTGGAGGTAACCAAGAATTGGGTCACAAAGAGAGGACTGGAATGCTTCAAGTCAACACCAGAGGCTTGACAGTGTGAGAGAGTTCAAGGAGAGTTCAGAGACAGTGTGGTTTTCCGGGGGCCTATACCCTGTCATTCCCCCCTCAAACAAATGGGACCCCAATTTTCTTTTTTGCTTTTATGGAGGAGGAAGGCAGGGCAATTGGGGTTAAGTGACTTGCCTAAGGTCACACAGCTAGTAAGTGTTAAGTGTCTGAGGCTGTGGGACCCAAATTCTTTTGGAGTGAGGGGCAAAGGTCTCAGCTTGGGCCTGTACCCCATCAGAAATCGGTTAAGATCACCTAAGTATAGAGAAAAAGATACTCAATACCTATTCAGTACCCTCAGCTGCCTCCCCTCTAGTTGAAGGACTAGAGGGTAGAGCAAAGCCCTCCTCTCAAGGTCTCCTTTTATAAAAGGCACAGACTCTTCCAGGTAATTTCATTTACCATTAGCTTCTCTGCTCAGACTCCAAGAACATCATGACCTTGAGTTGAGTACCTTCCAGCAACACCCCTTCCCTTTTCAGCTTTTTTTTGTATATTATCTTTCTCTGTTAGACTGTAAGCTCCTTGAAGGCTAAAGCTGTCTTTCTTTTTCTTATTTTTACCCTTAGTGCTTAGCACAGTGGCTGGCACATTGTAGGCACTGAATGTTTAATGACTATTTATTGACAATTGAGAAAGGAGCAGAGGGCCAGGGACCAACTCTTGGAGAGAAGCCATAGTTAGATTTGAGTTTGCACAGATGGTAGCAATTTCATTTACTGAAAATACTTGTTCAACATGAAGAAGTCGAGTGCTTTGTTACTACCCTCCAGAGCTAGTTGGACCAAACCTCCTCTTCCTTTGCTAGGAACCATTTTTACTACAAGAACAACTTTGGCCTAAAATTTAAAAGGGAAAATTAATGAGGGTTGGGAGGCTGGGCTAAGATCCTATCTGAAGACCCAGGCCTGAACATGACTGTTAGCTAAGGTGTAGTCGTCATAGCAGGTCAAAGGGCCAGCTGACAGACCTGAGGGTTTATGAACCTCACAGGTTCACTACAGGGGGAAAGCATGGTACTGTTTAAGCTAGGACCCAGCCCCATTTGTAATGGATGCTGTATAGGTTTGAATTGGGGAAAACCAAGTACTGAATATAATAATAGTACTGCGCAGAAAGAGGTCCTTGGAAATGAAAGGCCCGGGATTACTTATATTCCTCTCCCAACATGCCTTCCTATTGTTCTTTTGCCACTTCTAGGTCATGGAAAGGGAAAGAAAGGAAGGGATGCTGAGACATGACCAGATAGTTGCCTCATTAGTCATAGGATGAGCTCTGAAAAGATGATTTTCTTTTTTACAAGCTTTTTGGATGCCTTTTGTGTTGCCTTTTTTTTTTTTTTTACCACACTCACTTTCTAATTTTTATTCCTTCTCTCTGTTTCTGTTTCTCTCTCTTTCTCTCTCTCTCTCTCTCTCTCTCTCTCTTTCTCTTTGTATCTGTCTCTTCTTCTTTCTCTCTCTAACAATTCATGGAAACCAAGGACTTCTTGTGATTTACTTTTCATCCCCAAAGATTAGCATAATGCCTGGTACTTTATAAGGGCTTAGTGAATGTTCATTGATTGGCTGAAAGATCAATAAACAGGGCAACTGTGTTCTGGTAGTCTATATAACATTCCACAGCTCTTTAGTGAGAAGGAGGAAGTGTGCTTTATCATCTGGTCTGTAAAATAATAACAATAATCACAATTTTGTTATCGTTGAGCTATGTCAGACCCTTCATGACCCCATGTGGAGTTTTCTTGGCAAAGCTACTGGAGCAATTTGCCATTTTCTTCTCTAGCTCATTTGTCAGATGAGGAAACTGAGGCAAACAAGGTCAAAGTGACTTGGATTTGAACTCCTCTTCCTGACTCTAGGTCTGGCACTCTATTCACTGTGCCACCCAGCTGCCCTAACAATAGTAATACCTAACATTTATATTGTACCTACTATGTGCCAGGCACTGTACTGAGTGCTTAATACTATTTGTTTGAGCCTCACAAAAATCCTGGGAGGCAGCTGCTTCTATTAGCCCTATTCCACAATTGAGCAAATTGAGACAGAGGATGAATGACTTGTTCAAGGTCATACAGCAGATAAGTGACTCCAGGTCTTCCTGACTCTAGCCCTTTCTGACTCCAGGACCAGTGCTCTGTTCATGGTGCCTCCTAGCTGCCTAGGCAAGGGTCAATGTATTCAATTCCACACACCTTTTAATGCTGTTTTCTTTCACATGGTTGCAGTTAAATCAACAAGCATTTGTTACATTCTCACTATGTGTCAGCCTCTGATACTGAGTACTGAGGATACAAAGATAGGAAAAAAAAAAAAAAGGACAGCTCCTCCCCTAATGGAGCTTACATCACTATGAAGCAGACAACATGGAAACCACTGGGAAGATAGCAGATAGATACACACACACACACACACACACACACAGTTGAAGAGAGGCACTCTAAAGAGGGGAAGACAGGAACAGATGGGGGTGATCAGACATCTTGGAATAAGTGGGATTTGACTTGAATCTGGAAGGAAGTCAGAAAAATAAGTAGTAGACCATTTTATATGGGAGAGACTAATGCAAAGCAAAGGCTCAGCCGAGATGGGAGATGGGAGTTTTGTGTTGAATGAACTGGAAATAGGCCAATGCTACTGGAACATAGAGTTAGTGGAGGAAGCACTGTGGAGGAAGACTGGAAAGGTAGAAAGGTAGAAACCCAGGTTATGAAGGACTTTAAATGCCTAAGAAAGAGGTTTATATTTGATCTGGGAGGTAATAGGAAGACAATGGAGTTCATTGAATGGGGGGGTCAGACCCATGCTTTAGAAAAATCATCTTGATGGTAGAGTGGAGGATTTATGCTATGAAATGTTGGTGTACAAGGCACAGGAAATGTAATGGGAATGTTACAAACATAGGAGCTGGAGAGCAGAAAAGAAAGGACTCTGTCTTAAAACAGTAAAAATCTTTTTAACAATTACAATGGGGCAGAGAAAAGGATTACTTCAACTGCTGGAGGTCTGCCTGCTAAGCTTTGAGCCCCAAGATAGTCATGAAAATCCTATTAAATGGTGTCTTTTCTTCTCAATCAATATTCCAAGATCATGAAACCAGAGATACTGACCTGGAAAAAAAATGGCCAGATTACCGAACTTGTAGTCACCCACCTTTTCTTTCCTGTTCAGGACAGGAAATAGACCTGGGATCACTTTCATTTCATCTTTAATTACAATCCGGCTTTCATTCTCTCATAGAAGGCACTATCTGAGAGAGTAAGAGCCCCTTCTAGGACTGGGGCATTTGCCTGCTGATTTACCTGTTGGCAGAGGAGGAGAATCAAAGATTTTGTTCTCTGTTTTTTTCCCTCTTTTTTCAATGTGTCAAAGACTCATTACAGGTAATGGGATAATGCAGTAATAAAAACTGATGACTTCAAATAGTGGAGCCTCAGGGTAGACAGACAGACATCCAAGCAGTCCTAGAATCCCAGATAGGAGGTAGAAAGGGGAACAGAAGAAAGGTTGTTTTTAAACCTCAGAGATAGCCAAAAGCACCAGAGAGAGTGCTAGGTTCTGCTCTTTCTTCCTGGTATATGGCTACCTGGTGTTTTCCAAGCCCCTGACTTCCCCCAGGAGATGACGTTGGAATCCTTTAAAGAATCTCACTCTCCCAACAGAAACAAAGGACATGAAGAAAGCTTTCTAGAAGCTCAACTGTGAAACCCCCTTGTGTTGGAATAAAACCAACCACTTGGTTAGGTTTTTTTACTATCATGAAAACTAGATGCTTCTTTTTTTGCTTTTTGGAGGGGGGAAGGTAGGGCAATTGGAGTTAAGTGACTGGCCCAAGGACACAAGGCTAGTTTTGTGCTAAGTGTCTGAGGCTGGATTTGGACTCAGGTCCTCCTGACTCCAGGGCCAGTACTCTATTCACTGCGCCACCTAGCTGCCCCTCTAGGTGCTTCTTTTGCTCAGCACTTGCCTTTTCAACATGTCTCTAAGGTGACTAAGCACTCTGGAAGCAGCTTCAGAGAGAGGCTGCTTGGACCTCCTGCCCCCT
This sequence comes from Pseudocheirus occidentalis, assembly GCA_028646575.1. NCBI lineage: Eukaryota > Metazoa > Chordata > Mammalia > Diprotodontia > Pseudocheiridae > Pseudocheirus > Pseudocheirus occidentalis. Next base: position 271,853,032 of record CM053593.1, read on the forward strand.
CCTCCTCCACTCTGCCAAACATTAATGAGAGAAACACCTTGATCTGGAGAAACTCTCTGAAATTTAGTACCATCCGGTATAAGAGTCAAGTGAATGATTTTTTGTTGCCTCTGATAGTTTTTTGTTTTAAAAAAAAAAAAACCAGAACAAATCTAATTTCTCTTCTACATGACAGCCTTTCAAATACTTGAAGACAGCTAATATGTCTCTCATTTATTTATTTTTGGGGGTAATCGGGGCTAAGTGACTTTTCCAGGGTCACACAGGCTGGATTTGAACTCAGGTCCTCTTGACTTCAGGGTCAGTGCTCTACCCACTGGGTCACCTAGCTATCCCTTAATATGTCTCTCTTAAGCCTTCAAACTTCTCCAGGATAAACATTCTCAGTTTCTCTAACCAGTTCTCAGATGACATGAACTCATGGCCCTTCACAATCTTAACTTGCTCTCCTTTGGACGCTTTCCAGCTTATAAATGATCAGTGATGCCCAGAACTGTTTACTTCTGGCTAAAGGTCACAGGTAGGGGAGAAATATCAATGAAAACTAATGATGGTGCTGACACGTTACTTGAAGGCTTTTTTAATTAATGAAAAAATATATGTAAAGTATTAGATAAGCCAAATTCATGCTATAGAGATGTTCCCGTTAATTTGTTAGAGCAGAGAAACAAGTAAGTAAATGGAATGTAAAATACAAGTTTTACTTTTCCTTTGGGTAACAATAGCCCAAAAATCCTTCTCTGATGCCTCAGTGGGGCATGGAGGGGACTCTCAGCTCTCAAAGTACTGGTTGTCTTCTAATTGTTGGGGAAAATCTTCCAGACTGTCATGGGGCAGACTTTCTATTCTTTTGAGACCAGTTTAGCTAAGTACCAGTGGGGCCATTGCCAGTTGTGCTGACATGTGTCTTGCCACTGGACTGGAATGAGTATGGACAACTTTGCACAGCTCTGCCCCATTCAAGTCCAATTCACTTGAAAGTCAAGACATCACCCTCCTGATGTCACTAGTCATCTTCCAAAACACAGGATGAACAACAGCTAAGTACCAAGAGGCTCATCATCAGAAGTAGCACTGTACTTGAGATCTTAGAGAAAGATTTGCCCTCTCATTTGAAAGGGTTAGACCCAGATCTCTTTTCCTTTTTAGAATTGTTTTTAAATAATTAAATAAAATGCTAAATTTTAGTTACAGGCAAATGAAAATAAAGACAATTTTTTTTCTCATTTAACTTCAAGGAACCCCCCCAATCTATCAAGAATATTCATTAGAACTGGGGAGGGGGGGCACAAAGCCAAGATGGCAGAGTAGAAACAGCACTCCTGTGCTGCTCCAGCTTCAACCTCCTCCAATACATGTAAAAAAAAATGACTCTAAACAAACTTTAGAGCTATAGAACCCACAAAGTGACAGAGAGAAACAAATCTCCTGCCAAAGGAAGCCTGGCAGGCCGGCAGGAAGGGTCCATCACAGGGCACTGGCAGCCAAGAATGGTCCCATCTGAGCTGCAGTTTTAGCCCCAGGGTGGCCCCCAACCAGCCCCAGTTGGAGCAGAGTTCTGGAGAGTGGATTACCAGCAGCTGTAGGGGTTTCCAGACTTCTCAATCCACAAATGCCAAAGGCAAAAGTAAAAGGTTAGTGTGGAATGTTTCTGGAACAGGGGGAGTGTGGTCCAGCTGCTAACCCCAAAGCGAGAAGAGACAGAGGTGTGGTGGCTGTAGCTGCTGCCACATGGCTAATTCAGAGCTCCTGGCCTTCAGACTGTAGGGGGACCAAGAGATTATTCAGAGGGTAATCACTCTTACTTTTACCTGCTTGGATCTGGATCACAGTTTTAGGTGGTGGTCCTGGGGTATGTAACCAGTGAGACAGAGCATGTGGGGGCTGTAGAGAGGGCACCCATCTAATAGCTCTGGCAGCTGCAAAACCCCCAGCAATTTGGGACAAAGCTCTCCATTCTCAGAGTTCTACTATAGCAAAGAGCTCAAAACTCTAGTAATTGGCTGCCAATATGAGCAAGCACAGGAAGAACAAACAGATGATAGAATCCTTTTGGGGGGACAAAAGGGATCAAGGTATGGAATGTGAGAAAGACAGCAAAGTCAGTATTCCTGCATCAAAAGCCTCTAAGAAAAATATGAATTGGTTACAGGCCATGGAAGAGCTCAAGAAAGATTTTGAAAATCAAGTAAGAGAAGTAGAAGAAAAATTGGGAAGAGAAATGAGAATGATGCAAGAAAAATCACAAAAAGTGAGTCAACAGCCTGCTAAAGGAGACCCCCCCCAAAAAAAATACTAAAGAAAATAACACCTTAAAAAATAGACTAATTCAAATGGCAAAAGAAGCCCAAAAAGCCAATGAGGAGAAGAATGCTTTAAAAAGCAGAATTTGCCAGATGGAAAAGAAATTTCAAAAATTCACTGAAGAAAACAACTCCTTCAAAATTACAATGGAGAAACTGGAAGCGAATGACTTTATGAGAAATCAAGATACTACAAAACCTATCCAAACAAATGAAAAAAATAGAAGGCAATGTGAAAAATCTCATTGGAAAAACCACTGACCTGGAAAATAGATCCAGGAGAGATCATTTAAAAATTATTAGTCTACCTGAAAGCCATGATCAAAAAAAGAGTCTAGACACCATCTTTCAAGAAATTATCAAGCAAAATTGACCTAACATTCTAGAACCAGAAGGCAAAATAGAAATCGAAAGGATTCACCAATTGCCTCTTGAAAAAGATCCCAAAAAGAAAACTCCTAGGAATATTATAGCCAAATTCCAGAGTTTCCAGGTCAAGGAACTGACCTGCAAGCAGTCAGGAATAAACAAATTGAGTATTGTAGAAACACAATCAGGGTAACACAAGATCTAGCAGCTCCTACATTAAGGGATCAAAGGGCTTAGAATATGATATTCCAGAGGTCAAAGGAGCTAGGACTAAAACCAAGAATCACCTACCAAGCAAAACTGAGTATAATGTTACAGAGAAAAATATGGTCATTCAATTAAATAGAGGACTTTCAAACATTCTTGATGAAAAAACCTGAGCTGAACAGAAAATTTGACCTTCAAATACAAGAAACAAGAGAAGCATGAGAAGGTAAACAGGAAAAAGAAATCATAAGGAACTTAATAAGTTCAACTTATTAAAGTTGAACTTTTTACATTCCTACATGGAAAAATGATCATTGTAACTCATAAGATTTTTCTCAGTATGAGCTGAAGGGAATATATATGTATACATGCATATATATGTATGTATAAGAGGATATATGTGTATACAAACATATATGTGAGTGCGGGCATTTGTATTTTCATGTATCCATAGACAGGTGGCACAGGATGAGTTGAATATGAAGGGATGATATCTAAAAAATCAAATTAAGAGGTGAGAGAGGAATTTATTGGGAGAAGAAGAAAGAGAGTGATAGATTAGGGTAAATTATCTCATATAAAAGAGGCAAGAGAAAACTGTTACAACTGAGCAGAAGAGCAGGAAGGTGAAAGGGAACGGTACAACCTGATCCTCATTGAATTTGGCCTAAGGAGGAAATAACACTAGGTATCTTACCCTACAGGAAAATAGGGGGGTAGGGGATAATAGCGGGGAGGATAGAAGGGAGGGCAGATTGGGGGAGAGTATAGTTAGAAGCAAACATTTTTGAAAAGGGATAGGGTCAAAGGAGAAAATAGAATAAGTGAGGGGCAGGAAATGATGGAGGGAAATATAGTAAGTCTTTTACAATATAACTATTATGGAAATAATTTGTGTAACTACACATGTACAATCTATATTGAATTGCTTATCTTCCCAGTAGGAGTGGATGAGGAGGGAGGAGGGGAAAAGAATCTGGGACTCAAAGTTTTAAAAACAAATGTTTAAAAATTGGGTTTTTTACATGCAACTGGGAAATAAGATATACAGGTACTGGGGTGTAGAAACCCATCTTGCCCTACTAGAAATTTAGGGAGGGTTAAAGGGGAGGATATAAGAAAGAACAGATTGGGGAAAGGGGTATTCAGTAGGCTTGTTATTTTGCGGTGGGGGTAAGGGAAAGATGGGGAGAGAAAAAATTGTAACTCAAAATCTTATGGAAATGAATGTTGAAAACTAAAAATACATAAATTAAAAGAAAAAAAGAAAAAAAAGAATATCCATTAAGTGGAATACCATTGTGCTGTAAGAAATGACAAGCAGGGTGATTTCATTAGAAGACTTACACGAACTGATACAAAGTGAACTGAGCAGAGCCAGGAGAACATTGTACACAGTAACAGCAATACTATATGAAGATCAATTGTGAATGACTTAGCTCTTCTCAGCAGTACAATAATCCAAGACAATTCCAAAACATTTGTGATGAAAAATGTTATCCACCTCCACAGAAAGAACTGATGGAGTTTAAATGCAGATTGAAGCATACTGTTTTTCACGTTCATTATATTTTTTGCGATGTTTTGGAGTTTTTTTGGCTTTTGTCTTCTTTAGCAACATGAGTAATATGAAAATACATTTTTTATGACTGAACATGTTAAATATCTTACTATCTCAAGAAGGGGAGAGGGTAGGGAGAAAGGTAAAGAATTGGGGACTCAAAATTTTAAAAATAAATGTTAAAAATTGTTTTTACATGTAATTAGGAAAAATAAAATATTATTTGAAAAATATATATATATATATATATAAAGAACCCCTGTATTAGTTAGTCAGCCCTGGAAATCCATGAAATAGCTAAAAATGTCTTCAGGTTAGTGTACTTCCCCTGTACTGACAGTTGTAAAGGGATGGAAAAGGCAGACATAAGCTGCTGGAATTTAGACATCTACAAACATCTGTTTAACTACTGATACTTTAAGTAAGGAGAGGCATCATGGTATGGTGAACATAGTGCCAGCCTTGGAATCTAGAAGACCTGGGTTCAAGTCCTGCCGTTGACACTTACTGAGTATGTGATTCTGGGCAAGTCACTTAAATTCTGAGTATCCCTGGTAGCTAAGACTATAAGTTGCAACCCAGGAATATGCATCTAGGAGTTCTCTGTTCAAATGAAAGAACTTTGTCTAATTACTGAGTCAAAGCCCTACTCAGGGAATGGATATAGTACTTTAAGACTTAAGTACTTTTCTCATGACAAATCTATGAAGTAGGTAGTGCATGTATAATGATCACATATTTTTCTATATAATAACAATAGTACTCATTTCATAGATGAGAACCCTGAGGATCAGAGAGACTGTCATCATCATCATCATCATCATCATCATCGTCATCATCATCATCATCATCATCGTCACTATAGCTAATATTGTTAGAGCCCTTTAAATTTTATAACACTTTATAGCCTCATTTGAGCTTCATAACAACCCTATGTGGTATTACTGAGGTATTATTGTTATCATTTTACAGATGAGAAAACTGAAACTTGGAGTGGTTTGATAATTTGCCTTTGGTTACCCAGATTTAGTTAGGGTCATAGAAGAGATTTGAATTCAAGTCCTTTCCTTAGGCCCAAAGCGTTTTTCTTTGCAAGGACTTGGTCATGGTCATGGGGCCAGTGGGTAAGAAGTGCCTGATCCAGGATCTGAATTTCAGTCTCCTGACTCTAGGTGAAATGTTTTTTTCCACTAAATACTATTTTTGAAAATCTACAACTTTTGATCAGTCTGCATTAATCCCATAAATGACCATTAAGCACACTAAATAACCTTGAACAAATCTTTTTTAAAAACCATTTTTTACTTCAGTTTCTTCATCTGTTAATAATAAATATAGGGTCTGAAATTGTATGATTACAAAACAGTGGTTATGCTTTGTTCAGGATACTTTGCATGTTTAAATCAGGAAAATTTAATCCATCTAATCCAGGGGTTCTTTAGACCATCACCTCCCTCAATCTGCCCTCTCTTCTATCAGCCTCCTCCCTTTTTTCCCCTTTCCCCTCCTTCCTATAGAGTAAGTTTGATTTCTATACCTGAGTATGCTATTCCCTCTTCGAGCCAAATCTGATGAGAGTAAGGTTCAAACAATGCTCATCATCCTCTCTTCTTTCTCTCTACTGTAATAGGTCTTTGTACCTCTTCGTGCAATATAATTTCCCTTTTTCTGCTTCCTCCTTTACTCTTCTCCCAGTACAACCCCTTTTCACCACTTAATTAGAGTCTTTATCATCACATCAATTTTTGTCATCACATCACATTATACTCACACTCTCTGTCCGCATATACCCTTTTTAAATGTCATCATTAAAGATACAGTTCTCAAGAGTTAAATCTTCCCTTGTAGGAATGTAAAGTTTGCCCTTATTGAATAACATGGCTGGGTTTTTTTCTTTCCTTTTATCTTTTTATGCATCTCTTGACTCTTGTATTTGAAGAACAAATTTGGCTACAATATTTCCTGGCATTTTCAATTTGGGATCTCTTTCAAGAGGTGATCTGTAGATTCTTTCGATGACTAATTTACCCTCTGGTTCTAGGACCTCAGAGCAACTTTCCTTGATGATTTCTTGAAAGATGTTGTCCAGGCTCTTTTTTTGATCATAGCTTTCAGGTATAATAATTCTCTACTTAATTATCTCTACTTAATCCAGGGGTTCTTAACCTTTCTTTGTATTACATGCTGCTTTGGCAGTTGGTGAAGCCTAGGGACACCTTCTGAGAATGTTTTTAAATGCATTAAGTAAAATACATAGAGAATATCAAAAGAAATCAATTGCATTGAAATAAAGATATATATATATCTTTATTTCAATCTAATTGATAATTTATATATATATATTTCCCATCAAAGTTCATGGCATCTCACAAATCTATCTTCACACACTCATTTAAGACCTCCTTACTTCCAGTTCAATCCATATCTACAAAAGAACATCAAAATCTCCCCCAAGAAGTGGGCAGTTACCCTTTGCTTGAAGATCCTGAAGCAGGAAGAAAATGACTCGCTCCCAAGACAGTCCATTCCACTTTGGGACAGCTCTGATTGTTAAGATTTTCCTGCCATCAAGTTAAAATCTTCTGTCCTCTACCCCTGCTCCTCATCTTGCCCCTCAGGTCAAACTGAACACAATCCCTTTTCCACATGACAGCCTTCCAAATACAGTCAGCTCTGCTAGAGCAAAACATATATTCCCCAAAAGCACTGCACTATGCAAAATCAGGCAATAAGAACCATAGGGTTTATGGGGCAAGTGAGTCTAGGGATACAATGCTCAAAAACTTCATCAGTGACATATAAAAAACAAGATAGGACCCCCATAAAAATGGTAGCACAGTTTTATACAAGTTAAATAGTTAAGAAATAGGGGTGGCTAGGTGAAGCAGTGAATAGAGCACCAGCCCTGAAGTCAGGAGGACCTGAGTTCAAATCTGAGCTCAGACACTTGACACACTTACTGGCCATGTGACTTTGGGCAAGTCACTTAACCCCAATTGCTCTTCAAAAAGAAAAAAACCTTAAGAAATACCTAAATACTACAGAGTAGAATCACGGCTTCAGAGCCTGTATCCCAGCTATCCCCTATAGGAGCAAGTTGGACTTGCCCTCTGTTCTAAGCCTCAGGGCTAGAGATCTTGGCAGACGGTAGGAGTGTGAGTGGTAAAGTGCTTACCAGTCCTTCTTGACTTACAGCTCCTACTGCTCCAGAAGATATGTAATAAATAAATGTGATAAATGACCCTTGATAAAGACCTGAAGTTTGCTTGTGGGCATCTGAAAGGTTGCAGTTTTTGAGTTATTGTGAAGTGGTTTTTATGAATTCTCATTGTTTCTTGTGGGAGAAGTAATGCATAAGCAAAAAAAAATATTTCCCAGATAAATCAATCCTATTAGGATAAATTTTCATTTTCATAATGCATATGACAGTAGAACTGATGGTACTAAGTACTTAAATACTTAAGACTCTACTCCCTAAGCCTTCCCTTCTCCAGTCTAAACATTCCTGGGTTCTCTAACCAATTCTCTAATGAGATAAACTCATGGTCCTTCACCATCTTTCTTGCTCTCCTTTGGATACTCTCCATTTCATGGATGGATGGTCTCTCTAAACCATAAGTGATGCCCAGAACTGACTACTTCTGGCTAGGGGTTGGGTTGGTTAATAAATGAAAACTGAAGATGGTATTGACAAGTCACTTGAAGTTGGTTGGTTTGTTTGTTTGTTTTTTAATTAATAAAAAACGTAAGTGTTGGAAAAGTAAAATTCATACCCTAGGGAAGTTTATCCTCCATTCATTAGAGTAGGGAAGTAAGAAAATTGTTAAGTTGTTTTTCAGCTTGTTGTGATAATGAAATGAGACAATATTTGTAATGCACATTGTAGTTGTTGTTCGGTCATTATCAGTCGTTTCTGGGTCTTTGTGGCTCCATTTGGGGTTTTCTTGGCAGATACTGGAGTAGTTTGCCATTTCCTTCTCCAACTCATTTTACAAATGGGGAAATTGAGGTAAACAGGGTTGAGTGACTTGCCCAGGGTTACATAGCTAGTAAGCATCTAAGTCAAATTTGAACTCAGGAGGATGAGTCTTCCTGACTCTAGGTCCAGAATTCTATCTACTTCAAAACCTAGTTGCCCTAAGTAGCATTTATTAAACACAATTAATTATACGTTGTCTTTTACATGAAGAAAATTAACATTCAAATTTTCATAGCATTCCTATCAGAACTCACAGCATATCCTTTCAGAACCACTGCCCTAAAATAATAGAGAACTGCCAGAATCTTTCCTTCATTTGCTGAAGTTAGGGAAGAGTCACAGGATTTGGAAATGAAAGACACCTTGGAAATCATCTAGTCAAGGCCTTCACTTTACAGATAAAGAAAAGGAGGCGTAGAAAAGTGGGAAACTGACCCAGTGCCATGCAGCCTCTAAGACTCAAACTATAAGCCAAAATCTAGAGCTCTTTTTATTACACCTCATCGGGTGAGACGGATTTTGGTAAGCAATGAGGTAAAGAGGGAAATGCTAGTGAAGTAACAGATGCATCAAATAGAAACAAATAAGCTTTGTAAGGGCAATGAGCGTATATCTGGGTCAGGGAAGAAGTTCAGAGAAAGGAATGGTAGGAGAATGTGTAAATGAGATGAGCTAAGACCTCTGATCTTAACAATTCCTTATGAATTGGCTCCAGAACCAGGTATGGTACTAGTGGCAGAAGTAAAGGGACTTCGGAACAGAAAGAAAAGACGAACAGAGGAAAAGAAGCAATGAAAAAAGCAAAAGCAAAGAAAGGTACTCTGTCTTATTGCTCCTCAGCTTCCTCTAGCAAAAGTGAAGTCATATCAATGTCTGCATGTGTGCTGACAACACTGTTTTCACCCAGCACCAGCATCACTGATAACAGAAACGTATGCTAATTTCTGCTCCATTAACCAAAGGAAAAATCGTCTGTTTGCTCAGTGAAAATGGACCAGATCTGCTGAAAATAAAAATTAAAATTTCAAGTCTCTGTGAGGGTTACAGATAATGAAGAATAAGTAAATGTTTGTCGAGTAGACAAAGAAAAAAATAGCATATGTTATTTTTGACATTTTAAATCTACCGATGGATTCCTGAAATTAGTCCATGCAGAGGCAAACTAGAGGAGGTACATTAGTGATGATGCCTGTCCTTTTCACTCTCTAATAATGTACACTTATCCCTTCCACATTGCAGACTTAGGAGTGTGGCACCACGATCTGGAAAATCTGTGTAACATTTTTTGGCCTTCCCCTCATACCAGAGAAGGTCTGAATTCTTATGGCATAAAAAGATAAAATACACTGATATCACACAATATTATGCACATATTTTTGCATTTCTGAGTTTCAAACTTTTTTGTGTCATCTGTTGGTCTTGTGGTTTCCACAAAACTCCTAAAAAATTCCCATTTAATTTCTTAAGTTGTAAGAATAGTGTAATATAGTGAAATCATGTAATATAGTGAAATCATGATGGGGAAAGTCATAATATGGCAAGGATAACTGTACTTCTCTTGAACTCCCTCTGGGTGAATTTTAGGATATTTTTGATTTCTGTTATCAGTGATGCTGATACTTGATGAAAATGGTCCTTACTGTTGGCATATTAACATGCATAACATGCACATCTCTCTGAAATAGCTTGAAATAGAATGTCTCAAGATATTAGTTTCACACATGTTTATACACACATATGTATCACCAGAATGGTGCTTTACATATATGGGTATATGTGTTTATCTACAACTTCTCTAGGGTATGAATTTTACTTTTCTAATACTTATGTTTTTCATTATTTAAAAAACAAACGTGATGACACATACATTTCTTATCTTTATAAAAGCATCTATGTTACATAAATAAGATGGGGCAGGAAGTGGGCAGGCAGGAATAGTGACTCAGGTGTCACCCTGGGTTCAAATTACTCCCTCTTCCCTTTGTACACATGTACAAAGGTTGAGTGCTTGCCCAAATTTCTGCACAATGCATGAATAGATCAGCCTGGGTTCTTCCTTTTCTCACCCTCCTTTTAGTGACTGTCCAAGTTCTATCTCATCTTTAATTTAGAATTTAAAATATACAAGTTATCACATACTCTTTGGCTCGTGCCCTTCTTATTGAAATTTTTGAAGTTATTTTGAAATTACTGAAATTTCTTATTGAAATTTTTATGCTTTTACTGACTTCATGGAGTCCAAAAGAATACATATTCTCCTTATAGGTTAGCTCAGGGATGGGGAACCTTTGGCCTCAAGTGGCCCTGACTGAAAGTAAAAGGGCTGCACTTGAGGACCTAGGGGGTCACATGTGGCCTCAAGGTTGCAGGTTCCCCACCCCTGGGTTAGGATATATTTACCAAATAGAATTGAAGATAACCTCACAACACTAAAAATTTCTGAATAATTGACAACCTGCTGCTTTTAATGAAGCCTGAACTCCCAAACTCACAGCTGTTATAGCCATTTACATTAAGTTCTGAATTCTCAATTTCAACTTTGCCAAGGGAACAGATGTCTCCAAAGGCTGTTTGCAGAAGAGTTATCAAGCATCCCTCCAATACCAAGGTCATAGAGAGGGAAGAGGAAGAGTCTCATCAAATGACAACTGGCAATTGCTACTCTGACTCCTGCAGGTAGCACAGTTTTTTCCTATTTGGTTGCCAGCTGAAGGTTCTTTGTGCCTGGTGGTTCTGTATTGTGTCTGACATCACCATACGCTACCCTTGTCAGTCTGCATTGCCCACAAATTACTGCAATACTACTGCTCCATCTCGAGCTGGCTTCCTACGTAGTATTCTCATTTGAGCCTCTCAATATTCTTGCTGTAATGCCATTCACTCCCTTTGTTGTAAATGCTCAGATACATAATGTGCCTCCCTCACTTCCCCTTTTGGACTGGACTTGTGATTTCATTATTATAGGGAACTTCTGGTGATGAAACATCCTCTTTTGGAGTACAAATACATTAAGTGAATTGTCCAGGGTCGCTCAACCAGAATGTGGCAGTAGTAGGACATAAAGCCAAGTCTTCCTGACCTCCTGAGGCCTGTACTGTTTCCCCTACACTATGCTACTTTCCCTTGCCAAATCCTTTTGCATTAATCCCTGGAGGGTACATAAACCACAGATCCTTCCCTGTCCCTTTGGCACTTTCCATGTAGGAAGAAAAACAGGGGAACACTAAAGAAAGTCTAACGTGGAGCAGCAGACACTACAGAACACACACACACACACACGTGCGCGTGCACACACACACGTGCGCGTGCACACACACACGATATTTATCTAATCTTTTCAGATGGCTCCAGAGGAGAAAGTGAGAAGTGAGTCTGGTGACTTTGCACAGTTCTCTCCCACTTAAATTGAATTCACTTGCAAGTCATGGCATCACCTTCTTGATGTCATGGTCCTCTTTGAGAACAAAGGACAAACAACAATAACAATTCAATTCAATTCAATTTAATGACCATTTATTAAGTACCTAGTCTGATACCTTATCATGGCATGGAGGTGATCAAAGGCTATGTCAGTGGATCACAAGCTCTGACAGGTTCTATCAAGCTGGCAAGATTTCCAGTGTGGGCCTGGTGATGGACCATCATTTCAGAGAGCAGAGCCACAACTAGTATCCACTGACTGAAGCATTGCCCCAAGGTGCTGAAATATAGGAAGGATATGCTGACTGGACATGCAGTTGAGGCTTTTGGTATGAAAATAACAATTGAACTTAGAACTTGTTTAGTAAATGCAGATGGTTAAAACTGGAAGCTGACAGGTGGAGCACAGGTGAAGGCACCCCCACCGAGTTTATCCTCAGCTTGCTCTGCATCTCATCCTCACCCCATATGAGGCTACATTTTGTGATACTTGCCCTGAGTGTAAAATGACTAATTATGGACCTGACTGAGATGCTCTGAAAAGTTGAGCATCGGGTCACTGTACATTGTGGAGCAGGGGTTGTTCTGCACTGACAGAGGGAGTTTCCTCACTGGAAACTCCCTGTAACAATGAAATCACAGGAAAAGAAAGAAAGAAAGAAAGAAAGAAAGAAAGAAAGAAAGAAAGAAAGAAAGAAAGAAAGAAAGAAAGAAAGAAAGAAAGAAAGAAAGAAAGAAAGAAAGAAAGAAAGAAAGAAAGGAAGAAAGGAAGAAAGGAAGGTAGGGAGGGAGGAAAAAGAAAAGAAAGAAAAGAAATGGAGGAAGGGAGGAGGGCACATGTTTAGCAGAGTACTTAAAATAAAGAGGGTCAATTCCACTTGTGAGTAAAAGTTTTGGGGTTGAGGGGGAAAAGTTATATTGCCTCAAAATCATATTGGAAACTAGGTCAATTGCTTACTTACTGTCTGTGGCAGAGTGGTAGAGTAGCAGACCTGGAATCAGGAAGACTCATTTTCCTGAGTTCAAATCTGGCCTCAGACACTAGCTATGTGTCCCTGGGCAAGTCACTTAACCCTCTTTGTTTCTTCATCTGTAAGAGAGAGAGAGACAGAGAGAGAGAGAGAGAGAGAGAGAGAGAGAGAGAGAGAGAGAGAGAGAGAGTTGCCTAAAGCAGAGGTGTCAAACATGGGACCACTTGATCATATTGCCATGGGTAACATTCCCAAGTGTGGGCCAAAGCAGATTAAAATGTAATGGGGGGGAGGGGGCGGGCAGCTGGGTGGTACAGTGAACAGAGCACCGGCCCTGGAGTCAGGAGGACCTGAGTTCAAAAATCCAGCCTCAGACACTTGACACAAAAACTAGCTGTGTGACTTTGGGCAAGTCACTTAACCCCAATTGCCCTCCAAAAAGCAAAAAAAAAACAAAACTGTAATTGGGGAGGGGAGGGGAGGTGGAGTGCTGTGGCTAGCAAGTCTGGGCCTAGCTACCAGCTGAGTGAAATAAAGGGACAGAGAGAGAGACAGAGCTTCTAGCTGAAATAAGAAAGAGGGAGAGAGACGGGGATGTATTCCATAGTCTGTTTATTGCAGACCTATTTCATACAGAGCCAAAGATACATGGAAGATACAAGGTTTATATACCCTTAGCAGAATGCAAGGAACCACCCTTGGTCTCCATCTTTCTCTACCCCAGCCCAAAGCCAATCACTTGTTAAGCTCTTTATCCTGGGACCATGTCCAAAGGTACAAACAGGGTGTTACAATCAAGACTTGCAAATTAACTCAGTACTTTCTTTAGATATTCATGAAACCAATGAGAGCATCCACCCAA
>CM053593.1:271867203-271909991 GCA_028646575.1 Pseudocheirus occidentalis
AGAATGCAAGGAACCACCCTTGGTCTCCATCTTTCTCTACCCCAGCCCAAAGCCAATCACTTGTTAAGCTCTTTATCCTGGGACCATGTCCAAAGGTACAAACAGGGTGTTACAATCAAGACTTGCAAATTAACTCAGTACTTTCTTTAGATATTCATGAAACCAATGAGAGCATCCACCCAACAAGATTATACTTTCCTTGCATATCTGCCTAATGACCTTTGTAGAACTGGGGAGCTAATGTGGCCAAGGCCCCTGAAAGTCTTAGCCTACAACAGGGGAGAGGGTTAGTCAGAAGCACACACTTTTGGAAAGGGACAGGGTCAAAGTAGAGAAAAGAACAAGTGGGGGGCGGGATAAGATGGAGGGAAATACAGTCAGTCTTTTGCAATATATCCACTATGGAAATGTTTTGTGTAACTACATATGCACAATCTTTATTGAATTGCTAATCTTCCCAGTAAGGGTGAGTGATGAGGGAGAAAGGGAAATAATCCAGAATTCAAAGTTGTAAAATCAAATGTTTAAAAATAATAATAATTATTATTATTATTTACATGAAACTGGGAAATAAGATATACAGGCACTGGGATATGGAGATCCATCTTGCCCTATCAGAAAGTGGGAAGAGGGTTGGGGGAGGATATAGGAGAGAGCAGATTGGGAGAGGGGGTATTGCTGTTTTGGGTTGGTGGGTAGGGGAAAGACAGGAAGAAAATTTGAAAATTTGTAAAAAATCTTGTGGAAATGAATGATATAAACTAAAACATAAACTTTAATTAAGAAAATGTAATTGGGAAATATTTAACAAAATAAAAATACAGTAGAACATAGATAATTCTGTGATAGATGGACAGATGGACAGACGGACGGATGGACAGACAGACAGGCAGGCAGACAGGCAGGCAGGCAGACAGAGACAGACAGACAGACAGACAGGCAGGCAGGCAGACAGAGACAGACAGACAGACAGACAGACAGACAGACAGACAGACAGATAGATAGATAGATAGATAGATAGATAGATAGATAGATAGGACATATTGGAGACAGCTTGGATGGAGCATCAATCTCAGAGGGTTAACAGCTGTGTGATCCGGGGCAAGTCACTTAACCTCTGCTTGCCTTAGCAAGCACTATATACATGTTAGCTGTTAGGATGTGGTTTTCTAAGCTAACATGCAACCCTCAGGGATCCCTATGTATGAATTAGTGACTCCCATTTCTGTCAGAGTTCGACACGACTGGAAAGCACTTAATAGGTAAGGACTGCCCAGGATCTCTCAGCCAGTATGTATCAGAGGCAGGATTGGAACCTACCTTTTCCCAGTTTTAATGTCAGCTCTCTATCCACTAAGCTATTGTTGTTCTTCCAGTTTTCAGTCATATCTGACTCTTGGCAGAGATACTAGAGTGGTTTGCCAGTTTCTTCTCCAGCTCATTTTACAGATGAGGAAACTAAGGCAAAGAAGGTTAAGTGACCTGCCTGGGTCACACAGCTAATGAGTGTCTATGCTATACTGCCTCTATATTTATATTTCCAATTAGAGTGCTATATGTCTGGGAATGATAGATCACCATGATCTCAGGAGCACCAAAACTGAGGACAATCCAAAGAGTCACGGAAACACTGATCCTCTCATTCCCTTTCCTGATTCTACATAGATGCAGATGCCCTACCCCAAGCATATCAAACTCAAATAGAAACAGACGCCTGCAAGTTCATATTAATTAAGAAAACCATAAATTGACTTAATGCTATATTAAATTTTTATTTGATTTGGGGGTTTTTTGTTGTTGCTTCTGGAGGGGGGGAAGACAGAGCAATTGGGGTTAAGTGACTTGTCCAAGGTCACACGGCTAGCGTTAAGTGTCTGAGGCCAGATTTGAACTCAGGTCCTCCTGGCTCCAAGGCTGGTGCTCTGTTCACTACACCACCTAGCCGCCCCAATTGATTTGTTAAAAAGCTCCCACTTACCTCTTAATCTAGTTCTACAGCACTTGGGAGTGCTGACACCTTTCCCTTACTCCCACTGCCTTCTCTGCAAGAAGGACCCCAGGGTCCCACAACATTCTACCTCTCTACTTTTGCCATAAGGACACGGCTACTTATTCTAACTAGAATCTTTACAGTAAAAGGGAAGACCATGAAGACCGGGCCTTAACAGCTGCTCTCCCACTACACCTTCCAGGACCCCCAGGTGCCGTCCAACCTGCCACTATGAGACTTTCTATCCACCAACAACAAACCCTCCTCCACATGTTATCTTCCCCAAATAGAATGAGATTTCCTTGAAACAGGGACGGCTCTACTTTTCCATCTGTATCAGCAGTGCTCAGCACGTTTTAAGGGTTAAGTACTCTTTTCATTTATTCATTTAATTAGGCAGCTAGGTAGGTCACACACTGGACGGAGCGCCAGCCCTGGAGCCAGGAGGACCTGAGTTCAAATCCAGCCTCAGACACTCCCTAGTTGAGTGACATTAGACAAGTCACTTAACTTCTCTCCTACTCAAATTCCTCATCCATAAAATGGGGGTGATAATAATAACTACTTCCTACTTCCCAGGCTTATTGTGAAGATCAGATGGGATTATAAAGCACTTAATACAGCGCCTGGAACATAGTAAGCGCTGTATGAACATTAGCTCGTATTATTGTTATTAGCATGTAGTAGGTGCTTAATAAATGCTTATCTGCGGGTGTATTAGTTGTATAGTGGTCTCAATCTGAGTTGTTGGAGGGAGCACCCATATCATCAGCACAATCTCAGAGGCTAGCAGTATCAACAAATATAAAAATGAGGCCAGAAAGTCATTTGGATCCACAAATTAACATCTTGGTTGGGTATGTCCTTCCTGTGAATAAACCTCTATTACCCCCAGACACGCTGGTTCTGAAGAAAGAGCTGTTGAAGACGCACTTTGCCAAACTTCACAATTTCATCTATGCCTGACCTTGATCGGTGACTTTGTAGGAGTTCACCTTGACTCATTTTGCTCCAAGTTTTAAGAAGCCAAAGATTTAGAATTCAGTATTAAATCCGGCTACAACTTCTAGGTTTTCCCACAGCTGTGGCTGTAGATAATAGTGCCACTGAAAACTGAGTATGAAGTTATACCCATGTATTGCATGGGACAGGGAGGCTGCAAGTGAGATTTGTTCTCCGAACAAGGAATGTCAGTGACTGCCGATAGAATTCCACCATCGTGGAAACTGAATGTCTCAAAGCATGTTGTGCCTTTGCCACTTGCTGCTCAGAACTGCAGGTACTTAAAATACTCTGAGGACTTAGGGAAGATAGCGGAGACCTTGAAGGAGCCCCAGTGTCTTTGGATTGTGACTGGTGACTGTTTTGGACACAGAACATGAGGCATGAGAAATCTGTGACTGACAGGGGCCAAGAAGAGCAGAGTCTATGCCAGGTAGTTATCTCAGAAGCACCACTGCCTGCCGACAGAAATAGCCTGCTCATTTTGAGAGGTTGATCAACTTACCATGAAAGGGACATAGGCTATATACAATGATGTGCTCAACAAGTTTGGAATGCTTCTTGAGCCTTCAATCATATGAGTGTGGGGACAGAGTTCTTTTGAACTGGGAATTGGTTCAGGCCAAGGCATCAGGCTTCACCACAAGCTAGTTTTCTTGGTTGGAGCCCTATATTTAGCAATTAGAAATCATGATGTAATCTTCCTATTATATTCAGCCCCTTTCAGAAACCAAAAATGGAGAACAGGCCCAAGGGGAATGGCTTAAGCAATGGGTAATATTTAGACAGGAGGAAAAGAGGCTGCAGAGTGACTTCACAACCATCTACGCGTACTTTACAGATTAAGACTCTAGGACCAACTCTGCCACCATTTCCAAGCAAACACAGGAACAAAAAGAACAAAAGTTTAAGGAGCATCATGGAAGGGTAGAGAGAGGAAGAAAATAAGCACACATTAAGTGCCTACTGTATGCCAGACACTGTGCTTTACAAATGCTTTATAAATATTGTCCTCACAACAACCTGTGAGGCAAGTGCTATTATCATCCCTGTTTTTCAGTTGGGGAAACTGAGGAGGGTAAATATCTTTAAATGACTTGCCCAGGGTCACACAGCTAGAAAGCATCTAAAGCAGTGTTTCTCAACCTTCCTAATGGCCCAACTCTTTAATACTCATATGTGGGCATATCTACATGTGGGCAGACCCGCCTGGAGACAGATAGAGGAGCAGTGTTTCAGTTCCTAAGACTATCAGAAATATGTGTTTTCCCACGGTCTTAGGCGACCCCTGTAACCCCTGTGAAATGGTCATTTGACCTGCGACCCACAGGTTGAGAACCACTGAAAGGCTAGATTTGAACTTAGGTCTTCCTTACTCTACACCCACCCCTCTATCCACTGCCAGGCTGCAGAAGGCTTTAGACTGCAGGGTAGACCTGATTATATACCGAACAAACATGGAATGAATACTACACAATTCCAACAGTATTCCAATTCAAACAATGATTCAAGTAGAGAATAATTTTAAATTTTGCAGTGTTTTGCATAACTGTATTTAATTTTATTAATTTTTTTAAAAAACATTTTATTGATGCCTTTTTTAAACATCACAGTTGGTTCTGTTTATAGCACTTCCTCAACTCCCAGAACTCCCTTGTAACAAGAAAAATTGCTAAGCAAAAATAACCAATCCACAACTCCATATGGCAATGTAACAATCAACAAACATTAAGGAAATGAATCTTGCCGTTGTTGAGTCATTTTCAGCCATGTTCAACTCTTGGCAGAGATAGTGGAGTGGTTTGCCATTTCTTTTTCCAGCTCATTTTACAGATGAAGAAACTGAGGAAAGCAGGGCTAAGTGACTTGCCCAGGGTCATGTAGCTAGTAAGTATCTGAGACCAAATTTGAACTCAGGAAGATGAGTCACTCATGAAGTGACTGTTAGGAGCCAAACACTATTCAAGAAGCTGGAGTGAGGGCCTTCCTGGAGGCCGTACCATGGAGGTCCTGTTGATTCCAGTTTTACATAAAGGAGATCCTGCCCCCTGCAAAAGGGTATCTCAAACTTTATATAAATCAAATGAGGGAGATTTTTCTGAGGATAATACAAAACCACTCAGAAAGTGGGCTATCTCTGGAAGGGTCTTAAACATAGAGAATGGGTTCTTTTTCATAGAGAGCTGTCGCATTGCTCAGTCAGAAATATTTAACCTTTAATAACTATCTTTGCTATGCTTTACTCTTATCATGTTTTATGGTTAACCTGATTAATGGATTCTAACTTTCAGCTTCTTATCACTTGCCCTCTTGACCTTTCAAAGCTCCTAGGATCACTTCACAATTCCTTTTTTTTTTTTTGAGGCAATTGAAGATGTGACTTGCCTAAAATCACACAGCTAGTACATGTCTGAGGTGTATTTGAATTCAAGTCCTCCTGACTCTAGGGTTGATGTTCTACCTACTGTGCCACCTAGCTGCCCCAAATTCCCCCAATTAGAAGTAGCATTCCCTCCCTTCTTAGGACATTATGAGAAAAGGAATCACCAGGTGATACCCTTGCCCTCCCCATCATATTTTGTGTTAACCTGATGGGCTGGTTGTTCATGGATGAATGGAATCAATGTTGGGTGTGGCTATACTTAGTTAAGGTATTTTGGCTGCAGGTAATATTGTGTGTTTTTTTAAAGAACATTACATTTTTGGGAAAGAGACAAAATTCCTCACCACTAAAGTAGGATTCTAGACAAATAAGGGGAAGCCTAGGAAAACAGGCACTCCAGTTACTGGGACTGTTGAAACACAGGAAATTTGATTATTTATGTTGGAAGCATCTCTCCTGAGCAGAGGGATGATGGCAAGCTATTGTACTGACCAGATTAGGTACAAGAGGAAGTTTCTGGGCAGTCCTGCTTTAGAAACTCTTGGGATAAACAATCTTTTACTGAACCACTGGGAGCCTTAGAGAGGGAATCTTGCCCTCTGAAAGTCAGGCAGTACCACATCTTCCTCTGGCAAAATGTGGAAAGAAGAGTGAATTTTAAACTGACCCTAAAACCAAGAAGACCACTTTTTCTAACACTAAGTGAAGTTTACTTGGGGGAAATTTGCCCATTTGCAGAGCTGAAATTTACCAGCCTGCCCCAGTGGAGAAGAACCATTTGGGACTATTTGGGTTATTAGCTGTTATTTACAAAGAATAAATAAATTCTTACCCTCTACTTTTCAAAATTGTCAGAGCAAACCTCTCAAGGCCTAAACATTTGTAAGTACCTATGTTCATTGTTGTGTTTATTCTTCCATATTATTTATTCGATATTATAGTCAGGGTTTTTTCCAAACTATAATAAGATTTTGATTTTTAAGACCCCTAATTGGTTTTTTGCTCTTGGGTATTCTTCCTCATTGGACCAGTGCCAAAAAGGACTATCTATCTGGGTTCTAATTCTTGGCCAACTTCTCACCAGCCACCTCACATACACCTTACATGTCTACAACACACCTTGGAGGTCTTAATCCTTCTTCTCTAGGATTCCAGCCCCGGAACTCCAGGGCTCCAATTTGTAAGCACCTCATACAGGTCTTTTCATCTAGGCTGGACACAGTTGTGCTTCATGTTACTCCCCAGTCATCTTCTGGGAAGGAATCAAATAGGAGAACATATGTAAAGTACTTTGCAAGCTTTGGAACACTTTATAAGGGCTAGGTATCATTTTTTTTTCTCCCCAGTTCCTTGCCACCACTAATATGCCCTCTATCTCTCCCATCCTGCTTTTCAGTTCCAGAATCATACTCAAATCAACACTGTTATTACTACTGGAAAGGGCACACCAATCTATCCTTCTATAGCTCCACTTACCATCCCTATAACTTTACAAATCAGAACACTCTTTCTTGACTACTAGGACCTGGAGAGAGTACTTGAGTCTGATGGCATGGCTTGGTAATGGCAAGGAAGTAGCAAGGTGGAGCTAGAGGAAGGGAAGGGAAGGGAAGGGAAAATTTTACCAGTCAGAGGCTAGAGTCGCTAGGATGGGAGTCAGAGTTCCAGTGGGAAGAGAAGAAGGCTGAATGGTAGACAACCTGGCTTGGAGATGACTAGAAAGTGGATAAAAGAATTAGGTAAATATTGGAGGTAAGAGAAAGGCTAAAAGAGTTGGGAAGACATTGTCCAGGAAGAGACTAGGGGGAAGGACAATAAACTGGTCAATAAGCATTTATTAAATATCTTCTATGAGCCAAGCACTATACTAGAAATACAAAGACAAAAATGAAAGTCCCTGCCTTCAAGGAGCTTATATTCCATCTGAAGAAACAATATGTATACATATAAGTATATAAGGGTATAAGTAATGGTTTCTTTCAAACTTTCCCCTTTGCAGACATCATGACAGTGCTTGCATACAGAAACACTAGGAAGTCAATGACAACCTAGCAACATTAGAAGCATAAGTTGTCCCTCCTTATGTGTGCCCTTGCTGTGAATAATGCTGTATTCACTTTTGCCACCTAGCTGCCCTGAGTGAGAGCTATAATGTTAAGGGAACATGAAGATCTTTCCTGCACATTAATAAGCACATAGAGCCCTGGCCCAGAGCTAATCAGGCTCTGGGCTACGGGGAGTTTCCAATTAAGTGCTGAGGCATGGGGATTTTCAAGCTTCTTGGCACTCAGCCAATCAGATGCTGCATCTTTGTTATATATTCTGGGAGATGAGTATTTTGCTTTGGGGGTTTGCTAATGAGAAGGATCTTTCAATCAAGACTGTTGAGTAGCCATATGTTCAGAGTCCCCCCAACTGCTTAGATGCCTGAGTTCCTTCAATCCAGTGAGGTATGTTAAATGATAAATGTATAGCAATATTTCTATGTTCAGACGACTGGATCCCCGTCTGTTGATCTTTGTGCTAATTTCCCTGATTATATTTTCTCCATGTTCTGAGTGCTGATCTTTCCCCAGAAGTAGTAAATGTAATTAAAAGAAAATTATCGAGCCCTTAAAAGTTGCTTTCCTTTAGAAAAGCAAATCAAAGAACCTATGCTAGCAGTCCAACCTGTGTGCTAATGTGGTTGTTACTGCAAGGACTCATAGAACATCTCAAACCTATGGTAGTTGTTCCCTCAGAGAACCCAACTTAGAAGCATGAATTGAGGTGAGTAGCTGTTTAGGAAGAACCACACAAAATACATACAAGATAATTAGAGTGGTGGGGAGGCACTACTAGCATCTTATAGCATTAAGGAAAGACTTATGTGGGAGATAGCATTTGGGCCTGAATTTTAGAGGAAATTAGGGATTCCTAGAATGAGGAATGAGGAGGGAATGGAAATGAGGAGAGAGTTCATTCCAAGCATGGGAGATAGACTGTACCAAAGACACAGAGAGGAAAGATGGAGTGCTTTGTCAGGGGAACAGTAAGAAGGCCAGTTTGGCTGGACAGAATGGTACATAAGGGCAGTCATGTATAATAAGGTTGGAAACGTAGTTTGGAGCCTCCAGGTTCTCCTTCTGATTCCTGGACTTCAAAACCACACCCTCACTCTGGATTCCTTCATCTTTCCACACCTCCCTTTTCTGTGTTTTCTTCCCCCATCAGAATGTAAGCTCCTTGAAGGGAGAGAATATAATTCTTTTTGCTTCTGTTTGTATCCCCAGAACTTAGCAATGTATCATGTACATACTAAGCATTTGACAAATACTTTTTCTTTTTCCCTTCCTTTTCTTTTCTTCTCCCTCTTTCTCTTGCTTCCTTTTTTCTTCCGTCCATCCTTTCTTCCTTTCTTCTTTCATGTCTTCCTTTCTACCTCCCTTCTTTCCTCTTTCCTTCTTTCTTTACTTCCTTTTCCTTCCTTTCTTATTTCCATCCTTCCTCCTTTTTTCTTTCCTTCCTCCTTCTTCCTTTTCCTTTTTTCCCTTCTTTTCCTTCTTCCCTTCCTACTTTCTTTCTTTCCTTCCAAAAGGCTTTAAATACCAAACAGAAAGGTTTGCATTTGATCCTACAGACAATATACCAGCAGTTCTCAACCTGTGAGTTATGTTCAAGTTGTAACAATGAAAATACATCCTGCATATCAGATATTTACATTACGATTCATAATAATAGCAAAATTACAGTTATGAAGTAGCAACGAAAATAATTTTATGATGGGGGGGTCACCACAACATGAGGATTGTATTAAAGGGTTGAGGCATTAGGAAGGTTGAGAACCACTGCAATGTACAGTCACTGGTTTTTATGGAATAGGGGAGTGATATTGTCAGACCTGCACTTTAAGAATATCACTTTGGCAGCTGTATTGAGGCTCCTGCAGTAATCCAAGCAAGAAGTGATAAAAAGGGCCTGAAATAGAAAGGTGGCCATGTGAGAAGAGAGAAGCAGACTCGTTTGAGAGATGCTGGGGAGACAGAATCAACAAGACTTTGTAATTGATTGAATATGTGAGAAGAGGAGGGAATGCAGCTATTAATGCCTTGTTATAGACAAAGACTCCAAGAAGTTAAATGGTTTACTCAAGGTGACACAAGGAGTAAATGGCAGGCCTGGAACTTACACCAGACTCCATAACTGCAAATTCTGGATCATTTTCACTTTACCCCACGGTCTCTCACACGGACTGGAGCAGCTAATCTCTAAGCATAGCTAGCCTGTGACCTGCTGGTGGAGATAAGTGGAAGCACCTAGTTAGAGTTAGAAGTAAGAACAGCAAGAAGAGTGATTTCTGATAGGGAGCTTCTGATGCAGACAGATTCCAGATACACTATTTTTATTCTCTCTAGGAAAGTATAGTATATAACCCAAAACCCAGAAGTCCAGATGAATCCAAAACTTCTCTTCTCATATAGTCCCCAAATAAAACCTTTTACACATCTGGGAGAGTGGATGGAGCACAGGGTCTAAGTCAGAACTGACTTCAAATTCAGCTTCAGACACCAACTATTTGTGTGACCCAGGGCAAGTCATTTAAACTCCTGTCTGCCTCAGTTTCTCCATCTGTTGTCATTGCTGAATCACTAAGTTAAGGCCTTTCCCAGGTTTTAATTTGTCTGAGGTAATGCCTATTCATCAGTTAAAGGCTAGGTAAGAAACGAGGCAAAATGACTAATATGGGAATGTTTTACATAATTGCCTATATCTGATTACTTATCATCTCAGGAAGGGAGGGAGGGAAGGGTAGAATTTGGAAATAAAAACTTTTTTAAAAATGTTAAAAAATTAAGTAAAAGAAATGAGGCAAAAGATGGCCTAGTTACAGGATAAAATTGGAGTTACTCAAGAGAGGGAAGGCATTAGGGAAGATCAGGAAAGTCTTCTTGTAGATGATGAGATTTTAGTTGTGATTTAAAGGAAGGAGATGAGGAGGGAGAAATTGGGGTCAGCCAGCAAAAATGCAAGAAGAATTATGTAAAGACACTGATGTGGACACATAGGGAGCTCAGGAACCAACTTTGATTTTTAAAAGCTGTGAACAGAAGACAGGGGTGGGGGAGAAGGATAGATAACAGAATAAAAAAGCATAGCATGGGCCTGTAGGAATAAGGTCCATAGAGCTAACACTCAGTGTGAGCTAAGTCTGGCGAGGAAAGCTAGGGACAACATAAAGGATTGTTTTTAGGTATATCGGGAGAAAGAACTGAGGACAGTGCCTGGAGTGCAGGGGATGATAATGGACAAAGAGAAGGTGGAGCCATGTCTCTCTTATTCAATTTCTGCTTCCTCTGCTAAGGGGAATGATCTTTGGACAGTAAAGGATGTAAGAAATCACGGCTAATAGGGAGCTACATATAGTTCAAGGTAAGTAGGGAGTCTCTACTTGCCCTAGTATAGTTCAAGTCTCTAGGCCCAGAAGAAATGAATCCCAGGGTACTGAAAGATCCGGGAGATGTGATTACTGAGCTGCTGGCAGTTATCTTTGAAAGCTCACGGACAATGGGAAAAATACTGCAGGACTGGAGAATTTGGTTACAAATTTCAAAAAAGAAAAAAGTGGAGACTGCAAACTAGGGGCCAGTGAGCACGACTTTAATTCCAGGTAGAATTCTAGAACGCTTTAATTAAGGGACAGGTAATGAATATCTTTAAAAAATGTTATCACAAACAGCCAGACTGCCTTAATTAAGAACAAGTCATCTTAGACTAAACTCACTTTTTTTTTTTTGGACAGAGTTACTGGATTGTAGGTTATGGAAAACATTTAGATATTTATCTGTATTTTAGTGAGACATTTGACAAAGTCATGCAATTCTTATTAAAAAAAGACAGAAAGATATGGGCTAGACAATAGTGTAGCAAGGTAGATTTGGAACTGGTTGAATGACTGTACCCAAAAAGTGGTTATTAATAGTTCAATGTCAACTTGGAAAGTCTCCTTTAGAGCACCCCAGGGATTTGTATTTGGCCCTATGCTATTTAATATTTTATTAGTAACTTGAATAAAGGTAAAAATGTCATGTTTATCAAATTTGCAGAAGACAAAGCTGGGAGAGATGTCTAATCCACTTCCTTGCCACCACCAACATCAGCTGCTGGTCAGCTGCCACCCAATGGGTGGGTAAGCCAAAGTGCCCCTGGAATAACAGCAACCCTTAGGCCACTTGCCATCAAAGTACCTGGAACTGTCAAATGGCTCTACATCAGAAACTGTAATGATTTTATCAGCAGAAAGGACATTAAAGATGTACCACTATCTGTTTTGCTGATACCTATGAAACCTTTTCACCAGATTTGTAGATGAAACCTTCTAGATGTGTTACTTTTCCCATTAGAATGTGAGCTCCTTGGGAAGAGGGGCTATCTTGCTTTTCTATTTGTATCACCAATGCTCAGAGTTTTGCATATAGTAAGCACTTAATAAATGCTATTTCATTCCTTCTTTCATTCATTTTACCTCCATAATACCTCTTGAATTCATTCTTCCTTTCTCCCCATACAAGGTTCAGGTTCAGGCTTCCCCCACTGTTCCACTGGACTATTGCAATAGCCTTCTAATTGGTCTCCCTATTTCTAATCTATTTCCTTTCCAATCCATTCTCTACACAGATGCCAAAATAGACTTTAGTCTGATCATGTCCTCTTGCCTGTTCAAAAACCTTCAATGACTTCCCATGCCTTTAGGATAAAATACAAACTCTTTGGTTTGGCACTTATAACCTTTCACCAGTGGTCTTTGGACTACTTTTCTAAACTTATTACACATCCCTTCAAGCACTCTATGTTCCAGACAAACTGGCTTGTTTGCTGTATTATCTCCTGCCTCAGTCCCTTTGCATAAGCTATTTCCTATGCCTGGAATATACTTCCACCTCACCTTTTATCTTTTAGAATTCATAGCTACTTTCGAGGTTGCACTCATAAATCATCTTTATGTACTAGTCTATAAATGCAGCAGCTCCCCAGGAGAATATAAGCTCTTTGAGGATAAGGATGGTGTTTCATTTTGTCTCCACCCAGCACTTAGCACAATCCCTCGAACACAGCGGTACTTGAAGTGAATTAAATCCAGGTATATCCTTAGGACAGCACAAGAAGGGAGTAAACCAATTATATAGTAAGAGAAGAGAGAAAGACCTTTATTTGTCATTTATCAAAAATGGGTCCTGGGGCGGCTAGGTGGCGCAGTGAATAGAGCACCGGCCCTGGAGTCAGGAGTACCTGAGTTCAAATCCGGCCTCAGACACTTAACACAAAAAACTAGCCATGCGACCTTGGGCAAGTCACTTAACCCCAACTGTCCTCCCAAAAAGCAAAAAAAAAAAAAAAATGGGTCCTTATGATTACAATGACAATTACCATTATCTATCAAAGAGACTTGGAATAAAGGACTTTCCAGTGCCAGCATTTTTAATCCCCTGCCTCTTCCGTGGTAGCTTCTGAGTGAGGTAGAATGCTGTGAGCCACCAGATGGGGAAAGGTTAAAATGGCCCTACCTCTCTCTCCTCTGGCTATCTTGTGTCCCTGAATGCACAGTATCTCTATTTCTTTGGACTCTCGTGTTTGCTTTTTCCTGACCATGAATGAATGTCCCTCGAGAGATGGATTTGGCCAGATTACAATCTTGTGAGCCTCCAAAGGTCAGGAGAGCTATCAGAATTTCCTTCAGTATCTAGAGTTGTTAGCAGAGACCACTGAAGCTGACTGTAGATGTATCTGAGTCTTACCAACCAGAAAAGCAGAGCAACTTGCTTGACACATTCTAAGAGGAGACTGACTTCAAAGCTGAAATGCCGTACCTAGCAAGCAAATAGCAAGGGAGTTCTTTTCCCTGAAGTGAACTTAATTGTTCAGTTGCTCAGTTGCATTCTACTCTTTGCAACCCAAAAGACCATAGCAAGTCAGGCCTTTTCTATCCTCCATTATCTTCCAAAGTGTATCCAGCGTCATCTTCATTGTTTCCATGATACTGTCTATTCATTTCCACCTTTGTCCTCTCCTTTTCCTTTTGCCTTCAATCTTTCCCAACATCAGAGTCTACTCCAGTGAGTCCCATCTCTCATTATGTGGCCAAAGTATTTAAGCTTCAGCTTCAGTATTTGACCTTCCAGTGAATAGCCTGGATTGATTTTTTAAGTATTGACTGATTTCTCTTTTTGACTCTCAAAATTGTTCTCCAGGATCACAGTTTGAAAACACTAATTCCGAGTTGCTCAGCTTTTCCTTTTCCAACTCTCACAGTCATACATCCCTATTGGAAAAACCATAGCTTTGACTATATGGACCTTTATTGGCAAGGTGATGCCTCTGCTTTTTAATATGCTGTCTAGATTTGCTATAGCTTTCCTTTCAAGGAGAAAGCATCTTTTAATCACCATCTGCAGTTATCTTTGAACCCAAGAATATAAAATATGACACTGCCTCCTTTTCTTCCCCCTCTATTTGCCAGGATATGATGCCAGTTGCCAAGATCTTAGTTTGTTGGGTTTTTTTTTTATGTTAAGCTTCAAGCCTGCTTTTATACTCTTCTCTTTTACTCTCATCAAGAGGCTTCTTAATTCTTCCTTATTTTCTGCTATCGAAGTGATAATTTCTTCAGATCTGAGATTGTTGATTTTTTTCCTGGCAATCTTAATTCCAGTTTTTGATTCATACAGCCTGACATTTCACAGTGATATAGTCTGTGTATAAGTTAACTTGAGTACAGTCTCCTAAGAGTTGGGAGTTTTGGGCTATGCCTTGTCCCCAAGTGTTCCCTACATATGGCCTTTTGTGTCTTTGTGCTTCAAGTGTGAGCCCATTCTCCCCAGGTACTTTATATATGTGCAACTGGTGATGGGAAAGGGGAGAGGGAGGGACAGATGTCTTGTACCAACTACTTTAAGCATGCTCTCTCTCTCCCTTGTCTCTCTTTTCTCTTTCTAACTGGGGGAAAAACTTACCCTCAGTTTTTGTGAATGTTTTTGTACTTCTGCCCTTGCTATACCTTCTCAGTCAGTATCTCCTCTGTAAAAGCAAACTGAAGCTAACTGGTTGATTGATTGGTATTGGAAAGAACACTGAGTACTAGAACCTCTAATAGTTACCCCTAGTACCCATGTCACAACAGTAGTCAGCCACTCTATGGGCTCCTAATCTGACAGTTTGAGTGGGGGAGGGCGGCTGGGAGCCACACATTTTTCAGGACTGCAGAGAAAAAGCTACATCACATATGCCAAATTAAATGAAAGAGTAATGTACAAAGAAAAATGACTACCCAATCTCAGGTACATCAAACAGAAGCTGCTCTCAAAGATTCATAGTTTAGCTTTTGATGCTGGAGTTTTTACTTTTGTAGTAAATCCTAACATTCTTGATATGGGGTTGGAATAAAAAAGTGAAATACTGAAAAATTACTCCTTTCTGCTTTTGCCTTTTATTTTTTTTTTGAGGGGGAAAGGCAAGACAATTGGAGTTAAGTGACTTGCCCAAGGCCACACAGCTAATAAGTTTGTCGAATGTCTGAGGCTGTATTTAAACTCAGATCCTCCTGACTCCAGGGTCAGTGCCCTATTCATTGTACCACTTAGCTGCCCCATGCCTTGTATTTTTATAGCTTTTGTTTTTTAAGGTCTTTATTTGCATGATGCTCTTGAGGCTCTATAACAGCAAGCATCCCATCATACCCAGGATAGCTGCTAGCACAGGTTCTTTGATCTGCTTTTCAAAAGGAAAGCAACTCAAAAGGGGTTAACAATCTTACTTTAATCAAACATATTTATCATTTACCTAGTTCAGGGGAAAAAGTCAGTACCCTGAATTTCAGAGAAAATACAAACAGAAGTTACAAGCAGACAAAATATAATACAGAGAAAATAGCACAATTCAACACACCAACAGACAGAACTTCTAGCTATTTGACCATTACATACATATAGTCTTAGTTACCAGAGAGAGAAGCACCAACATTTGGGTTTTCAAAGCTAGGGGGGGCTCAATAGCTGCTCAGAGTCTCATTTGGCCAAATCACACAGCAAAACCTCACCTCAGTGAATATATATAGCCTTCTCCAAGGTCAGAGAACACAGGCCTCCCCTAAGCAAGCTTCTCTTGTTGGACTCTAAGTGAGACCCATTATGGCGCAGGGAAGATCTTCAAATTCCCTTACCATTACAGACTCTATGTTTCAAGCTAATTTGCAAAAAGTTGTTTCCTAGGCATGTGCAAATGTTTCCCATCATTTATATCATAGCAGCTTAGATTTAGAAGGGACCTCTGAGGTCAACTAGTCTAAATTGTATAAAGAACACTGGATGTAGGGTCAAAAAACCTAGGTTTAAATCCCGGTTATTTGGCTTATTAATGGTGTGGTTTGGGGCAAGTCACTTCACTATCAGAAGAATCAGAGTTTAAGAAAACCACAAAGGACCAAACTGTGTCAGCTGATGCAGTCTTTTGTTTTCTCCAAAAGGAATATTAAATAGGATGAAAACTTTTATTTCAAAATAAAAATATGATTTTAAAAATTTGTCTATTGAAGCACCTGGTCCTTCTGAACTTAGAAAGCTCTTAGCCTCAGATTCCTTGATCTCAGAATGACGGTTTTGAAGTAGATGGTCCTTGAGCTCACTGCCAGATAGAAATCTGATGCCCTTGACCCGCACAAGGTTACATGGCCTCTGTGTTCCCACTTCAGCACACTTCCTACTGCGCCATACAGACTCTCTGGCTATGATTGTTTTTTTTTGTCCTTTGGTAGGTATTTGAGGGCCATGTGTTGCCAGCCCTATGTCTCTCCCTCTGCAAGGACTTAAATTGTGAGGACTTTTTACCCTAATTTTCCTATCTAGACTCTTTTGTCCCCACCTAGTTTGAAAATAAGAACTTTTGAAGTCAGGCTTGCCCTGCACTTTCAGTTCTGGACAACACTAATAGCTCCAGGCAAGGAACAGCTTTGAAACGGTAAATATTTAATCAGATGGAAATGAACATTAAACTAACAAAATCCATATCAGTCACACTGCTGAATGGATAGAGAGTCTTTCCACTTTCTTTTTAGAGGACTGGACTCACGCTCCTCCAAACTCACTCTTCTAGTAAGGAAAGCACAGGCTCAATCTCTCTATACAGTTATCTCTTCCACATTGTGACTTTCCCCATAACTTTTCAATATACCATGGATTAGCATAAATTAAATGGGAATTTGGGGGGGGAGTTTTGTGGAAGCCTTAGATGACATAGAAAACTACTAAACCCAAGTTTTACACGATAAGGTACCATAAACACCTGATAAAAGAAAAAAAAAGACTTCTCTGATAAGAAGGGAGGATAAAAAAATTTTATGTGGATTTTCCAGATTGCAGGGTCACTGGGCTCCTAAACCCTCATGATGTGGGAGGGATAACTGTATATCTTGAGGTAAGTTTGAAAGTTTCTACGGGTGAAGACTTCAATGAAGGGCCAAGTTTGTATCTAGGATTGCCCTCTTCCCCCATCCATGTCCACAGGCCTGATTCTCAAATCATCTCTTTCCACAAAGCTTAAAGTTGCATCCACACAGGACCCCATTTAATTTCTCCAGCACCCATGTCCATTACTCCTCCATCACTTTATGCAAAGCAGAAAATGAAACCTTCCTTATTGGTTTTTCAACAGAGAGGAGGGCTACAGTAACTTCCTAGCGGCTGGTGGGAGGAATGTCTCCCTCTCTCATAGATGATGAGATGGAGGATATTGTACATCGGCTGTACATCTCACAAGAGATGGAGGATATTGTACATAGGCTGGTCCCCTGCTCAGAAGAGCCACTGTGTACATACCAGTGGCACTGGTTGTGGGGGATGGGGTTGTGGGAAATTATCATCTTCACTATTTTTGTTTAATGGTCTTATTTTTCTTTCCTCAGAGTATCCAGAGTTTAGAGTGGGAAGGGAACCTTAAGGCTCTTCAAACCCAAAACTTTCATGTTACAGGTGAAGAAACATGACCTGAGAGGGAGGGAAATTTTGCTCAAGACAACACCGCTACTAATGTAGCACTATTTTAAATTCACATTAAAATTTCTTTTCTTTCTGGGCTTAGGGGCCTAGGGGCGGCTAGGTGGCACAGTGAATAGAGCACTGGCCCTGGAGTCAGGAGGACCTGAGTTCAAATCCGGCCTCAGACACTTAACACAAAAAACTAGTTGTGTGACCTTGGGCAAGTCACTTAACCCCAACTGCCCTCCAAAAAAGGCAAAAAAAGCAAAAACAACAACAAAAAAAGAACCATTGTGAGAAAAGCATGTGAATTTTAGAATGTAGCTGAAAGATGCTGTTTTCCTCCCTGTGGTTCCAGGTACTTTTCAAAATGGCTAGGGAAATAAAAATCTGTTCTCTAACCAAGAGCTTCTTAAACTTTTTCCTCATTTTCTACCTTTTTTGCCAGAGAAATTTTTACACAACCCCAGGTATGCAGGTAAATAAAACAGGTACACAAATCAACCATTTATTCATAATATATCATAAAGAAATTAATTTTAAAACAATTTTTGCTATACACATAATTTTATCATTTATTAAAAAAAGAAAGCAAATTTGCATACCAAGATGGATGTGCTTGTTTATTTTTACACAAAGAATTAAATCTAGGGGGAATATTTGATACTACAGGATGTTGAGCATCTTGTTTTTCAGAGTTGATCGATATTTTGATTTTATAATTGTCAATGCTGAGAAAGGCATTTCACATAAATACATAGTACAAAATGGCAGAAGTATGTTTAGAGCCATTTCAGAAATTGTTGGAAATTCTGTCCTACTCTCAATTCAAAATTCATTTAACGATTTTTTAGGAAATTTAAGTTTTAAATCTGTTTTGTTTGATAACTCAGCAAATTCTTCTTGAGCTTTTAATGGCTGACATTTTTATGACAAAAACGACTGACATTTTTGGGTTTCAATTGAATATGTTTTATGACCCCAACTTAGTATTTTAGAATCATAATCTGAAGTGGAATAATTCTTAAACTGTCTCCAGGCACTTCGGATAATCAATTGTAATTCTTATAATTAAATCTTTGGGAAGGTTATTTTCAATTATAATATCATCTGCATTTGTAAACATTTCTGAATAACTATTTTCTACCCTATTTTTCAATGTTAACTTTTTTTTAGTAAAATTTTCAATTTTATCTTTTAGCATAAATAAGTTATAATTTTTTTTCCTTGAGGCTACATGTTTAAATCATTGAGTTTTTTGGAAAATATTCAACAAATAACAGTTTTAGAAGCCATAAATCATTGTGTAAAAAGTTAACAAAACTGGATTCCTGCTCAGTCAAAAATATAACTTCATCTTTCAATGACAATAATCTGTTTAAATTTTGCCCTCTTAAGAGCTACCTTACCTCTACATGTAGTAATAAGTTTTTGTAAATGGAGTCCATGTCTTTCCAAAGATTTGAAAACAAACAACTGTTAAGGGCACAGCTTTTAATAAAATTAATGATTTTGGCAGTATCTTGAAGTACAACTTCTAACTTCAGTGTTATTTTTCTTTTTGAGTGCCTCCTGATGGATCATGCACTGAGTAAGTGATATGTTCATTGCCACCAGCTTTTACTTTTGCTACAAATCCAACATTCCTCCCCATCATTGCCCCAACACTGTCTGTACAGATTCCAATGTAATTTTTCCATTGTAAACTTTCATTTGTGAAAGATTCATTGTCTTTAAGATACATATCTTACCCTTTCGTGTGCCCTTCCAAAGGACAACAAAGCAGTAATTTCTCACATATGCTTCTTTCATAAATATATCTTACATAAAGTAACACTGTGTCACGTTAGAAATATCAATTGTTTCATCTAACTGAATTGCAAATTTTGGGCTGCCCTTAAGCATGATAATAAGTTGCTGGAATTGTTCATGACTAATTTCAGAAATTCTTTTGGAAACAGTATCATTCAATAAGGGAATTTTATGAATGTCATCCCCATACTTTTGACCCATGAACTATTTCTGACATTTTAATGGCAGCAGATAGCATGCTATTTTTTCCTATTGTAAAGGGCTTTTTAGGTTTTGAAATTAAATAAAAAGTGTCATAGGATGCAAGTAAATACTTTTCATTGACTGTAACAAATTTCTCAAAACATTCTTTTTTGGGGGGGAGGGGGAAAGGCAGGGTAATTGGGGTTAAGTGACTTGTCGAAGGTCACACGGCTAGTGGGTATTAAGTGCTTGAGGCCAAATTTGAACTCAGGTCCTCCTGACTCCAGGGCTGGTGCTCTATTCACTGCATCACCTAGTTGCCCTGGACAAATATTTTTCAAAAGAAGAAACCCAGAGTATAAACAACCACATGAAAGAATGCTCCAAGTCACTTAAAATAAGAGAAACAAAAACTGAAATTATTCTAAGACTTTCCTTTACATCTCTCAGACTGGCAAAGTTGACAAAAAATAGAAACAGCAAATATTGTAGGGAGTATGGGAAGACAACATTTTAATGTAAAACAATTTAGGTATCTTTTGATACAGTCATACCTCTCTACTAAGGCGTATAGCCAAGGAAGACAAAGAGGGAAAGTCTCAAATGTACAAAATTTTTGGAGGGGGAAAGCAGGGCAATTGGGGTTAAGTGACTTGCCCAAGGTCACTCGGCTAGTGTTAAGTGTCTGAGGCCAGATTTGAACTCAGGTCCTCTGACTCCAGGGCTGGTTGTACTTCTGGTTAAATAGCAAAGAGTTGAGAGCAAAGTGTGTACCTGTAGACTGGGGAATGACTGACATATTGTGGTCTATAAGTGGAATAATGGAATATTATTGCACTGTAAGAAATGAAGAATATGCAGAATTCAGAGAGTGTTGAAAGACATGTATAAACTGAGAGAAAACAAAGAAAGGAGAATCAGTAGCACAACATATACTATGACCACAATGTAAAGGAAAAGAACACTTAAAAATGTCAACACTCAGATGAATACAGTGACTGATACATTACATTTTAAAGGACTGATGTTGAAGTATGTTTCCTACTTTTCAGAGGAGAGACGGTAAGCCACAGGTAAATATGAGGCATACATATTTAATCATGGTCAATATACAGTTTGTTTGATTGTACTTAGTTGTTGTAAGGGAGAGCTCTACTGGCTTAGAAAAAAGTGATCGTGATTTAAAAAAAAGACTCCATATTAATGAAGCATTTAAAAAAGAAGTCTCTGATTTTCACAACATAAGAAGTATTTATAGCTAACTGATAGGACTCTCTCCCTGCTTCCTCTCTATACCTTATCTTTGCCATTTCTGCACACTTAAGTTATGTTGGTTTCGGTCATATCAATCCTCATTCATCTTCTAGCTCTTTCCTCCACCCTAGCTAGATGCTGAGGCTGCCATTTTTTTTCTTGGTTCATTGGTCTTTAAGTCATTTCTCCTGCCTAGAGTCTGGCATCACTTGGCATCCCAAACCAGGAATCTCAATGGCTATGATGGGGTCCTTCTATTTAAAAGGCAAGGGAAATAAAACAGAGGAATTTAGTGACAAAATGCATTCCCAATTTTTTTCTCTGATGCTCCACGTCCAATTACTTGCCAAATATTTTCAATTTTACCTTGTAACAGCTCTTTCTCTACATCCCTTTCTCCTCAGACAATGCAACCAATCTAGTGTAGGTCCTTATTATCTAACACCTGGATTAGTGCAAGAGCTTTCTTGTTGGTCTTCTAGCTGGAGGGCTCTCATGTCTCTAGCACATCCACCACTCAGTTGTCAAATTTATCTTCCTGAACTACAGGTCAGATCTCTTTATTCAATAAACTCCACTGGCTCCCTATTATCCTTATAATCAAATATAAAATCGTCTATTTGGCTTTCAAAGCCCTTTGAAACCTGGCCCTTCTCTCCCTTTCTAGTTTCCTTACACCTTGTTCTCTTCTACATACTCTGAGATCATGTGTGTTAAAACTGTATCTTGTTCTGGTTCCTCTGACTACCTCTCCCCTTCTAGTCAGTAAAATAAGTTTATTAGTAGCATAAAAGTAATAGGAGGCAATAAGATTGCAAAAGGGGAAACCTGGGAGGCATATACAAAATTGTCTCAAAGATCAAAGAAGCCTAACTTAAGATTGTATCATATATCAGCTAAAATTGACATCCTGGTAATAGGTGCCAAATCAAGCAAAACCATCTAGGTGCTACTTGTCAAGGTTCTGGTCCTGAGATACATAAATTTTAGACAAAATCCAGACCTTCACAACTCCAGACCAGTGGAATCTCAGCAAGGTGCTGATGATCTGAGTATGATGATTTTCAAGTTTTACTGATAACTTTGAGATGATTTCAATATGGTAATAAACTAGCCCCAAGCCGGCACAGATAGGAGGAGCTGGTTTGTTTCAAAACCACCACCACCACTACCAAAACTTTATAAAAATAAAAATTCTGACTCCTGCCCCCTATTCATCCAGCATTCATCCATCTCCATCGGGTCCATGCTCCCAATTGTAATAGATGGTGAGGTAAGTAATAGTCTTTGCCTCTCCCCTTCCTCACCTTCTTCTGCCTTCCTTCACCATTCCATTTCCCTGTCTCCACACTACCATCTGCTTCTATATAATTTTTTTGCTGTTTGTCTATGCCTTTCTGGGCTTTTTGCCCCCATACCGTCTGTATTTACTTAAAAGTCTGATTGCTGTCCTGTTTCCTGCTGTGAACTGTGGTCTTTCCCAGTGACTACCCAAAGAAGCAGGCATGCCAGCCCCAATCTCATAAATTATCTGTTCACAGTGACAATGCCTTCCTAGCTGTTCAACACTCCATCTGCATTTTTTCTGGTTGTCCTCTATGTCTGGAA
The DNA here is from genome assembly GCA_028646575.1 of Pseudocheirus occidentalis. NCBI lineage: Eukaryota > Metazoa > Chordata > Mammalia > Diprotodontia > Pseudocheiridae > Pseudocheirus > Pseudocheirus occidentalis. Next base: position 271,889,438 of record CM053593.1, read on the forward strand.
CACTCTCCCTCCTCATCACTACTTCCTAGATAGCTTCCCCAACTTTCTTCCAGTCTTGGTTAAAATTCTACAAGAAGACTTTCCTGATCCTCCTTAATGCTAGCTAGCACTTTTCCCTTTGTGATTATCTCCTATTTATTCCGTCTACATTTTATTAGTACACAGACATTGGCATGTTGTCCCATCAGACTGTCAGTTCCTTGAGAGGACAGGCAAGGTTTTTTTTTTAAGTCTTTACAATCTTTCTTTATATTCCTAAGCACTAACACAGTGCCTGTCACATAGTGGGAACTTAATAAATGTTTATTACCTTGATTTGTTGACTTGGTTATGTCTTTACAGTAATAAACAAATGTTTTGGAGGACATTAAATAACTAGTGCATCTGGTGCACAGATTCCTTAACATGAGAATTAGTTCTGCTTATTAAACAACATCAAAGCCATAGTTTCAAGCCGTATTGCTCCACTTTAATGAGGGATTTATCCAATTCGTTGTCACACAAACCCTCCCATGAAGTTTCTACTGTGCCTCATATTTAACACCCCCTTTGGCAAAATTTGTGCAAAAAAGAAAAAAACAAAAGGACTTGGAGACATGCTACAGTACTGGTGAAAAATGCCTGACTCACACAAACATGGATTTTATGTGTCCATGTCATACTTACATAAATTTTGGTAGATGGACACAGATCTCTCACCTAAAGCCAAATTCAATATGGTTAACTGTAGCACAACATGTAGGACACACCCCCTAAAGTTACCTTTGTATGTAGGGCTTCTTGTTATCTCTAGCTTTAGGGTGAGGTATTTGGGGGGTACTTATAAAATTACAGCTTGGGTCCCCATTTGATGCATGCATTCACAGACTCTGAAGGAACTACAAATCAAATAACAAAACATTTAATTAATGCAGAATAGTAATATAATTCACAGAAAAATAAAAGGACAACAGAGTCATCTTTTTTTATGTACCTTTATGTAACAGTCATAGGAATTTGAAGCTGTTCCCTGCCCCTTAATAAATAGGCTTAGGTGCGGGGTGGCTAGGTGGTTCAGTGAATAGAGCACCAGCCCTATGCAACCTCAGACTCTTAACACTTACTAGCTGTGTGACCTTGGGCAAGCCACTTAACCCTAACTGCCCTGCCTTCCCTTCTGCCAAAAAGCATCCCTCCCCTCCCCCTCCCCCCCCCATTGAGAACCTTTCCTGATTTCAAAATAAACTCTGTCCCCTAATAGGTTGGATGTGGTCACATGCAGCCTGTGGTGGGAAGTTTGAACACAGCCCACAAGAGAAGCTTGCTTTTAAGAAGGCACTTTTGTTACTTTGTAGTCAAGTGGGTCACAAGGGTTGTGATGTTCTCTGAACCTGGAGAAGGCTATATATACTGTCATGAGGTTTTGCTTTGGAGCTCACTTTGGGAAGAGTTGTGTGATTTGACCAGATGAGACTCTGGGCAGCCATCGAGCCCCCCAGCTTTGAAAACCCAGATGTTGGTGGTTCCCTCTCTGATAACTAATTAGCTATGAATGTAATGGTCAGACAGCTAAAAGCCCTGCCTGTTGGTCTGTTTCTCTGTATTTTTTTTCCTTTGGCCTGCTTGTGACTTCTATTTGTATTTTCTCTGAAGTTCAGGGTGCTGACTTTTTTCCCTAAACTAGGTAAATGATATATGTTTGATTAAAGAATGATGGTTAACTCCTTTTAGAATTGCTTTCCTTTAGAAAAGCAGATCAAAGAACCTGTGCTAGCAGCCATCCTGGGTATGTTGGGGTGCTTGCTGCTATACTTTATTGGAATATGCTACCCTTTTTTCCCTTTCCTCACTTTCTATAGTACTAGGGACTGGGGGCACTAGAATGAATAAAAGGCAGGCAATAAGAAACCAAAGGGGTAGAGTAGATAATCTACAAACTGTAGGTTTGAGGGTTCAGTTCTTGGGATTCAAAAACAAAAAATTTAAGTTCCTGCTCTTACGGTTGTTTACATTCTATTAGGTTAGGAAACATATAAAGATATATTAGATATCTATATCTTTATATATCTATATATAAGAAAAAATATGTATAGAATAAATACAAAGAAAACACAAGGTAGAAAGGAGGAGGGGGTGGTAGCAGGAAAGGCCTTCTGGTGTTTTATGTTTGTCTACCAACAAAAGTTTTAGGAAAGAGGGACAGAATTAATAGTTGATTAAGAAGATAGTATTTAAGAATGTGATCTGAATTTCTGTGCCAGGTACAAAAAAGATGGATTCTTTGCCAGGAACTGAGTTGCTATGAGGGCTAGTAAAAATTTCTTTCCCTGGAAACTCAGGTCTGATCAAAAGAGCTTTAAATTAAAAAGAGAGGATGGGAACAACCTGCATATATCTTCAGATCATAAGATTCAGAGTATGGGCACAACAAAGAGTTCTCATCACAAGCGGGTAAATTCTAACTCAATGGAAGTGACTGGAATATGGTAATGGAGTTAAAAGGATTAAATAGAAGAGTATGGAATAGCATTACATACTAGAAAAAAAAGCTCATGTGAAAAAACTTAGGAATTTTAAAGACATTTTAAGTTGAATTTATCAGACACTTAGAAAAACAAGCTGTATATAGTGGGGACTTGTAGATTTGTACACAGTTCTGTTTTTATTTGATGTAGATGCTCATTTTATTTGGTGTTTAAGTTAAAGCAGTGCCAGGACTGAAATCAGTAAGACCCATCTACCTGAGTTCAAATCTAGCCTCAGATGCATATTAACTGTATGATCCTGGGCAAGTCACTTTACCCTATTTGCCTCAGTTTCCTGGAGAAGGAAATGGCAAATCACTTCAGTATCTTTGCTAAAAAAAAACCCCAGGTGGGGTCATGAAGAGTCGGCCAGGACTAAAAAATGACTGAACGACAATACCATAGAGATCTTCCCTTATCCATTACATCTACCTCCACACATACACTCACTCAGATGTCATTCAGAGTGAGTCAGGAGGCCTTGAAATATCACAGATCTGGCATGGAGGCAGTGATAGGGGCTTTCAGAAGTCTGCTAAAACTTTATTAAGTGGAGCAGTTAACAAATTCCCAATTTGCCTTAATGCGCTTTTTAATTCTTCAATTCTTGAAAATCTAAGGATGTTAAGTTATTAAGGTCTTAAGAAGGCCTACTTCTAATAACGTAGAAGCGACAGGGATCAAGGTAGGAAATAACCATTCCATCTTGCAGTTCATAGAGTAAAATAAGGATGAAAAGCCCACCCTAGATCCTGAGAAGTAGATTTCAAAGGGTTTAGAGAAAGGCAGCTTGGTGGTGTAGTGAATAGAGTGCTGGATGTAGCGTCAGGAAAACCAGAGTTTCAAGCCTGCCTCAGACATTTATTAGTTGTGTGACCCCTGTGTAAGTCATTAAGTATTGTTTTTCCTCATCTATAAAACACAGATAATAACAATAACCAATGTCAGAGTGGTTATAAAGCTCAAATGGGAAACATATGCAATATCTTTTACAAAGCTTAAAGCTTTGTAAGTTAGCTTTTATTCACTATCATCATCATCATCATCACTATCATCCCTGGGCCTGAAATTCTATAGAAGTTATCTGAAGGAATACTCTCAAGAACACTATTATCACTATATAAACAAAAACAATTCTGATGATGAATAAAAGAAGACTTGTCTAAAAAGACCAAAAAGGATGCCCAAGGAATGCAATGATCAGCAACAACAACAACAAAAAACATGGATGGCAAATGGAAGCAGAGGCAGAACTGAGGATGAAAAAATATCTGAAATATTAAAACTCAGAACTAGTTCAAGCTGGCAATGAATACTAAAAGACGCTGAAAAGAGCTTTCAGGATTAGGTTTCCACCAAGAGCAAGATCAAAGAAGGGGCATCTTGCTTGAGGAAGATGGAACAAGAACAAAAGGTGACAGGAAGAAAACTATTCAACTTTTTTTCTGTTCTGTCTAATCTATCAGAAATTATCTTTAGACTGGGAAAGATGGAACAAAAATAGTTAATAAGGAATAAACGAGGAGATGAGAGAATACCTAGATACTTTCAGTAAGTTCAAGTCATGAAGCAAGGACAAATTATATCCTCATGAATAAATTCAATTAACAAGAAATGTTAAGAGTATATGTAGTTTTAACATGATTGTAACAGATGTCTACACAAACCCCTTTAGACTGTATATTCTCTGAATATTTATTAAGTTCATTCACAGTTAGTCATAAACTACCATTTATTTCTTCTTTTCCCTAACCTGTATTGATATTTGCCTAAGAAAATTAATGAACTACCTGGAATGATATGTACTATTCAAATGCCTGGGTGCTGGAAGCAGAAAATTCTTCAGAGTAAAAGAAACAATACCTATTACTAGGTAGGTAGCAAAACATGATTTCTAAGGGGCATTAGCAGGTTCTCACAATTTTGCTTCATTTTCCGTCCAATTCTGAATGAAAATGTTAGCATTAGGCACTACTTAACTGTGTTCAGAAAAGCATTTTTTTTTCCCTTTCGAGAAAGATATTGGCAATCCAATGATTTCAGCTGATAGAAAAATGGGATTCGCTTAACTAAAATTTATTTTATATTGAAGGCATCTATTCTGAAAAAGCAAATGAGAACCATATTATAGGGAATTTAAGAGTCCTCTTGATCCAATCGTGGCTCACTCCTTCCTACTAATAGGCAGAGATATGAACTGATGGTAACATGCTTTCAGTGTGCACATACAGTATGGTCAGTATGGTGCTAAGAGCCTGCTGTCAGAATTTTTTACAGTTGCTACATTGTGAGACATTGTGCTTAACCACTCATGAACTTTTGCCCAAGGGAGTGGAGAAGGAACTCAGTCTTGTTTTTTCCCCTTTTAGTAGGAAATCAAACATAATTAATATAGCGTTGAACACTCATTAAGCACAATATTTCAATTAACCAAACAACAGCCCAGACTTGTGAAAATGAGTAACTAAAATGGATACAGAAATGTTATACTTACTGATTTTGTACTTTTGGTTCATTCCATCATGTAGTAGTGCCTTCAACAGAAAATATTTGTAAAATTAACTTGCTTAGTCACTAGATGCATATCCAGTAAAAAACAGAATACATAAAAATAGGAGAAAATCCCTAGCAAAGAGGCCTTTTTAACCTGTTTTTGTTTCTTAAAAATAGTCTTATATACAAGGACATTTTCTTAAGCACGCTTTTAAAACCCCTAATTCTTTCTTTGAGGTTTTGCAAGTTTTGATATCTGTGGTTTTGTGATATCATAAACATCCTAAACAAAATTATAGATTGCTGCTCTGTGGGAAACCATTTATACCCTTTGCAATTCTGGTGAATCTTTACAAACTTGCAAGCACACTGATCACATCTCAACTTCCTTTTTTATTATTATTACAAATGTATATTATTTCAGATTAAAAAAATTCACACAGAAGCAAAGTCAATTAAATTTTATTACAACTGAGAATATAAAATAAATGCAATTAACTCATTTTAGTTTCAACAGTCATTTCGAGAACGATGTCAAGACAACTCAAATGCAGTAAACTCTTAATTCAAAAGTAAGCAAGCGGCTCTTCTGCAAACCCATCAGAAGGGGCACAGTTGTCCTGTGGCTACCACATGAGTAGGGTAGCAAACCTTTGCAATTGCATGAAAAGCATATATAGTACTCCATGTAATAATTAGAAAATGAAGAACGCGTGCATGTAATTATAGAAAGAGGAAACAGACAGGCACACTTTCACAAATAGGAAACATGGGGAAAATACAAACTAGAGCAATTTGGAAAGTATATACTACATGACATATATAAAAAGTTATTTAAATTGCTATTAAAAAGGACATCCTCAGTCCACATTTTGTGTAATACTTTTAGTGTCTACACAGACAGATCTTTAAAAAAATTAAATAGTATTAATTTACTAAATATTTACGAGATAACAGTGCATTAAGGAATTTTTTTCATATAGTAATACATATCACTCCTTTGTAGTGATATAATAAAAGAGTATGTATGGCCTTATGTACAATACATTGGCTTTTTGTTTTTTAATCCTACAACAGTTATCGTTGCTTAATGATATTTGTGGACCATTCCTGAAGCTTATAAAGGGAACCTAAGCTGCTATGTTTTATATAAAATGTTACATGTATTTGAATACTTCAAGACTCTTTTCTGAATGCTATTTCTGAACCCTCACCCATCAAGAAGATAGTATCGTAGATATAGTACAGGCAGGATTTGCAATTTTCATAGTTTTTCCTTCATTATATAGGGTTTTTTTTTGGTTTGTTTTTTGTTCTTTTGCTACATACAATTACTCAAAGTAGACAGTGGCTAATCTGATTCCCTTTTCTGTCTTTTTTTTTTTTAACCCCTTCAACTAACAGAATCACATCATTATAGGGAGTGATCTGTTGTTTTACTAAAGGAACCAGGCCATAAACAAATAAATAACCAAATGTGACTTTCTATTTGTAACTGCAAAATGTGAAATGCTTTTGTGAGGACAAAGAGAAGCTATGCAGAAGGCCAAAATTCCAAGTACTAAGTCATTTTTCAAAAATCACACAGGTACAAAAATATACTTACTAGTCCTTGGTTTTTTCAAGTTACTGCATTATTTATCTTTTTACAAAGGTAATTCCAACCTCATTATATTAGCCCTGACAGGAGGAAGTCTAACCTTTACTCTTAAATACCTTAGCATTCTGGAACACCTTTCTTCTAGATAAACATTCATCTCACTGTAAAACCAGAGAGAAAGCTGTTCTAAGATGACTTGCAATAGGAATGGCAGCAAACATGCCCAAAAAACAATGTCTATTTTTACTTAATTTACTATTTAAACTAAGTACCCTGATTTGGGTGTCTCTATAAACTATACCCTTGAGCATACAAAGAAGTATTTAACTTCTTTTCAGATGAAGCTATGTTCATTCGGGCATAAGAAAATTCAAATGTTCTCAAATTCTCCCCTTTGAAGTGAAATAATAAAAAAAAAATTAAAAGAAAACTAAAATTGTTCTAAAATTAGGTGAGAATGAGTGTTGATGGGGCAGGACCAGAAGAAGAGAAAAAAAAGAAAATGCTGAAAGAAAAAAAAGAAAAGCTAATAGGCTTGGTTAGCGTGTAAAACAACTAGTCACTAACAGGTATTTCTGGTGTGTGTGTGTGTGTGTGTGTGTGTGTGTGTACACATATTCTAAAAAATTAAGAATCTAAGAGATAAAATTCAGTTCCAGCCCATTAAACTTATGACATACATGTTTGCAAATGTCCCAGGTACTAAAGAGCATGACATTTTGGCCTCTGTTTCTTTTGCTCTTCCTTTGTTCTATCTTCTCTGCTAAATGTAATCTCTCCTTTAGGACAGTATTTTCCTTCTAACCCCCTAAAACACTTAGTTTAGCTTGGGCCACAATAGACACTAGAAGATTATTGAAAAACCTTTATTAGCATTCCAAATACAGTTTCCTTTCACTGCATTTAACTCGGTGCTTTCTTTCTATTGAAGCTGGATAGAGTGGAACCTCTCTAATAGAACACTGCTCATTTATAGGACCAGAAACTGGAATAAGAAACCCATCTTTAATGGGTTGAGCAAAACCTAAAGAATCTTGCTATAAGTCTACCTATGAGGCAGTCATCACAAGGTGTAGAACTCTCTTACCACAAAGGACATCTTAGTTTTATTTCCCTAACTAGAATGTAAACCCTGTTAGGACCTGGACCAGGCTCTGCATCTTACAAGGTATCTAGTCGAACACTAGGCACATAGTACGTGTTCAATGATTACTTAACTGACAGCTATACATTGTGATTCAGTATATATGATAAACTTACAATGCTGGCATGACTATAATGATTTAATTCAACATGCACTTATTGAATACCTACTATGTGCAAGGCACTGTACTAGACACCGGCTATTAGCTGCTTTCTCACAAAAAGAATGAAAGGGGGAAAAAAAAAACCCAATTATGGAGAATAATATAAAATTGCTTTGAGTGCAGCCTATGGCCTGGTCTATAATTAGTCTTCATAATTTTTATAAATGATTATTAATTACAAACATTATGCTGAAAGAAGGACCTCCACAGGCCATAACAACACATCATTAGTGCAAAATGTATACTGGATTCTATCTAAATCTTATTTTACTTGAGTTGGGACCAAGATTATCAAAACCAGGTAGATGAGTTCACAAATAGTAAAAAAATTGTATATAGTAATCAAGCTTACTTCTAATTCTGGAAAAGAATTTGTGAAATAAGGCTGGTGCCACTTCCATTGTCAAGAGCATACTGAAGAACCCAGACACTTTCCCTTTTATGTTGTGATTGGAATTGCCAATGTTTATATTACTTTATAAACACTAAAAAAACAAGACCAAAAATCCTTACTTTTCTGATGAACAGGGGCTCCTACAACTAGGCAATGATGGGATTTTTAGTGACAGATTTGAGGATAATGGTAACTGAAATATTCATGATAGCTATCATAGTCTTACACTTATCTGCCTATGGATTTTAGGCACACTCAAAGTTGTCTCCTAGGAGCAAAAGAAATATTTCAGTGCAATGTGAAGCCTCTCAATAGAAAATTTCTTCAACAACAGCAATATTATGTATACATAATACTTATCTTAAACATGAAAATAATCTAAATGTTTTAACATGCTTTTGAAATAGTTACTTTATATCTAATGCAAAAATGAATGGGAATCATCACATTTTTATTTTAAAAGATTAGCTTGTAAGCATCTATTTAGTTAACTTGGATTATTCAAGCTATTTATGTAAATTGGCCAAAACTGAAGAAATAGATAAGTCTTTAGAGGAGCCAATTTTATATACAATATGCATGAAAAGATCTCCTTTGAAAGGTTAAGTAGTGCATCCTTTAACCAACATTCATTCCTTTCCAATAAAATTCTAAGGTAGTTAAAATGTTTTTCTTCCTGGCTGGTATGAATGGCCAGAGGACTACATTCCACCAAAGTTCTGAAACCTCTGTTAAGGTGGTTTAAGCTATATTAAAGGATGACCCAGAAACAGACTAAAATCATGAAACTTAATTATTGAAAAGTAATATGGAACAAGACAATGATTCTAAAAACGGTGCTCCATATGAATGATTAACATATCAATCACAATGCTTTAATCCGTATTCAGTTCACTAGCATGAAGCATGGACCTAACTGCAAGGACCTAGAATCTTTTTCTGTTGTGGGTTCTTCCCTCCCCGCCCTTTAACTGTCCTGAAAACTAGACTAATAAAAACAATCAGTAAATACTCTGGAATATTTTAAAATGTTCTGTTCGTGACATCCATGAGCACAACAGTAACATCCTGTGAAAACAACGTAGTGCTTTAAAAAGGTGCCTTTGACCTGTGTTGCTGAACCCATTTGCTTAATATAAAACTATATACAGCTGAAATTCCAATCTAAAACATTAAAATTCTATTAAAGAGCTTTGAAAAGTTCAAATCATGACAACTGCTACAGCATGAGAAAGGTGCACCAGGAATCCTTCAAAACAATGCTGAAGGTTAGAAAAGTTAAGTGCTGGGTTTAGATCAGACATTTATCAGAGTAACCACAATGGAACACATGCAGGGGGAAGGGAGCTGGGAAACTTCACAAGGACCTTCTTTAAGCTAATAAAGAAGGTTGATAAGTCCACCGCAAAACGTTCAGTCAATAAAGTTCTTTTCATGTATTTAAGAATCTTCTATCTGTATCACAGTTTGCATTTTAGGTTCTTCTCACTGTGACCTTCATATTGTAGGAGCCTTTGACTTTTCGTTCATTCATTCCAGGCTGAGGGGAGTCTGCTGGGAGTCTGCTGGGCTCCTTAGTACCGGTGAGCCTGATGAGCTGGGTGGTACTGGGAGCTCTGCTGAGATGACGTGGAATAGCCCATGGTACTCTGGGACTGAGACGATCCCTGAACATTGCTTTGGTAACTCAGGCGTGAACTGGAGTGCTATGAAAAGTACAAGGGAAATTGTTGTCAGAGGAACTCAATGGTCACAATGTTAATTATAATAGCAACAAAGGGGAGAAGGGAAGGAGGGAGGAAAGAGGGAGGTGGTAAGAAGGAGAAGGGAAGGGGGAGAGAGAAAAACAGAGACAGAGAGAGAGAGAGAGAGACAGAGATAGAGACAGAACACGAATGTGATGTTTCATCATTAGGCTGTGGTTCAGAGGGAAACAAGTAAAATAAAGTGGTTCTAAAAAGATAGATATATATTAGTCATATTATTGAATCCAACATGGTTTTTGTTTTTTAATCTCTCATAATCCTAACCCTTCTAGTTGGAAAGCATTTTAAAAAGGAAGGAGAAAAAAAACACTTCTAGATAAAGAACAGATTAGGGTTAGGTGGTTTAAATGGCTGTAGGAAAGTAGGCATTATCAATTCCAGCAAATCTTTGGTATGGTTTCTATTATGTGAAACTTGGGGAAAAAAAACACTGTGCACAGAAAAATTTTTAACTCAGTGTTTAAAAATGTAGAAGACCTTGAGGTGTCATTGCGGGATGAAGGAGAGAAGAATAGGTAAAGAGGTGGTTTTACTAGTGTTCAACACCAGTTGTCAAACTTGATTTGCAACACATGAACCAAAACAACACTGCAATAAACTAGTCTTGGTGAAAAACAATCTGATAATACCTCTCTACTTCCCTGCCCTTCAGTTATATAACTATAAAAATTTATGGTATGGGAAAGCATTTTTAGCAACTTTGAAATTCTTACTTACACTACACTGTAATTTATTATAAAATGTACTTAATTATTTCCATTGATAAAACACTGACAACAATTTATGTTAGGATGTGATTTAGCAGCATATAAGATTCCAAAATGTTCCTTTGTGCCCTAAAGGCAAGAATTTCAAAGATACCTTCTAGCTAAATAAATGCCAGAGTGCCTGGTTTACAAGCACTGACCGTACTCCATCACAACTCACTGATGAGACATTCTCAAAGGTTCACTTACAGTACAACTACTGGCATAAACTAAAATAAAGAAACAGGCTCCCTCTAAAAGATAAATGAAGGCTCTAACTTTTGTGATAAAGGAAAAAAAAAATCACATAAGATCAGGACCATGAAGTTCATAATCATTTGAAACAGCCAGTACAGAAAGAGAATTTGGCTTGGCGTCCTAAGACCTGAATTCAAATTCCAGCTCCAGCACTTCTTAATAACATGACTGTGGGCAATTCCCTTAACCTTTAGGATTTTTTTCTTTATCTTCGTTTTAATGAAGAAGGTGACCTTGCTGATTTTAAAGTTTCTTCTTGCTCTAAGTGTATTAGTCCATGAATCTAAAGCTCAGGGTACTAATTTATCTTATTCAAGTCACATTATATAGACAGTGTCAGTTGAGACTAGAATTTAAGGTCTTCTAATTCTATAGTGCAGTGTTCCAGGACAAACTGCTAATCATAGTTTTTTTAAAAAGCCATTAATGTTAAATTTGCTATGTAATACAGTACTGCTCATGATAAATTTCAAGTCTGTATATGAAGATTAGTTCTTAAAAAGGCTAAAATGACAAAACATAGAAACTGGATTACCATAAGATTAATACCAAACAACTTTTAGGTTATAATTACTTTAGAAACTCTAGAAAGAACTTCTGGGCTCATCTATTAGACATGGCAAAACAAAAAGCCTTTGGTATTATGTTTAAAAAAAAAAGACTCTGCAATGTGGTAGACAGTAAATCATATGGGATGAGAAACAAAGAATGCCCCAAAGAATATCTTTTCCTTTAAATTGGTAATGAAAGAAACAGCATATGGATTATCCATTACACAGAAACATTACATTAAGAAGGTTTTTGCTTTATCAGATCGTGTGGTAATTCTAAGGAAAAGAAGACTGAAAAATTTTGAGCTTTGTAGAAAGAACTTAACTCCATGGGAAAAGGGGGGATTTAAGTTGTATTCTTTACCATTTAACTGCTTAACTAAAACAAAGAAATGGCAGCAAATTCATGAAGATAACCCAATATATGACTTAAGTCCGTTGCTCATTTACTGGGAACAAACAGATCTTAAGGCAAAAAAAAAAAAAAAAAGCTAATTTACATAACACATATACAGAGGAAGGAATATCTTTATCCTAATTGCTGAACTAGGCAAATCATTTTTAGTGAATCAAATATGAAGTCTTTATTAGTTTAATTGATACAAAGTACAGGTATTACAGCTCTACTTGCATTGAGTCATTGCGATTTTCATTGAAGATTATTGTGGGAAATGAAAGAAGTTTGTTTATATTTTTAAAATGCAAAGCCAAAAAGGTAAGCAAACCATTTATTATATCTTTCCTGACTTTATTCTTTATTTTGTGCTAGTCCCTTATCTCCTATTTGATAATCTTTACTTCTGCAGAACAGAATTCTTCCTTTAGTTCCAGTTTTCTATTATCTCCAGTTCCTCTAAGTGCTTCTACTCCTCTTTTTCCTAGGGGATTGTGTTCTTTAGCTTAGTCATCAACTGTTTTTTTCTGGGTTCCTTCATGTTCCACCTTTATTTTCTTTTATCTTATTGTTATTCTGAAAAGTTTTTGTAAAGCATAACCAACAATTCCCTGTAGTTAATTTTTCTTTCAGCATCGATCTTTTTCACCTTCGGTTTTCCCCCTAAGGTGTAGTTTCTTAAGAATTATAAAGTGATTCCTAGTCTCAAAATTCCATTCATTTATAATAGTTATTTCTTAGGATTTATAAGACTGACTTCCTTTCTCTTCCATTATTGTGGCTGGCTCCCGCTGTCTTCTACTAAGAGAAAACAAGTTCACATTATTTTCTCCAAAATAAAGATGTCTTTTCTTCCTTTCTGTGTCTTAGCTTACTGCCTGACTAAAAGTGGATAAGTAGCCCCCAAAAATCAAGGTAATATTTTATCTCATTTTCTGCCTTTGAATAAAAAGACTCAAACCATAATAGATAATTACCTCATGGTACTCTTGGAATTATACTGAACATGATAATCCAGCCTTCATTTCCATGCAAAAAAAATGTATCCAAATGATAGGGACCCTTGATATACCAGGTCCCCTTCAATAACACTTCACACTTTACAAAATGAATACTAGTACATTGGCGGTAAAGCTATGAATGAATAAACGGTAAGTAAAGTGGCTAAAATTCTCATAAAATACCCTAGGCATATACTCCAAGCAGGTCACTGGCAAAAGTAAAAGTCTACAGAAACCAAAATATTTATAGCAAAATTTTAGCAAAGAATAAGAAAGTAGCTGCTCACAGACTGGGGAATAGCTAAACAAATTGTGATACATGAAAGTAATAGAATGTTACTTATGCTGCAAGAAATGACAAATATGACGAACAAATAAAAGCATGTAAAGACTCACATGAACTAATGTAAAGTGAGGTAAGCAGAGCTAGGAAGATAACATATACAAATGATGTCATCATTGTAGGAAAGAACCATGAAACAAACAAAAGTAATTTTTTTTTGCAAAAATACAAAATATAAGTTTGGTCCCAAAGAGAGAGCTGTAAGAACAACTCTGCCTTTTGCCTTTGCAAAAGGGTATGTGAGAAGTAGAGGGAGTCGTGGATGAAAAACATTGCATGAGCATATATATATCAGGGTTTTTTTGATGTACTGATCAGTTTTAATGTTTAATTAGTTTCTACTTAAACAAAATATTAAAGGGATGGTACTATGGAATTAGAAGGAAGAGATATGTAGAAAATCTATGTTACATATAAAATAGTAGATACCAATAAAAACCAATTAAAAATTTTTTAAAACCTCTAAAATGATCCACTATTAACATTTTGATAATTCTACAAAATATATAATTGGCAAAATGTCTAAAAAGCACAAGCTAATACCTGATATTCGGAAGGCATGACAGGCCCGCCTGAGTTAGTGCCTGAAGGCCCTAGCCGTGGTTTCTTATTTGGAGGCACTGGATTAAGGCCTGAGTCCTGGCTGTGCTGTAGCCCTGCCCCAGTAGCCCCTCCTCCTGCTCCTGCTCCTGCGGCTGTCCCATTTGTCTGGGTGCTGTTTTGTTGCTGCTGCTGCTGTTGCGGTGGAGGTGGTGGCGCAGCCGGCTGTGGCTGCTGAGGTGCTGTTTGCTGCTGATGTTGATTCTGCTGCTGCTGATTCTTAAAGAAAATAAAAAAGCAGGATATGAAACTCGAGTATGATTACTGTCTTTGTGACATAAGTACTCAAATGCTATACTCCCTTGTCAGATCTAATGGGAACGAAATGTGATGGGCAGGTAACTAGATACGTTTCCAGACAAAGACTTATTTATACAATAGTCTAAAATCTTTCAAATTGAGCATGTTCCACTGGTTAGGATTTTTAAGCACCTCTACCAAAGTAGGTGACGTTATGAAATTAATCCTGTACAGACTAAAAAAAGCTACTGGGAGTCTTCTCCATCTTTACCTTGGAAGTATTCAAGGAGACTAAGAAACAGAAAGACCAAGATGAGAGCTGCTTAGAAAAAGTGGTTTAAAAGAAGATAGTAGTAATGTCAGAAAATAAATCTATCACTCAAATGTAGCTAATATTTAGCTATAATATAATTAGCTATAAATAATGATAATAAAAATTAACAGTCATGTGCCTACCACTTTGTTTACTGTATTCTGAACTTGTAGGTCTATCTTATAGTATCCAGATCTCCTTAAGAACTGAAGGAAACATTCTTACATAGCTGAGTGAAATTAATAACTATACTTCCTTAGGCATAATAATTATACTTCCTCCTCATTTATTACTTGGTGTCTGGAGAATGTTGTCGGGGGTGGGGTTGGGGGGACAGGGGCAAGAAATAAAGGACTTTAAATGATACCATGTAATTTGTACCTTATCGCCTTTTTCTTCAGGTTCATCCTCATTAAGAAATTCTCGTTTGGGATACGGAATCTGACAGCCAGCAAATACACTGGAAAACACCATAAAAGAAATGATCGTGTATTATTTCTCAAAACTATAAATTTTTAAATCTTGTGAGTGTAATAATGTCATGTGGTTGCTCACCCTTCCCACATTTCTAACTATGTGTGTTTAATCCCAATTTGCCAATACTATCTGGTTATCTTCCATTATAATACCCTTCCATATAAGCAAAAATCCAAATATGATTACTTATATGCTATTTCAGTGTTAAATTGCCATCTCTGACCTCCTGACCTCAAACCTTAACTACAGTGAAAATATTTTGATTTTTAACAGCTAAACCTTAATACAAATTTGCGTGAACAACTGAAACAAATTTTTCTCAGAGGGATATTTGTTCTATTTCTGAGCCAGTACATAAAATTGCCTCAATGGGTATGACAATGAGGATGATAATGAAGATGATATTCTCTAAGTAGAGAGAGAGAGTGTGACTTGAGAGACTGAGCCTGGAGCACAAGTTTCCAATTCTGTACTCCTCTGCTGGCTTATTAGCTCCTGGCAGAGCTGAGGGAACCACAAGAGGCCACTTGCCTCTTTTAGCTGTAGTTCTGAGCCATAAAACTGAACGCTCCCTCTGAGTTATTCCTTAAGTTTTTTTTCGCTCTAAACCTGCCCTGGTTCACAACTCACTGCTAATTGTTTTGGTTTTTCAGAGAGAAGGGAGTGAGGGAGAGTAGAAGAAGGGAGACCAAAATCTTTTTCTCTATCAATTTCTCTCTCTAAGGTCAACTTAGGAGAAAATGTTTTGTTTTCAAGCACAAATTCTTTTTTAAAACGTCACCCTCAATGTTCAGGTTTTATCAATACATACAAAGAAGGCAGAAAGATGTGGAGTGGGATACATACTCTGACGTAGGCAGGGGATCTTCTTGGAAATAGGGATCCTGCAAAGCTTGTTCTGAGGTAATTCTCTTGGTGGGATCCATAGTTAGAAGTTTCTGAAGCTATAGGTACATGAGAGGAAGAGACAATTGATGGAATGAACATTTAAAATTAAATCTGGTTTCATTCCTAAAGAGGCATGTGTGTGTGTGTGTGTGTGTATTTTACACAAAGGTATACTCTGGTTCATTTCATCATGAGCAAGATTCACTTATATAAATAACGTGGTTATATAACTGATAAAAATCAGCAACTGGAAGACTTTATATCATTTCCTACTGATGTCGGTTACTAGATTAATTCAGAATGAGAAGAAAAAGTATTTCTTTGTCAAAATATGTGGTACGGTAGGGAAAAAAAAAGAAAAGGGAATTTGAAGTCAAAGATTCAAATTCATCCTAGGTCTCAGTCTCCTCATCTATAAAACAAAGTGGGCAGCTAGGTGGCACAGTGGACAGAGTGCCCGCACTAGAGTCAGGAAGACCTGAGTTCCAATCTGACCTCAGATATGTGGCTGTATGACCCTGGGCAAGTCACTTAATCCTGTTTGCCTCAGTTTCTTCATCTGTAAGATGAGCTGGAGAAGGAAATGGCAAACTACTCTAGTATCTTTGCCAAGAAAACCCCAAATGGGGCCACAAAGAGTCAGATATGACTGAAAAGACTGAATAACAACAAAATAAAGTGGTTGGACTATGTGACCCTAGAGGTCTCTTCTAGCTCTCAATGTTCCAGATATTGAATTTCTGTGCATCAGTGTCATAGAAATGGTTTGCAAATAAATAAAATTAAATTCAAACATTATTTACTGAGGGGATACTATGTATTAAAAGGGCTTGGTGTTACATATACAGGGAGTAAAAGGAAGAATAACAAAGTTGCTTTTCTCATTGAGCTTCCAGTTTAAAATAGATGATTAGAGAGTTCAGGGATTAGAGAGAGATCATTTACGAAGTCCCTGACAAGAGGAAATGAGAAATGAATGTGAACTAAAAAGGAAATCAGGACTGAACCAGAGCGGCAGTAGGAAATAGAAAACAGGAACGGCATATGAGAATCTTGTTTGAATTCATGGTGACTAGGAGAATTACCAATGTAGTCGATATACAGAAAAGTCAAGAAAACAAGCTGTTTTTGTTGAATCTGAGGAGTGGTAGGACAGCTAGGATAGAACTATCTAGGAGGTAGCTGGAAATACTATCAGGAAACAAACTCAAGCTAAATAGAAATCTGGCAGGTAGGCATCTCCACAGAAGTGACAACTTGTGCCACAGAGATCATGGGTACCACCAGTGGAGAGTACAGGAAGAGAAGTGAGAAGGGCCAAAAACAGAACAATGCCACTCACATCTAAGAAACAGAAGGAAGAAGAAGAGCCAATGGAAGAGAGGGGACAGGAATGAACAAAACAGTCACCACTGCTTCTTTAGTCAGACTCTCATCCCTTCTCATCTCTAGCACTGCAACAGCCCTCTAATTAGCCACCCTACTTCAAATCTTTCCCCCCTCCAAACTATCCCTCATGGCATTATCAAAGTGTAATTTCCATACACAGGCCTTACCATGTCATGGCCTTGCTTAATAAACCCCAGTGGCTCCCTATTACCTTGGGAATCAAATACAAAGGCCACTGTTGGGTATTTCAAGTCCTTCACAATCTGGATCCACAGTACTGTTCCGCCCTCATTACCTACGGTGCAGCAAAACTGGCTGTCTAGTGATTTCTTATACATGACATTTCATTTCAAATCTCTGTTTCTTTGCAAAGGCTGTCAGCATCCCTGGAATGAACTCTCTCCTCATCTCTACCTTTGGAAATCTCTAATTCTCTAAGGCTCTAATCAAATGTTCACCTCAGCATGAGACCTTTCCCAGAGTCTCACTCTCAAGATGCTGGTGCCTCTCTCAATTACTTTATATTTATTTTGTGTGCATGTGTATGTGCTGCATATGCTTTTATATGTACATGTCAGCTTTTCTAATAGAATGCAAGCTGTGTACAGCAACTTTTATTTTTGTGTTTGTATCTCAGTGCCTGATACCTAGCAAGCATTTAATGACTGTTGATTAAAACCTTAAAAGGGAAGTATATCAGAAACATTTAAAAGAGAAGGTGATATTCCAACAAGGTCAAATGCAACAGACCACAGAATCATAGATTTAGAACTGGAAGGGACATTCAGAAAACACTGTCAACTTTATATTTTACAGATGAGGAAACTGAGACACAGAGATCAAGAGAGTTCGTCCCAAGGTCACATAGCTAGAAAGCATCCAGGGCGGAGCTTGAACTCAGGTCAAGAAAGGATAAGAAAAGGGAGGGGAAAAGGATACTGAATTGAACAATTATAAGGTAAGAAAGCAGTTTAAATAAAGTAACGAAGATGGAAATCAAACTGCAAAGAAGACAGGCATAAATGGGTAGAGCAGAAACTGAGAGTGTTCACTTCTCTGAAACACTTAAAATTATGAAAGAAAGGAGACAGGACACTAACTGGAAGGTGTACACAGGCCACAAAGAAGGTTTTAGGACAGGGAAAATCACGATCAGAAGAAGAGTCAAAAGAGTGGGAGATAAGATGTGATAGGAGACTGCTGATAAAGCTAGGTTCTCAAAGAGATGAGAGGGGATGGGATTTAAAGACAGAAAACCAGGGAAGAACCTTGGAAAAGAAAAGGAGGGCTGCTGCTCCCCGAGAAGGAAAAGGAGGCAACAGAAGAGACAGGGAAAGAGAGTTCAAAAATGTTGGTGGAGAAGACCGAAGATAAAGAAAAATTCTGAGGTGAAGAAGAAGGAAGGAAGGAAGAGAGGAAACAAGGAAAGAGAATCTGCTTTTATGTGGCTAGCACCTACTGTGTGCAAGACACTATGCTAAGCTCTTTACCAATATCGTTTCATTTGATCCTCATAGCAATTCCCCATTTTACAGTTAAATGACACTGGAGTCATTGTAGTTAAGGAGGTAACATAATAATAGATGTGAATAGTCTGAGTTATTTAATGGGGTATGCTACAGAGTGGCTGATTAGTAAACAAGTTCTTATGGCTGATTAGAAAACTATATAAAGATTACCACGAACCAAGTTCCATAGCTGGAAGAGGTGATAAGGAAAAAAAAGATTTCAGGAAAGAAAGGAAACAAAGGTCCTCCATTTTTCTATTGTTTCAAAATTATAGGTTTTTTTTTACTACAACCGTATTTCCCTTTTTTAAAGGGAAATAAAGATGATAAATTCTTCAATAAAATGTCAAATATCAATAACGTAAAATTCCCTCCTATTCTCATGAAATTATGTTAAGCAATGGAGCAGCATTAATTTTTCCCTGATAAATTATATTTTAAAGAAATGAACTTACCAAAAGGAAAACTTTGCTGTCAGGCTTCACTTTGTGTTTTTCCATATATTTTATGAGGCTACTATTGGCATACCTGAAAAATCACATTAAAAGTGCAATTCAATAGTAATAGAAGTCTCTGATTAAAAAAAAAAATCAGTCACCAGGAAGAAGTATTACATACTCTGTCACCTGTGCCACACATATCTTCATTTTTACTGGTGGGTCTCAAGGCTGGTTTTCTTAAGTACATTCAGTAGAAAAAAATTTATCTGGGCAATGACTGAGAGCAGGATTGAGGGTAGAGGAACTGCAGCTAAAGGAGAAGTGACAAGTATCTATATTTCCTAGGTCCACATGTTAGACTTCCTCTTTCTTTGGCCAATCTTCATTTGCGGTTTCATGTTTTTCACTCCTAAAAAAAGGGACTTGTAGGTTCCTGTTACTGAGGCCTCCTATTATACTATTTCCAATCAGGTTTTTTTTTTCTTATTCTGATTGGAGGGCTGGAGGACAGGCTACCAAACTCCTCCCAATGCCTTCCTTTAAAAAGGACAGAAACTGGATTTAGCTTATTCCATTTTGCATCTAATTCCTTTCCTAGTTTTAAGTCTGTCAGACAAGATATTCCAGCTTTCCCAGAACCTTCACCCCAGCCTTGCTTTCTTGCCTCCTGTGTGTTATTTCCCCCTTTAGATTATAAACTCTTTGAGGGCAGAAATTGTCTTTCTTTTTCAATAATTTCATCTCTGGGGCTTAGCATAGTGCTTAGCACAGAGCAGCCAGCCGCTTAATAAACATTTACTGGATTATCTGTAAAATGTAAACTCCTTGAGAGTAATGACTATTTTTGTCATTTCTTTGTATTCCTAGTGCTTAGCCCAGCATCTGGAACACACTATGTACTTAATAAAATGATTGACTGATTTCTGATTATCAAATTTCAGCTGACCAATCTGTAAATTCCAAGGCTGTGTTTTACCAAATCTGTTGCTAAAGTAGTGTCTTGTTTAAGCATCTTTATCCTTCAGAAATTTTCCAAAGTAGAATTTCTCTACCTCTTCAATTTGGTGTATAAACTACAATTATTTTGCCAGAGATCTTAAAAAAAAATACTTACCACGAACACCACAATACATGAGCAAATACTTCCATGAAATGTTATTTTTTTTTTTTGGAGGGGGGAAGGCAGGGCAATTGGGGTTAAGTGACTTGCCCAAGGTCACACAGCTAGTAAATGTGAAGTATCTGAGGCCGAATTTAAACTCAGATTCTCCTGACTCCAGGGCCCATGCTCTATTCACTATGCCACCTAGCTGCCCCAATGATGTTTCTTTTTTTTTTTTTT
>CM053593.1:271910491-271930737 GCA_028646575.1 Pseudocheirus occidentalis
ATGTTGCTTGTGGAATAGTCAAGAGGACAGTACCACTGGACTGAAGAGTAAGGGAAATAAGGTGTAAGAAGACTAGAAAAGTAGGAAGGGGCTAGGTTGTGATTTTGTATTTGCTCCTGAAGGTAATAAGACACCATTAAAATTTATTAGGGCTAGAGGTGTGGTCTGCTTACATGTTCAGACCTACACTTCAGGAAAATCATTTTAGTGGTTGAACAGAGAATGGACTGGAATAGTGGGAGACTTAAGTCAGGCAGACCCACCAGCAAACTACTGAAATAATTCAGGTGTGAGGTGCAGTGCCATAGGGGTGGCAGCGTTAGAGCAGAGAAGGTGGTGTATTCAAAAGATGTTACAAAGATTAAATCAATAAGTCTTGGCAAAGGATCTGATATTAAGGAGTGAGAGGTAGTGAAGGAACCCAGAATGACTAGGTAGTAAGCCTGGGGAACTAGGAAGATTGCTCTCTGCAGTAATAGGGAATTTAGAAGGTGAGCCTTGGAGGGAAAGATAATGAGTTCTGTTTGGACAAGCTGAGTTTAAGATGACTACTAGCCATCCATTTGGAGATATCTGAAAGGCAGTTAGGGATGTGAGATTGGATGTGAGATTTGAGAAATATCAGCACAGGGGTGGTATTTCAACCCATGGGAACAGATGAGATAACCAAGCAAAATAGTATATAACTGAAAAGAGCCCAAGACAGAAACTTGTGGGACACATATGGCTAGAGGGCATGATCTGGATGAGCATCCAGAAAAGGAACCTTAGGAGTAGTCTGATAGGTAGGAGAATCAGAAGAGAGTGTAATAGTATAATTAATATAATCAAAAAATATAGTCACAAAAACCCAGAGAGAAATGAGTATTAAAGAAGAGAAGATGTTTAACAGTGTCAAAGGCTGCAGAGAGATCAAGGACAAAAAGAACTGAGAAAAGAGACTAAAAATAATCTTTGTCAGTAAACATTTGACCTACTTGCCATGTGGAGAGATACAGCAGGTACGGCAACACTGGCAAATATAAACTCATTTGTAAACTCTTAAGAAGGACAGTGGAAGATTATGAACAGTAACCCATTGTGAAATAGTGAGAAGCTGTGGAAAGAAAAATCAGTTTAAAGAAAGATTTCTGAATGACCTAAGTCATCCTAAGGCATTTTTAAGACTGAAACTGTCACGTGGACAACAGGTAAACAAAAGATGGGGGAAAATTTGCAAAGATTTGCAAAGAAGAATGAAACTATCACTCTTAGACTCTAACATCACAATCCTAGATTTGCTTATAAAAAGTAGAAATGGCCCTTCAGAAAATAAGGATGGGAAAAGCATTTGGATTAGATCAATTGTACATATAGATGGCAACATATTGGAGATGACATCTTTTTGAATATGTGGTAGGATTCTCAAGGTATTTAAAGGTATGTAAAAAAAACTGGGTTTTCTTTTCTCCCCTAGTCTTATTATTTCACTGGTGTACACCCCAGTGATGAAATTCCTACCAAAGATAATCACAAATGACTCTACAAATCCTAATACTACTAGAGTTGATTGGGGCACTGACAAATTAAGTGACTCGAAAAGGGTCAACAAGATATAAAGTGCATATAACAAAGGCAGAACTGGAAACAAAGCTATTATGACTCCAAAGCTGCTCTCTATCCACTATGCTACAACCTATCAACAACATCATTAAAAAGGGTAACTAAGAAAATCAGTAACTATTTGTCTATAAGCCTAAATTCCTATCTAAATAATAAAATAATATTTTAAAGTTAATTTATTTATTTTTAGTTTTCAACATTCACTTTCCTAAGTTTTAAATGTTTTCCACCTCCTTCTCCAAGACGGCATACAATCTGATATAGGCTCCACATATACATTCCTATTAAACATATTTTCACACTGTATAGAAGAATTAGAATGAATGGGAGGAACCATGAGAAAGAAAAAAATAAAACATTACAAAAAAGAAAATAAGTCTGTTTTACTCTGTATTCAGACTCCATAGTTCTTTCTCTAGACTGGGGAAGGCTTTTGTTTTGGGGAAGACCTAATTGTTTTAGGTCTTTGCATTGCTGAGATGGGCTAAGACTATCAAAGTCAGTCCTCGAATACTGTGGCTTTTACTGTGTACAATGTTCTCCTGGTTCTGCTCCCCTCACTTACTATGAGTTCATATAAGTCTTTGCAGGTTTCTCTGAAGTCCACCTGTTCATCATTCCACATAACACAATAGTATTCCTTTATATTCATATACCACAACTTGTTCAGCCATTCCCCAATTGATAGGCATCACTCTCAATTTCCAGTTGTTGGCCACGAAAAAAAAAGAGCTGCTATAAATATTTTTACACATATGAGTCCTTTTCCTATTTTTATGATCTCTCTGGGTATAGCCCTATAGTACTGTTGGGTCAAAGGGTATACACATTTTTATAGCCCTTTTGGCATAGCTCCAAATTCCTCTCCAGAATAGCTGGATCAGCTCACAAGACCATCAACAACGAATTAGTGTTCCAACCTTACCACATCTTCTCCAACACTAAATTATACTATTAAGAGAATAATCTACAAATGCAACTTAGGACTCCTTTGATAAAGGTATTAGAAGAGAATAGGCAGTTGTTCATCAGCAATAGTCTATAGCAAACCATATCTTTATTACCACACAACTAACTGAAAGATAGAATATTAGATCTCAAGGTGCTTGTTTATTGTTTTGTTAACTACAAAACTCCAATTTGGGAAAATCAAATGCTGCCTTAAAGGCTCTTCAAGAAGATGACAATATGTGAAAATTATACAAGATTCTTTGAAAGATACGAGAGATAATTTTATTGGGCAGAGCCAAGATGATGGAGTAAAAGCAGGAACTTGGCTGGGCTCCCGCTCCAACTACCTCCAATCCCTGTAAAATATGACTCTAAACAAATTATAGAGCTACAGAACCCACAAAGAGAGAGAGAAACAAATCTGCTGAAGCCAGCCTGGCAGGCTGACAGGAAGGGTCTATCGCACATGGCTAGGAACAGAATGCAGTCCCACATGAGCTGTGGAGGCCCAGACTCGGAGTGGCCCCCAAACAGCAGCATAGACTGGATGGAGCAGACTTCAGGAAAGTGAATCACTGGCAATTGTGGCAGTTTCCAGACCTCTCAACCCATAAAAGCCAAAGAGAAAGTAAAAGGTCAGTAGGGAACTCTGTAGGAACTGGGTGGAGAAGAGCATGGTCTGGCCCCTCCCCCCAGGGTGAGAGGTGGTAGAGGTGCAGCAGTGGCTGTGGCATGACTACCTCCAGAGCTCCTGGCTTGTAGATCATAGGGGGCCCAAGTGACCATTCAGAGGATAATCACTCTTGCTTTGACCTGCTTGAATCTGAATTGCTGCCTTAGGTGGTAGTCCTGGGGTTTGTGGCTAGTGTGCTAGAGCTCGTGGTAGCTGTAGAGAGGGTTCCCGCCTCAGAACTCTAACAACATTTACAAAAACCCCAGCAATTTGGGACACAGCTCTCTCCACTCTGGAATGAGAGTTCTACTTGTGGCAAAGAGCTCAAAAGTCAAGTAATTGGCTGGCAAGATGAGCAAGCAGAGGAAGTGCAATCAGACCATGGAATCCTTTTTTGGGGGACAAAAAGGATCAAAACAGGGAACCAGAAGAAGTCAAAACTCCTTGTCTGAAAGACTATGCTCAGTTTTGCTGCGTGGTTGATCCTTGGTTGCAGTCCAAGCTCTTTTGCCTCACAAAATAGCAAATTTCAATCCCTCTGATCTTTTAATATAGAAGCTGCTAGGTCCTGTGTAATCCTGAGCGTAGTTCCACAATATCTGAATGGTTTCTTTCTGGCTGCTTCCAGTATTTTCTCCTTGACCTTGTAATTCTGGAGTTTGACTACTATGTTTCTTGGAGTTTTCAATTTGGGATCTCTTTCAAGAAGACTCCATTAAATTCTTTCAAAAACTATTTTACTCTCTGATTCTAGGACCTCAGACAATTTTCTTTGACAATCTCTTGGAGGAGGTTGTCCAGGCTGTTTTTTTCATCATGGCTTTAGGGTAGACCAATAACTCTCAGGTTCTCTCTCCTGGATCTGTTTTCCAGGTCAGTTGTTTTTCCAGTGAGATATTTTACACTTTCTTCTGATTTTTCAATCTTTGTTTTATTTGATTGACTCTTGATGCATCATAGAGCCCTTAGCTTTGATTTGAAGGATTCTAAATTTTAGTGAATTGTTTTCCTTGGTTAGTTTTTGAAGCTCCTTTTCTAGGGAGGTATTTTTTCCAGTTAGATTTTGAACCTCCCATCCCAGTTCACCAATTTTGCTTTTTAAGGATTTGTTTTCTTCAGTGAGTGTTTTTTTTTCTTTCCAATTTGGTCAATGCATATTTATTTTTAGCTTCTACCTCTTTAATTTGGCTTTTAAAACCTTTCTTGTGCTCTTCGAAGAATGCTTTTTGGCCTTGAGATCAGTTCATATTTGCTTCTGTGGTCTCAGGTGTGAGTATAGAGTCCATGTTGTCCTCTGAATTAGGCAGTTCTTGCTTGCTATAATAGGATTGTATCGTTCTTGATTTCAGTTTCCTTCTTGCCCATTGTGCCTGCCTGTGTCTTGAATTTTTAGAGTGGATTTCTGTTTTGAGGGCACAGATGTACCACACTTCTCAGGCTGGGAGCTAAGGGGTTTGGTTGTTAACTTTGTGTGCTGTAGCCTCTGGGAGTCTAGACTAAGGCCAAAACTGTCCATGTTTCCCCTGGGTTACCCTGAGGCTCACAGAGTAATGTGTGGGGAAGGGATGGTCTGGCCACTTCAGGTTTCCGCCACTGTGTCCCTGGACTACAGCTCAAGGAGGCTCAGCAGCTAGTGGCCGGCAGTGCTGGTATCTGAAGATTCCTCTGCTTGTTCTAAGGCACACCTGGGCTTCTGGTGTTAACACTTGCTGGCTTCACCCCCCTGGCCTTCAGGATGTCCTGCTGGTCAGCTGAGGTGGGGCACGTTGGGACACATCCTGCCCTTCACTTCAGGTTTGACACAGCTTCAGTCATACCTTTCCTCTAGTACTCCCAAGCCTGAAGCTGTTTCCATTGTTTCAGGATTTTACACTGGGTGCAGGATTAATTTTTGGGTTTTCAGAGTCAGGGAGAGGGATTAGAGCAGCTAGGGTTTACTATGCCATCTTGTCTCCTGGAAGTTCATGGAAGGTGATTTTTAGAAATCCAGGCTGTGGGCTGATAGCCCCAGGAGAAGCTGCTGCTGTGGGCCCTGCACTTTCTTTTACTCACCTCCAATCACTCCTCCTTCTGGCTCTGCGGATCACTCTTGGGGTGGGAGGATCTGTTGTCTGGCTCTCTCTCTCACTCTGCTGTGCTCTGCTCTCAGGTTTGTGCTGCTGCAGCCCTTGCGTGCTCCATGCTCCCCCTGCCTAGACCTAAGTGGGCACTTTCTTGAGCTGGGAATCTGCCATGCTCCATCTCCCAATGGATTCCATCACTCTAAAATCCATTCAGATTCACTTTTATTAAAGGTTAGTGACAGAATTCATAGAGGAGCTCAGAAAAGTCCCTGCCTCTGTTCTACTACCTTGGCTCCACCCAGAAATCAAAACTCCTGCATCAAAAGCTTCCAAGAAAAATATGAACAGTTTATGGAGTTCTTAAGAACTCGGAGAAGCTTAAGAAGGATTCTGAAAATCAAGTAAGAGAAGTGGAGGAGAGACTGGGAAGAGAAATAAGAATGATACAAGAAAATCATGAAAAATGAGTCAACAGCCTGCTAAAGGAGACCCAAAAAAATACTGAAGAAAATAATACATTAAAAAATAGACAACTCAAATGACAAAAGAGGTCCAAAAACCAAGGAGAAGAATGCCTCAAAAAGTTGAACTGCCCAGATGGAAAAGAAATTTCCACAACTCACTTTAGACAATAATATCTTCAAAATTAGATCGGAGCAAATGGAAGCTAATGACTTTATGAGAAATCAAGACACTATAAAACAGATCCAAACAAATGAAAAGATAGATCAGGAGAGATCTTTCAAAAATTACCAGACTACCTGAAAGTCATGATCAAAAAAAGAGCCTAGAGAATCATCCTTCAAGAAATTCTCAAGGAAAACTGCCTTGATATTCTAGAACCAGAAGGCAAAAGAGAAATGGAAAGAATTCACCAATCGCATCTTGAAGAAGAACTCAAAAAGAAAATTCCCAGGAATATTATAGCCAAATTTCAGAGTTCCCAGGTCAAGGGGAAAATGCTGCAAGCAGTCAGGAAGAAACAATTTGAGTATTGTGGAAACACAATCAGGATAACACAAGACCTAGCAGTTTCCATATTAGATAGAAGGATAGAAGGGCTTGGAATATGATATTCCAGAGGTAAAACCAAGAATCACCTACTCAGCAAAACTGAATATTAATGCTTTAGGGAAAAATATGATCATTCAATGAAATAGAGGACTTTCAAGCATTCCTGATGAAAAAAACCACAACTGAACAGAAAATTTGACTTTCAAATACAAGAAGCAAGAGAAGCATGGGAAGGTAAACAGAAAAAAGAAATCATAAGGAACTTATTAAAGTTGAACTATTTATATTCCTACATGGAAAAACTATAATTGTAACTCATGAGACTATTCTCATAGTTGAAGGGAATATATATGTATATATTTGTACATACATACATACATACATATGTATAGGAGGGTGTGTGTGTATATGTGAGTGTGTGTGTATATGTGTGTACATGCATACATGCATAGAGCATACAGGATAAAATAAAATTAAGAGGTGAGAGAGGAATACAATGGGAGAAAGAGAAAGGGAAAGATGGAATCGGTTAAATTATCTCACATAAAAGAGGCAAGAGAAAGCTGCTTCAATGGAGGGAAAAAGCAGGCAGGTAAAAGGGAATGGGACAACCTTACTCTCATTGAATTTGGTTTAAGGAAGAAATAACACACACAATGAAGTGGGTATCTTACCCTACAGGAAAGTGGGGGGAGGGGGATAAAAGGGGGGATGATAGAAGGGAGGGCAGATTAGGGGAGAGGGTAGTTAAAAGCAAACACTTTTGAAAAGGAACAGGGTCAAATTAAAAATAGAATAAGTGGAGGGTGGGGCAGGATAGGATGGAGGGAAAGACAGTCTTTCACAATATAACTACTATGGAAACATTTTGTGTAACTACATATGTACAACCTATATTGATTTTCTTATCTTCCCAGTGGGGGTGGGTGAGGAGGGAAGAAGGGAAAAAAAAAATCTGGAAATCAAAGTTTTAAAAACAAATGTTTAAAAAAAAATTGGCCTTTGTTTTTTTAAACATCCAACTGGGAAATAAGGTATATAGGCACTGGGGTATAGAAATCCATCCTGCCCTACTAGAAAGTTTAGGTGGGGGTGTAATGGGGGAATATATAAGAGGGAACAGATTGGGGGGAAGTGGTACACAATAGGCTTGATATCTTGGGGTGGGGGTAGGGGAAAGATGGAGAGAAAATTTGTAACTCAAAAATCACATGGAAATGAATGTTGAAAACTAAAAATAAATAAATAAAAGATTTAATGAAAAATAAGTTAAAAAAAACTTTTTAAAAAAGTGATAATTTTATTTGGCAACTCCATGATCATTAATAATATGCAAGGAACAAAACAGTGAGAAGCATGCTTGCAATGGTACTATGCGCTGGATACTGTTATAGGGGAGATTCAATGCACAGTCCAAGTCAAAGAAGGATTCCGTATAGATGGTAAGGTCCTCCAGAAGTCATATGTGAATGACATTATCCTGACTGCATTAAGCCCCAGATCACTGCAGTTTCCTAAGTAAGATCTAAAATCACCTAAAGGAATTTTGGTTTTAACTATCCACAGGGAAAAGACCAAGCAGATGAAGAATGCCTATTGTCCAGACTATGATATGCTTGGACATACAATTTATAGTCCTTGTTTATCAAAAATCTTGGACAGACAATGCAATGAGTTGGGCACAAAATTGAATAGGAGGAGAGCAGGCTGAATTGCTTTTAGGAAACTGTACAGTTCTGTTAATGACCCCAAACTTCTCTTGAAACAAGAGTTTATCTTTTTAATATCAATATTTTTTCTGGCATTGTTGTAAGCCTGCAAAGCAGGAAACACTAGTCTCCAAAGAATTAAATTGTTGGAGCCATCAAAAAGCTATAGAGAGGTACATGGATATAAGCAGACTATAACCTTTACAAACAAAGGACTATAACAATGATGTAAATTATATCATCAAAGAAATGTATGATTTAAAACGAAGATACACTGGTCACATACATGACAAGAAATAACCAATGGAAGACCACTGTTCCACTGATATCCTCACAATGTCAAGAGAACTTAAAAAGACAGTATTCAACATGTTATATAGACTGTTGTGAACTAAAGCAAAGACATGGAAAACAGTTGTGTAAGATGAGCAGACACAGAGGTGGTTTTACCTGCATCTCTGCAGAACATACCCACAACAAGAAGATCCATTACAGTGTAATTAAAGCAATTTTATTCCCTTTTAAGGGTCTTGAAATGTTTGCAGGCTTTCCTATCTTTCCTTTTATTTGTATCTTTCCTGAAGAACTTGTATTTCTCTATTCTGGATATTCTTTTGCACTTCAAGTACCATGTTAAATTTAGCTAAGCTTTTCATTTTATTTCCTCTAAATGAAGTAGGATCTTGAGATAGTTTTTTTAATTTAAGAAGCATTCACCATTTAAAAAATCTTAACTAATATTTCTCTAAATTAATTGACTGAAGCTTTCCTAAAATCCATTTTCTCATTCTAATTTTTTTCTTCCCTTGAGGAATTTTAAATGCTATATTTTCTGATCATTTTGTTAAAGATTTTCATTCTATTTTTGAAGCACCAACTAAATTCTTCTACAGTTACACAACTGAAAGGTTATCTGTCCCTAACAATTATTCCATTTTCTGTATTGTTAAATTACACTCAACATACTCCAACCACTTGTCTAGTTTTTGTCTAGCTTTTGGAGGACTATTTTATTTCTCTTTCAGGAAATATCTGGAAAGCTCACATTTACTAAATGTCTTCATACGATGGCTTTATTAAATTGATCTAAGGCATTCACAGCCTCTTTAACACCCTTTCCTCCTAGTATGGAGTTTCTCATAAATTCCTGGATGACATCTTTATTTTTTCCCTTTATCCTTCAAATAGATTCTTTACTTACTGCTTTTCATCAATTCTAGTATACTGTAAATAAGTATATTGTTTTGGTTCTCTCCCCCATTCAGCATCCTACTACTTTGACATTTCAATGATACGTCATTTTATCATTTTAAATATGATGATAAAATCACAATGTGGCTTTAAAGTCAGACCTTCGCTATGCGAGCGTAGAAAATGTATTTGAAGTATTTATTGATAATAATTTTTGTTTGTTTTTTGGAGGGCAACTGGGGTTAAGGGACTTGCCCAAGGTCACAAGGCTAGTGAGTGGTAAGTGTCTGAGGTCAAATTTGAACTCAGGTCCTCCTGATTCCAGAGCCAGTGCTCTATTCACTGCACCACCTAGCTGCCCCCAATACTTCTTGCTTATCTAAACTTTCTTCCTTTATTTGGAGTCATCTTTTCCATATCTATTGCACGCCTAGCAGTATCTAGTTTTAAAAAGTGATTCACACATACTAGAAAACATAACCAAAAAGTTTACAGCCCTTTTTGTGGTAGCAAAATACTGGAAACTGAGGGGATGTTCATCAATTGAGGAAAAGCTGAACAACCTGTCGTATATGAACATAATGGAATACTACTGTGCAATAAGAAATGATGAACAGGCACATTTCAGTAAAACCTGCAAAGACTTGTACAAACTTATGCAAAATGAAATGAGTAGAACCAAGAAAACATTGTACATACTATCAGTACCACTGTGTAATGATCAGCTATAAAGGATCAGCTCTTAACAACACTATGGTCCAAGACAAATACAAAGGACTCACAGAAGAAAATGATATCCACATCCATATAAAGACCTAATGGACTCTGAATGCAGATTAAAGTATATTTTTTCTCACTTAATTCATTCTAATTTGTGTTTTTTTCTCCTTTTAATCAGTTTCTTCTTTCACAACTGTGACTAATATGGAAAATATGTTTTACGTGGCAGCACATGTATAACTTGTATAAAACTGCCTACCATTTTATGAAAAGGGGAAGGGAGGGAAAACGGGAGGGAGAAAAATTTGAGACTCAAAATCTTGTAAAAATGAATGTTAAAAATTGTCTTGACATGTAATTTTGGAAAAAAATAAAACATTATTTAAAAAAAACTTTAAATGTTCCCATTAGGAGTCTTCTGGTTATCTATGTAAAAATACTTACGTTGTTCTTCTGAAGTCTTTTTGAAGTGTGGGATATTCTGGCATTTTTCTAATGTCTTCCCAATCTTTATCTTACAAAAGAAAAAAAATGGTATAATAATAAACATAGATTGTCATAAAGGAGAAGCATTAAGGTTTATACTTCCTCAATATATAACTGATTATTAGATCCTAAGATACAATCATCTTTAAATCTCACCATCATATTTAAAAACACAACATACATATTACAGATATTTCCTTTAAAAAGAACAAATCACCTGCAGGGAATCCCATGACACTAAAAATACGATCTAGTTGATCATGATGAAAAGGATTGCTTGTTTTGATATCTTCCTGACGACAATGAAAAATAGGTTCTGAAGTCAGTAGTTCAGCAAATATGCAACCAATTGCCCATATATCTGTGAAGGAGGAAAAGACTTATTATATGGATGTATTGCATTCATTGGTTTAATTTCCCTTTGTCACAGAACAATTATACTCCACATATGTAATTCAGTTTTTTCACTAAAAACTGAAGAGTAAAGAAGTACATCAAATATATTTATATACGTATGGTTAGTACATACATATGAGAGTCAGTGCTGTACAGTGGACAGCATGCTAGTTTTGATGTTAGGAAGACCTGGGTCCAATTCCTACCTCAGACACTAGCTATTGGACTCCCAGGCAAATCACTTAACCTTTCAGAGCCTCATATTCTTGATCTATAAAATACAGCTAATAAAAGTTCCTATCTTACTAGGCGATTACTATGAGGATAAAATGAGATAATTTGCAGGCTTTAAAGAGCTACATATAATTGTATGCCAGTGTTGCTGATAAGATAGACAGCTGTATCCCCACACTCCACATGAAAAGCCAACCAAAACACATTTATAAATTTCTAGGTAAGGATGCTTTTTGACTACTCAACTCAGTAAGCAATGCAGTCCACTGACTTGGCACGAAAATCTTTAGACAATTTAAACACCAAGATATTCAAATGATAATCTAAAATAGAACATAACGACCATGATAAGATACAGCGAAACAAAAACTCCAAATACAGCACAGTTATTCCTTTAAGGCAATCAAGTACAGGGATAAAGTAGTATTTCTGACAGTTCTTTCAAATCTAAACAAACAGAACACACGAGACCAAATGTCTAGACAAGATCCAACTTTTATCTGAAAGTCTATTAACTTCAGCTTTCTCAGTATATAGGCTCAAATCCTGAGTAACAGTGATAGAGTAGTCTGTACAAGTCTAACAAATGTGTGATTTAACAATTCAGCACTCCTCCCGGGTTGAGGAGGTGGAGGCATAGTTGTAGCTCAAGTTTTTCCATGGTGTATCTGGATAGCGAAGTGAATTGGCAGCGATGTTTCTACCTCAACGAGCAAGGGGACCGGGTGTACACCCTAAAGAAAACAGATCCTGCAGGACAACAGACCTGTTCAGCTCACCCAGCCAGATTCTCTCCAGATGACAAGTACTCAAGACACCGAATCACTATCAAAAAGAGATACAAAGTTCTCATGACCCAACAAGCACGATTGGTCCTATGAATTACCAACCTACCAAACTGTGGCAAACCACCAAGGACTGTGGCCCAAGAACCTCTTCCTACATCTAAGAGACCTCATTCAGGAAGAGCTCGAATCTTTGGCTCTCTTAACCCATTCTCACAACTTTAAAATTACTCCTTTTGTACACTTCTTAGAATCCAGTCTCAATTTGCCTGTGTTCCTCTCTGTACTTGGTAGCAATAAACCTAAAATGAAGAAGCCTAAAATTGCCACATAGTTTTAATCAGTGTTGTAGGCTATTAAAGCTGAAATGATTTAGAAAAAAAAAAACCAATTCAGCAGACTGATTAGCTAACTAAATGAAAACAAATTCTAATTTAAAAATGTCATGTTCTATTATTTATTATATGAAACAGACAAAATGCCTCATAGGAAAAATTATACAAAACTTATATCACACTGGGTCTCAGGAATAGGGTATTTCATATAAATCATTTTTTCAGATAACAAAAGCTAACTCATTTTTAAGCACAAGAACCATTTTTGTCAATATACTTCTTTCTTTCTTAAAGTAAGGATAATGAACATTTCCTAATGTTTCAGGGTCTTTGTTATAAATATTCTTTAATGAATAAACAGTTGTGTCTATTCTTGTAGGTTTCCTATTTCCTTCCTCCAGAACAGACTATTAACTCTCACTCTAACCATTCTCTTCTAGCACATAATCTCTAATATGCTAATAAGAACTTATTTTAAACAAGGGTCACTGAGGTTCTGAGTGAAGTATACAACTACAGCATAAAGAGTTTGTGACATTTATTCCTGAAGCATATGAGCCTTTTCTGGAAACTCTCTTATTGAGGCTGCTATAAGTCTGTACTTAAGGCTTTATTTAAAGTGGAGATGACATGCTATATTAAGTGCAATCATCTTATGAGTGATTTCTACAAAATTAACTTATAGACAAAATTACATACATTCTATGGGTGATTTATGAAAAAATCTAAATATACATTTATACAAAATTTAATATAAAAGTTGCCAAATGGGATGGTTAGGTGGTGCTGTGAATAGAACATGGGCCCTAGAGTCAGGAGGACTTGAGTTCAAATTGGGCCTCAGATATTTAACACTTACTAGTAGTGTGACCCTGGGCAAGTCACTTAACCTCAAGTGCCCTGCCTTCCCCCCTCCAAAAAGAAAAAACAAAAAAAAGCAAGCTGCCAAATGAGGCCACCAACGGAAACAGAAGAACCACTTCACTTACTAAAGACTAAAATATGGGAGGGGAAAAAAAACATTTTAAGGAGGGGCAAACTTTCCATTTGAAAAGGGATGATTGTATCACCTTAAGAATAAAATGTTTTATCATTTAATAAAGAACATTCACAGAGAACTTACTGTGGGTGAAACAGTATATTAGATACTATAAATAATAATAATAATACTGATACCAGGAAATAAGTAAGGTTACCGCTTTTAATGAATTTATAAAGAATTGGGCTGGGGAAGGAGAGGGAATGTGGAATACAGGGTATCAAGCTACTTTTTGTTTTTTTTAAATTAAGACAGAATTTTTTAAAAAAAGACTAGAGTTAGTAAATGTTACATTTAAGGCGTGAGTCTAAAGTATAAACATATTCGTAGATTTTGTTGTTTGTTGCTTAGTTATCTCAGTCGTGTCCAACTCTCTGTGACCCCATTTGGGATTTTCTTAGCCGAGACACCAAAGTGGTTTACCACTTCCTTCTGCAGTTTATTTTATTGATGAGGTAATTGGGGAAGAAAATAGGGTTACGTGATGTGCCCAGGGATCACACAGCTAATACGTGTCTGAGGTCACATCTGAACCCAGGTCTTCCTGACTCCAGGCCTGGCCCTATATCCACTGTACCACCTAGCTGCCCCATGTATTCCAACATACATGTAGACACATGATCTTCCTCAACAGAATATAGGCTTCATGAGGGCATGTATATTTGATATGTATCTTTGTATCCCCAGTGTTGAGCACAGTGACTGTCATAGAGCAGGTATTTAATAAATGGGTTGGTAACTGACAGCTTAACTAGGCCACAGAGGCACCATAATATCAGTTATTAATGTGATTTAAGAAACAGCTAATTAATATGGAGGGGGGATAAATTTTTTTTTCAAAGAAATGAATCTAACCAAAAATCACCATAAAGTAAATCCTGTTTTCACACTGATTTTCAAATGGAGATATGTTCTCAATGAGTAAACAAGAAAAGAAGAGAAAAAAAACCCCTCAAATAGTGTTTTAGGTACCACACTTTAGGACAGACATTGACAAGCCAGAGAAATCTAGAGGAGCAAGATCAGAATAAAAGGTCTTGAGTTCCTGCCATATGAGGAACAGTTAAAGGAACTAATGATGCATATTCTGGAGAAGGGTTAAGGGGGTCATGGTGCCTACATTCAAGAGTTTAAAGGGCTGGCTGTTGTGTGGAAGAGGTATGAGGCGTACTCTGGTTGGTTTTAGAGGTCTAAGAGCAATGGTTCAAAGTTGCAAGCAGCAAATATTGTCCTGATGTAAGGGAAAACATCCTACCAGACCTATGCTCAAGTGGAAAAGCTCAATCCAAGAGGTAGTAAGTGGGTTCTTTCTCCATTAGGAGGACTTCAAGTAAAGATAGGATGGAGGGTAACTTACTGGGAATGCAAAAGAAGTGATTCTTGTTTGGAAACGGCCCTTCCATTTTATGATTACATGATTTTAAAAAAATGTTTTTGAAGGGGGAAGACAAGGCAATTGGGATTAAGTGACTTGCTCGAGGTCACACAGCTAGTAAATATGCCAAGTGTCTGGGGCAGGATTTGAACTCAGGTCCTCCTGGGCCAGTGTTCTACTCACAGTGCCATTTAGCTGTCCTGATTTTAAACCTTTTGGTGAAGAAAAGAATAAAACAGCGCCAACAGTTCTGGTGAACTCGGTACCATGCCACCTCAGTAAGGTATTATTGTTAGAAAGGTAATACAGTACTTTTAGACCTTAAAAATACCTTTTCCTAATAGTGGCATCTTTTCCTTTTCCCATTTTAAAAAATCACTGCCATTTTTCCTAGGCCTGAAATTTCACTCTCTTAAAGCTCCACGAACTTATTCTAAACTTATTCTATATTAGTATCTTTTAGTTTATGTATTTTTTTTCTCATCTTACAGATCTAGGATGTAACATGAGAATTTATAATAGGTTCTCCAGCCTTGAAAAATGTCCCACACTTGAGACTTCAAGTTATCTAACTTAACTTTATCAATTTCAGTATCAAATTTTATTAAGTGGATTTATTTAAAAACAAAGGATTTTTGTTTAACCTAAATTTCACTGGTAGGAGAGCTTTAAATGTGACATTTTGAAATATAAGATGTCCCAAAAGTCTTAGTGTAGTGTTAAGACTTAATAACTTCAGAAATTGTTTAACCTTGCAAATGTTACTTTTTCAAAGTCTGAAGCATTTGTACTTCTAGTGTCATTTAAGCTTAAACCTGCACTAAGACTTTTGGGATGCCCTATACAAGGTATGCAGATAACATCTAAACTGGATTTTTAAAATGAATGCTGAAAAAATGTGTGTGTAACTGAGAGTTAAAACAAATAAAAATTCCAACACTGGGCAATCCTACCACTCAGTGAGTCAGTGAGTTAAAAACTATTACATGCAAGTGACTTAATACACTTCTTTTAAAATCCTTTAAAAATTAACACTTACTAGCAGTGTGACCCTGGGCAAGTCACTTAACCTCAAGTACCCTGCCTTCCCCCCTCCAAAAAGAAAAAAAAAAAAGCAAGCTGCCAAATGAGGCCACCAATGGGAACAGAAGAACCACTTCACTTACTACAAGGCTAAAATATGGGGACGTGGGGGGAACATTTTAAAGAGATGCAATATATAGCGGGAGGCTAGTGGCACAGTTAACAGAACACCAGCCCTGGAGTCAGGAGGATCTGGGTTTAAACCAAGCCTCAGACACTTAACACTTACTAGCTATGTGACCTTGGCTGGGCAAGTCACTTAACCCCAACTGTCCTGCCCTCCCCCCTCCAAAAAGCAAAAAATAAAAAATAAAATAAGAATCCTCCAAATATCCTTCTCTTTGTAATCTCAAGTAGAACTGCTCCCTTAATCTTTAATGATTCTTGATCTAGAATATTCCTTTGGACAATCTGAGGTGTTCTACTAGAGGGGGTGGCAACCTTTCACAGGACAGTCTTCTTTTGGCCCGCATTCTTTTCTTCTGTCTTCCTGTTTACAAAAGGAGTATCTGTATACATCATCCTCTTAATGTAAGAAGCAGCATAGGGAAGGACACCTCTGTGTCTTAGGTAAATAATTAGTTAATTCCAGTATAGCTTTTTTAACTCTACTGTAATGTCTTTTACTCTTAATACCTGGATTTATAAAACATATTGATGTTTTAAACTTTGATAAAATGTTCTTATGCAAATAAGCATTTGTCTATATACCTGAGCAACTTTAAAACAATCTAAATTAGAGCTATAGCTGGAAGTATAAATATAAGGCTTTTGGGCAAACATGCGTGCACTTCTTAGAATTGAGTTCTTTAGTGCTTTCCAATTTACTATGCTCAAGGAAGAGGCTTATTTCTCAATGGTGGGTGTGACCTTTCCCTACCAGGCATGCTGACAGTAAAAACCAAATTTACGTGCCCGTCTTTGTACACTGCTAACAAAAGAAGACTGATTTTATAATTCAGCTGAACGAGGCAGGAAAGGAGAAAGGGAAGAAAAATATGTTTTAGTGAACATTAACAGCTCCATGGCTATCTATACTCTTCAAACATTCTCTTTTCTCAGCATTGAGTAAATACTCAATAATTTATTTTTTATATACATTCCAAAGTGTCACCTTCCCCTGAAAGTAGTTTCCAACATTCCTACTGATGCCCTCAAATTCTCATTTCTACATACTATTCAATTTTTATTATCTATAATTACTAATCTTTAGGAAATTAGGGTTTCTTGGGGCAAGGATGACAGAGCAGATTTGTATACTGTAGTATCAGATAATTTCGATCTGGAATAGATTTCAGAGAACCTAATTCAACCCTTTAAAATTTTACAGACATGAAAACAAAAACAGAAATTAAGTGATTTGGCTCAAATTTAGAGATTTAAATAGAAGACCTAGGTCTGAACCTAGTTCTTCTAACTTCAAATCCAATACTGTTTGTACTACTCCACTACTACTCCACACAAGCAGTCAAAGCTTGTGTCTCTAATTCTGTATCTTTTATACGTTTTAAAGTTGAATTTTTGCATCTCTTATTAAAAAATAAACGCAAAACAATCTCAATCACATACAGTGTTAGTTCAAACTAGATCTTGAAACTACAATTTCCCTGGTAGTTATGAACCACAGCAAATATTGAACTTCAATTAAGAGTATTCTTATCAAAACTACTGGTATATTGTGCACCTTTGTGTACTCTTCAGTTTTAGATATGATAATCCATGCTGGGTCTAGTTCTGGCTCAAGCATACAATTCAAATCAATAAGCATTTATTAAGTGTCCATCTACTACGTGCCAGGAACTATTCTAGGGACCAGGAATACAAAGACCAATTCCACCCCTCTCCGCCCCCCACTCTTCACCCCCAATCCCAAAATCAAGAACAAAAACAAACAAAACAGCTACTGTCCTCAAGGAGTTTACAATCTACTGGAAAGGAACAATATGAACACGGGGAAAATGATGCAAAGTAGCTTTGAAGATGGGTACCATACAAGGATTCCCAGTAAGTCAGTCAACTAGTATTTTTAAGCACTTATTATATAGCAGACAGCATGCCAGGTGCTAAGGATACAAAGAAAGGTCTTCAGGAGCGCCAGTCTAAAGGAGGGGAAAACATGCTAAGAATTATATATAAGATATATTGAGTGTTATTTCAGAGGGGAGGCACGAAGAATAAGGAGGTTTGGGAAAAATTTCTTGCAGAATGTGGGACTTTAGCTGAGACTTCAGCTGGAAGAAGCCAAAGGAACCAGGAGGCAGAGATGAAGGGGCAGGCATTCCTGGCATGGAAGACAGCCGGAGAAAATGCTCTGAGATGGGGTGCAAAGTGTTGCATATACTTAGGGAACAGCAAAGAGGCCAGTGTCACCAGATTACAGAGGTAATAGAAGAGAGGTAAAGTGGTAGGAAGGCGCGAGGTTATGAAGGACTTTAAAAGCCAAACAGGATATTATATTTGATGCCAGAGGTAACAGGGAGACACTAAATTTTATTGGATGGAGAAGGTGATATGGTCTGATCTGTTCTTTAGTAAGAAAAACTAGATAGTGAGCAGAGGATGGACTGGAATGGGTAAAGACTTGAGGCACAGACACCAACCAGCAGACTACTGCAATAGTCCACCAAGCGATGGGATTTAAACCAATGTGGTCAGAGGAGAGAAGGGGTAATATACAAAAGATGTTTACAAGGTAGAACCAACAGGATTTGACAACTGATTGGATATGAGGAATAAGAGTGAGAAATTAGGGTGGCACCTAAATTGAAAGGTTGAGTGACTGGAAGAAGACAGGCAGTATTTGAGGTAATCCTTGAAAGAAACTAGGGATTTTAAAAGGTTGAGATGAGGGGAAAGAGAGTGTTTTAAACCTATAGAAAAACCTATGCAAAGCCACTGCTACATATAGGAGCCACCATGGAGACCAGAAGAAGCCAGACTACAGGTAGAAGACCTGGTAGACAGGTAGAAGCCAGACTACAAAGGATCATAAATTCCAAAGAGGAATATTTTATCCTAAATAGCAATAGAGACTTGCCAAAGCCTCTTGAGTAGGGGAGTGAAATGTTGAGACCAATATTTTAGGAAGACCAATTTAGAATATGTGGGGATACAGAATCAGAAAAAGGTTAGACTAGAAGCAGGGAGAACAATTAAGGGATTATTATAATAATCCAGGTGTGCGCATGTTCCCATAAAGGGCACGGATAGAGCTAGAAAACAGACTGACATAGGTTAACAAAAGTCAAAATAATTATGCCGGAAGGACTAGAGGAAAACAGATACAAGAATATACTGATACTGTGATATCCAAATGTTTTGTAAAAAAAAAAAAAATTCAGACTGTATTAAATTATTAAATTATGCATATTTTTGACAGCTAGGTAGCACGGTGAATTAACAGTGCTGGGCTTGGAGTCAAGAAGACCCGATTTCAAATCTAGCCTCAGAAACTTCCTAGCTGTGTGACCTTGGGGCAAATCACTTAACTTGTTTGCCACTGGAGTAGGAAATGGCAAACCACTTCAATATCTTTGCCAAGAAAACCCCAGGTTCACAGGGTCATGAAGAACAAGACACAACGGAACAACAACAAATTCTTTGACCCAGGAACGTGGCGTATATACCCCAAGAAGATCAAATATTCATTACAGACTTTTTTTGGTAGCAAAGATCTAGAAGCAAAGTGGGCTCTCAATGACTGGAGAATGACCAAACAAACTGCAATGGACACATGTAGTAAAATGTTGTTGTTCAGTTGTTTCAGTCACTATTTGGGATATTCTTGGCATAGATGCTGGAGTGGTTTCCCATTTCCTCCTCCATCTCATTTTACACTTGAGGAAACTGAGGCAAGCAGGGCTAAGTGACTTGCCTAGGTTGACAAAGCTAGTAAGTGTCTGAAGCAAAATTTGAACCCAGGAAAATGAGCTTTCCCGACTTCAGGCCCATACTCTATCTACTGTGCTACCTTGAAAATGAATAACTCAGAAAAGCTTGGAAAGACCCATGTGAACTGATGAAGATTGAAGTAAGCAGAGCTAGAAGAACAATTTATGTAGTGAACAACACAGTAACGAAAAGGAAAATGCCAGAAAGACTCAATCAATGGAATTATCAATTGTAACTTTAGAGGATGGATGGCAAACTATGCCTCTCTCCTTTTGGAAAAGAGATTGTAGAATGACTCATATCTTGTCAGACATGGACAATGTATTGGCTTATTTTGCTTAACTATTCTTCTTTATTACAAGGGACATTTCCATGGTGTATCTTCGTTTATCCTTCAGTTTTAGGCCTGCTAATCCCTTCCATATAGGAAGCTGCCCTAGACCAAGGTTCCAAACAGACCTAGGCACCTAATAAATGTCAAACATTCCAAAAATTAAGTCCCACTATGTATACTACAAATCAGGAATTTTGAGACCCATGGGTGACTGGGCTACTGAAGTGGTACACAATTCCCATATGTATGGTTTAACTGAAAGTCATTTTAGTACAGTGACCAATGTATAAATGAGTAGAATATACCCTGGTTTAACCCAATTTCTGAGAGAAGTTATTAGATAAATGATAGAGTTAACATAGCCA
>CM053593.1:271936795-271951139 GCA_028646575.1 Pseudocheirus occidentalis
AGCAAGAAGCAAGCCCTGTGTCTTAAGTTTTCTGTGCAGCTGTTTCTCCCAGAGATAGCGGAAGCCGGGAGCCGGGGACACCCGAAGCCTGTTGAGGAAGGGTATAGGTGAAACCTATACAGCCTGACCCCCAAAACCTGTAACAGTGAGTCAATATTGATCACGTGT
Organism: Pseudocheirus occidentalis; assembly: GCA_028646575.1. Taxonomy (NCBI): domain Eukaryota; kingdom Metazoa; phylum Chordata; class Mammalia; order Diprotodontia; family Pseudocheiridae; genus Pseudocheirus; species Pseudocheirus occidentalis. The sequence goes on from CM053593.1 coordinate 271,936,964, forward strand.
TGGTTTGTGGGAAGGCTGAAGGATGCTGTGGCTCTCAGCATTATGACGGCCTCTGAATATCTTTGATACTTCGGCTTACTGGTTTTGGGATTCAGTTTTCTGGTGTCTAAATAAATCCTTCAGCTTTGTCCTTTATCTGGAGAGCCCTGGCATATTCTGTGAACCAATGTTATGCAATAGTTATAGTCACGGTCTCTCTATCATGATCGTGGACGCTGTAAATATTGCATTGGCACTACAACTACTGAAATGATCCACTGGTTGGTCCCACCTGCCAGAGTATCTCTCCCTTCCAGTCCATCTTTCACTCAACCAAAGTGATTTTCCTAAAGTATAGGTCTGTCACCATTCCTTTTCTCCTTAATAAACAACACTGGCTATCTAACACCTCCAGGATCAAATACAAATCCTCTGCTGGGCATTCAAAATCCTTCATAACCTCCCCCTCCCCACCCCGAACCTTTCCCATCTTCTTACACTTTACACCACCCCACTCCTACCCCTAAGGACCCTTCAATCCAGTGACATGGGACTCCTTGCTGTTCTTAGAACAAGACATACCATTTCTTGGCTTCAGGTATTTCCACCTACTATCTCCCCCATATGCCTAAAAAGTTTTCCCTTCTCATCTCCAGCTCTTAACTTCCCCTGGCTTCCTTCAAGTCTTAGCTAAAATCCTGCAAGTCTTTCCCAATCCTTAAGAGGGATCTGGTGTCTTTTCTCTTTTGATTATTTCCTATTTACACATATTTGTTTGCATGATGTCTTCCCCCATTAGATTAGAAGCTCTTTGAGGGCAGGTACTACTTTTTGCCTCTTTTTTTTTTTATCCCTAGCACTTAGCACAGTGCCTGGCACAGTAAATAAATGCTTACTGCTTGATTGTATATTCCAACCAGATTATTCTATTAGCTTTTCTCCCAATTGTATAGAACATTTCCCATTTCTACACATTTATAAGTCATAAATTATATGCTTGGAACGGGGCTATGATTTCTTTACTCCACTTTTCTAAATCCTTACTTTTCTTTAAGGCTTCAACTCATGTATCAACTCCTTTGTAAGGGCTTCCATGTTCTTTATGTTCTCTTCCCTCCCCCAAATTAACTTTTATTTACTTATGTATGTATATGACAAATTAATCTTTGCAGATAAGAAATATTCTGTTTGTCTTTGCATTCCAAACGCTGAGTACAATACACCGTGCATGATGCAAGCACCTAAAAAATGTTTGTTGTGTGTGCTTTGTGGATCTAAAACTAAAGGTCACTGGATAAATTTCAATTAAGAAGATATTCCTTGGGATGCAGATTGTCCAAAGGATATGGGGGCCAGATCTAGATTCTTCACAGCTTGTCAATGCAATAAATACGGACCAAACTCACTAACTATTTTCCATCTCCGTTTACGCCTCTCCACTGCCTTTGTGCCCTTGGGGGTTATGCCTACATAGATGTTCAGAAAACATCCTCACTCATATTATGTACTAGGACTTAAGATGCCCCTGCAAATTATTCATATCTATCTTCATAAGGTAAGGACCTCAGTAATGGACATATGTCTGCCAAGGGCCAACCAAGCTATGTTCTAAGAGGCTTATCATCAGGTTGATTCTTAAGGTAATTCCTCTACCCACACTAACAAAATAACAGACCATTTTAACTTGATAATATATGTTGAACATGTTTTTCCTCACCTACTTCAAAGGATTCCTGATTTTATCAATATAACTATTTCCATGGAGCTGGATCACAAGCTCTCATAAACTATCCTTCAAGAGCTGATGTGTCCCCCACAGAAAATTCATTACTTGGTAGCCAACACTTTATTTGATGAGCTTCTATTAACTATGGTGGTCCATCAGTCAGTCAATAGCCAATCAAAGGCCTTTCCCTCTTGGTATCATCTGATATAACTTGAGTTAGTACTATATGTTAAGTACAAAGAAGCATCAAAACTGGAAATTTAACATCATAGTCCTAGAGGCAGAAATGAATGAATGAGAAAACATTTACTAGGTGCCAACTATATGCCAAGCACTGTGCTGGCACCATGAATACGAATTAAAAAGTGAGACAGTTCTGCTTTCAAAGAGCTTGTATTCTAATATAAAAGACAACACACAAAGGAGACCAGAGGCTAGAGAATGGACTTTTAGTTTAGGTTGTCATAAAGATAATGAGATGATCCACAGGGAATCCAAATGAAGTAAGGGTAGTACTGCTTTGATTAGTCTATCCAGAGTAGGAGGCAAAAGCAAAAGGGAGAGAGAGGTAGGTGTGGCAATAAGGCAGATGACAAAAAAACAGCAAGAAGAAAGAAAAAGGACATAAAGAGTAGGTAGATTAGAGCAAATGCACATAAAGGAGATTTGTGTTTGGCATGACAAGGCTGTGAAGGCCTTGAGGAATCAATTCTTAAAGATGACTGAAAGAGGGGAAGATCCCTAAGATTGGGGGAGGGAGGAAATTCTGGGATTATCATTATCATCATCATCATTAATAAGTGACAAGTTAAAAAGGGAACACCAGTAACTATTGATCTATATGCTAAATCTACCATATAAAAAAAAGTTTGAAAATGATACACACACACACACACACATACACACACAGACCTATTAGCCTCAAATCACAATTTAAAACTGAGAAGACCTGAGCAGAAAGAGAGTGGACTTAAAAATGTTAAACTAAAATAGGTTTAGATAATAAAAGACTTACAAAAATCTGTTGCTAAATGTATGCTCAGAAACACAAAAAAATGAGATATTTTAAATACTTCAAAAAAAAAAACCAAACAGCAATTATCTTCAATCGATCGAGAGAAAAGCAATTAATCCATGGGTCATGTCTGAAAACATATATTTCATTCTGTGCCTCTAGTTCATCACCTTTCTATCAAAAGGTAAGAGGCATGCCTCATTAACCGGTTGCTGAAGTCATAATGGATCACTGTACTGATCAGCTCCCAAGTTTTTCAAAGTACTTTTGTATGTATGGGTCCTTTCCTATCTTTGACTTCTTTGAGGGTATATGGCAAGCAGTGGTAACACTATGTCAAAGGTATGCAAAACCGAGTGACTTTTTGGTTACATTTCCAAATTATTTTGTACAATGGCAGGATCGACACCAATAGCATATTACTGGGCCTCTTTTCCTGCACCTCATCCCCAAAGTTTCTATTTTCATATGGTTATTGATAGCTTGCAGTTTTTCTTTTGGAAACTGTCAAATCATGTCTTTTAACCATTTATGCACCGAAGAAATGTTTGGATTTTCAAAGTTAATTTGAAATGTACAAAGTTGTGCACATTTCAGATTATATAAAGAATTTTTGTAAAGTATTTTTCTATGTATATTCCTGATAATCTGGATACGCTTCCATCATTTAGACAGTATTACTTATACTATAGGTTGGTGATCAAAACATCTAGATTTCCCACTAGCAGGGTAAACAGAATTACCACTGAATTATGCTTTTTAATGAAGTTTTTTACACACACATTCAAACAGTTTAGCACTGATGTAAGTTTCTATTATAAATATCTTTAAACAAGACCATACATTATAGTAGGAAGGACATGGGACTTTGGATCAGAAATCTGGGTTCTAATTCTGGTTCAGCCATTAACTATTTATTATGACACTAGACATTCTTCTTTATGTATGTCCCTGGATTATTTTTTCCTTATTTGTAAAATGAAAAGATTAAAACAGATTCTAAGGCCAATTATAAAAAATGGAAATTTATATCAAGATCTAAATAAATACAAATACTTGTGCATAATTAGGTACCTTATTCTTATTAAGGTATCCCATTCCTATTAAGATCCTTAACTATCCTAAGGCTTCAATGGAATGAATTTACTCTGAATCCCTTAGTTCAGACTCCTTTACAGGTCTTAATTTCCAGGGCTGATTCAGGGGTTGAGAACTTTCAACAGTTTCATCAAGTTATCAGAATTGAAGCTCCTCTTCTGCAACGTATTTCAGCTCCCATAGTAAGTTTTTGTTGTATTTTTTTTTGCGGGGATAAGGGGGTACAGGGCCCCAAATTCAGTGGTCAACTCTCAGCATTCTGATGATAAAACTGTCTATGGAAAGTGTTTTGTAAATCTCAAAGGTAGGGGGAAAAAAACCCAACAGGCAAATGTCAGCTACTAAAATTATTATTACTTCCTAAATAGTGTCTCCCTGTCTCCTTCTTTGAGAGAAAATATACTTATGGTCTTTCCTCACACAAATGCTAAAAATGAAAAATAATAGTGATGCAAATATTCCCCCACTCCCCACAGTCAGCAATGTGATTGTCTTTTGCCCAACATTAAAATTCCTCTATACCCAGTTACTGGCTTCTTCTTTCTTTTATTTTTGAGGGAAACTGTTCTAATCTTCTCCTCTACCCACGTAATCGGCAGCCTGACTAGATTTTGTACAAAATAAAATTTGCATTCATTCATTTCCATAGCAACAGGATCACATATCTTTGCTATATGAAAGAGCTTTCTTTCTGTTAAAGGGACTATATCCCATTTCCAAGTACAAAGTCTTGGCTTACCGAATCAAACCTTTTGAAAAGATATGAAATTAGAATATAACAAGTTTTCAAAAGAGACAGCTTAGTCTGCTAAAACCACTTCATAACATTAAAATCTTTACGATACAATATTGCCAAAGTGGTAAATTATTTTAAGCTAACTTACCAATGGCCTTTGTATAATGTCTTGCACCAAGCAATAGTTCTGGAGCTCGATACCAAAATGTCACTACTACTGGATCCAAGTCTGCTAAAGGTTTTAAGGGAGAATTGAATAATCTGGCAAAACCCATGTCAGCTAAAAAATAAAACAAAATAAATTAACTTAATACTCAACATAATGCAAAATACTACTTTTCAGCATTTTCCTATTCTTAAAATAATATTACTATATCTTATAAATCCTAAAAGTTATAATGTCTAGAAGTCTAAGCTTCCTAAACCATAAAATGGACTCTAAGAATATCTGTGTGTGTTTACACACACCATTTCACTTAACGAACAATTATTCATTAATAATTACTGAGTCAATCACATGTATTATGATAAACAGGGATTATGAAGGATACTAAAAAAATAGAGACTATTTTACACTCACTCCATAATTTATCACCAAAGATTTATCAGAAAGAGTCATATCTTTTCTTTGCTTTTTTTTTTTTTTTTTTGCTTTTTGGAGGGCAGTTAGGGTTAAGTGACTTGCCCAAAGTCACATGGCTAGTTTTTGTGTTAAGTGTCTGAGGCCAGATTTGAACTCAGGTCCTCCTGACTCCAGGGCCAGTGCTCTATTCACTGCGCTACCTAGCCGCCCCCATATCTTTTCATAAGACAAATATAATTAACAGCTACATTCGTTACCAAGGACTTGCCATCAAATAAGTTACAGATATAACCAACCAATGGGCTATGAAAACAAAAGAAATAATAATTATATGGCTTAGTGTGAATCTAAAATGAGAAAATTGTGCTGCAAATTCTATAAAATAGATATAAATGTACTGTAAACAAAGATTACATGAGGAACCATCAAGTATGATGGCTTTATAGCATCAAAAATCTGCTCTAAAGGCAGTATTATGACCATTATAAGCATTAAATATTTAATTAATAATATTTTTCTTCTTAGAATTTGGAAGGGATTTACAAAGATGACCCAACTTTCTTAAAAAGTTATACAAATAAGTTTGAAGTGATATTTTCTTCCAATAAGTTTCCCAGAGACAAAATCATCTCACTGATCTTAAAGCTGCTTTAAGTATAGTGGTAGATGTTTAATAAATATCTATTGTTGAAACGATGATATTCCTTCCACTAAGTAGTTTTGTTGTTGTTGTTTTTTAAAATAAAAACTAAACCAATATTTCTCCCTTTACATTCTCCTATCTCTTACTTATTCAAAATGTTTCCATCTTTGAATTAAGAGATTTAAACTAGATAGGCTCTAAGGTCTATTCCATTTCAAAATCATAAAATTGTAGTTATTTGGTATACCAAACTTCATAAAAGTAAAAGAAAAAAGTTATTTTACTTGGTACTTTGTTGACAGCTATCAAGAGTATTTTACTTTTAGAGAGCTATAAAAACATTTTCCACATTATTATAAAGCTTTAAGAATATCAAAACATTTCTCACAGAATGTTAGGAGACATAATAATAATAATTTAACTGCTTGGTTCACCTACTACTTTCTGTATCCTGAAGTACTCTTAGAACTGATGGATGCTAATACTAATCTATTTAAATTGGATAAACACAAAAGCAAGATTTAAAGAAACACAAACAGGTATATTTTACCTTATTTACAAATTTTTAATTATGTTCAAGGACTGGCTTTTGATGCAATACAAAGTAGAATATAAGGTTCTTGGGAGCAAGAGCTCTTTCATATTTATCAATGTAAACTAGGCAAGTGTTTTATATAATAAGTACTGAAGTGAATTGAATTAAACTATCACATCACCCTGAAATTCTTAAGAATAAGGATGGGCCAGGGTAAATGGTTTCTACTGAAGAGTAACGAGAAATAAAACTGGAAATAGGATACAGTGAAACCATGATATGCTCTGAAAGGCATATTAAGAGATTTGAACTTTATCCTATGAGTATGAATAGTAAATGATAAACTGGAAAAGACAATGGACTAAGGTTTTAGAAAGCCTAGGTGTTAGTTCTGGTTCTGTCACTAATTAACTAGAGGATTAGAGCAAGTCACTTCCCCTCTCTGGAACCCAGTTTCCTCATCTATAAAGTTACAAGTTAGATTAGATGGGTTCTTCCAACTCCAAAATTCTTTAATACCTAATAAGGAACGATTGGAGGTTTTTTTCCCAGGAGAATGACAGGATGACATCAAAATTTAGAAAATAATGGCAAAAATACCACGGAGATGGCTATTATTAATCTGAATAATTTATTTCTTTCCTTACAGACCTTTCCTAAAACCCCAGCATTCTCCCTGCCCCCAAATTATCAAATGTTTACACACTGTAAACAGTACAATAAAGATTAGATGACTTTTACCTACTGTCAACAAACAAGTTAACAAGCATTTATTAAGTGCTTAATATATGTCAGACACTATGCTAAGCACTGTGAGTACACAGCAAAGTAAAAATACAGTCTGTCCCCACAAGGGGCTTACATTCTAGTTGGGCAGACAACATGAAAACAAAATCTACATAGTAAAAGTAGAAAGTAACATCAGAGGGAAAGCTAACTAACAGAGCAAGAAATCTGAAAAGGCCTCTTGTAGAAGGTGGAATTTGAAGTCAATCTTAAAAAGAAGCCTAAGAAACCAGAGGCAGAGGTGAAGAGTGTGAGTGTTCTAGCCAGCACAAAGATGCTAAAGAGGCGGTGTGCTGCTAGTAAGTAACAGCAAGAAGGTCAATGCTGCTAGATTGTGGAATATGTGGAAAGAAGTGAAGTACAAGATGCCTGGAAAGGTAGAAAGGGGTCAGGTTTTGAAGAACTTTAAATGCCAAGTAGAACATTTTATATTTTATCCTGAAGGTAATAAGAAGCCACTGGAATTTACTGAGTAAGAGGGTGACACTGTCAGACGTGTGCTTTAAGAACATGACTTTGACAGTGGGCAGAAGATAGACTGGACTGGAAAGATTTGGGACAGAGACCAAACCATAAGGCAACGATTAAAAAAAGCAATAATCCAGGTCCTGCTGGGGAGTAGCTGAGTGAAAAAAAGAAGGGGACACATGTAAAAGTTGCTGTGAAGGTAGAAATGATAAGACTCAGCAAGAAATTTGATATGTGGGGTGAGCACAAGAAAAATCAAGGGTGACACTGAAGTTACAATCAGGGTGACTGAGAGGATGAATATTGGATAAAGAGTTGGCCTGGGAGTCAGGAAAACCAGGGTGCAAGTCCTGCCTCTGACACATATTGGCTATGTGGACCTGGCAAGTCACTTAACCTCTCAGTTCTCTAGGCAATTCTCTAAGATGAGAACTTCCACTAGTGAATGGAATTTCCTCAGCCTGGAGCTTCCCTATACCAATGAAATCACAGATCTAGTTTTTATCTCTACTCTTATCACTAGCATATAGTATAATGCCTTGCAGATAGCAGGCTCTTAATAAATATCTATTGAACTGAATTGAAACTTGTGGTAATAGGAGCATGGAAAACAATTCTAAGTAGCAGTAAAAAGGAAAGACATTTCAAAAGAAGAATCACTACGATTTGTCGACTAGTCAGCTACAGTGGGCAAAGAAGAAAAAAACCAAAGATGATGATCAGGTTTTGGGGTGAATTGGAGAATTACAGTGCTACTGACAGAAATATGTAAGTATTCTAATGACTTTAGTTTTGGACATAATGGGTTTGAAATGATTGCTCAAAAACTTTCAATTCAAGTTGAAATGTTTAACTAGAATATCGAACTAGATCTTGAGTGAAAAAACAGGTTGGTAAATAAGAAATAGTGATGGATTAATTTTCTGACTCAACAAACAGAAAGAAGCGATGGCTAAGAACTAAAAGCCTTTGCCAATTTCCAGTTAACATACAGGGAAACAAAAGGAACCATAAGAGAAAAAGGAACAAGATAATGGAGCATCACATAAGTCAGGAAGGATTTCCAATAGGTTAAGGAGAGCAGTTAACATTTACTAAAAAATGTAAATGCTACAAAATCATAAAGAAAAATTGCTAAATATAAGTAATTTGATACTGGGGAGTTTAAAAAGGAATGCATAGTAAAGAAACTAGAGGGAGTGAGCATGCACCATATTCAAGGAGTCAAGGAGGAGGGCTTGCGCACAGCAAGGTCAAGCAAAGGTAAGAGAACTGTATATGTAGGAAATAAAGAAAAAAAAGTACACAAAGAAGGAGGAGGTAAAGATACTTGAAGGAAAGAGGATATGTGTGGAAGCAATATACAAGTTAGAAAAGGTTGAGTCAGATATAAAAAAGTTAGCCTTCAGGGCGGCTAGGTGGCGCAGTGAATAGAGCACCAGCCCTGGAGTCAGGAGGACCTGAGTTCAAATCCAGCCTCAGACACTTAACACAAAAACTAGCCGTGTGACCTTGGGCAAGTCACTTAACCCCAACTGCCCTCCAAAAAGCAAAAAAAAAAAAAAAAAAAAAGATTAAAAAAAAAAAGTTAGCCTTCAAGGATTATTGTCCCTTATGACTCATTCAAGGAGAGACCTAATTTGAGATGAAGAGATAAGTCAGTGATGGGGCTGAGGAGTAGAATTTAGGACTTAATGGGACGGCAAGGTGGCGCAGTAAATAGAGCACCAGCCCTGGAGTCAGGAGAAACTGAGTTCAAATCTGGCCTCAGACACTTAACCCTTACTACCTGTGTGACCTTGGGCAAGCCACTTAACCCCAAGTGTCCTGGCATACCCCCTCCAAAAAGCCAAAAGAAAGAAAGAAAAAGAGATTAGGACTTAAGGAGAATGAGAAAGGAAAACATCTAGGATCCAACTTTCTTTAGTTTCATATATACATTCAACATACATTTACAAAGCACTTGGCAGAGGGTTTGGGGGAAGGGAATGAGCATTAGTTAAGCTCCTACTATGTGAAGGAACTGTGCTAAATTAGTATCTCATTTTATCCTCACAACAACCCTGGAAGTTGGATGCTCTTATCACTCCCATTTTACAAATGAGGAAACTGAGGCAGAGGTTAAGTGATGTGTCCAGTTATTGAGTGAGGCTGAATTTGAACTCAGATCTCCTTGACTCTAGGTTCAGGACTCTATCCACTGCACAGCCTAGTCGTCACTATTAACATAATATTCTAAGTAAGACTAAAAAGTTTAAGACAGTTACGTTACAAGTGAGGAAACTGAGACCCAGAAAGGCTGACTTGTCCAAAGTCACACAGGTGATAAAGTGGCAGAGACAATGTTTCAACTGAGATCTTTGATTAAAGTCTGAATTGTCTTCTATCTCTCACTAATCGTGGACAAGGACTTAATAGATAAAATTATATATGATTCTAAATTTCTGGGGTATGATAGAGCTCAGCAGTGGCAGGTATATGATAAATACAAAGGTTTATGACATGGTACTTAGTAGGAATTAAATGCACATGGTTCTATCTGTGTTAGGTGATAAAGGATTATTATGCTGAAAGAGGTAATATTAGTAGAGTTGGGTGTAAGAAGTTATGGTTAAATGATTATGTGTAAGCATATTTCTTAAAAAGACGAGGCAGCACAATTTACAGAAGTTATTATGTGAATTTTAATATTTTTGTAGGTTAGTGACTTACCAATGCTACTTTACCTTAGGTTCACAGAATCTTAAAGTGAAAAAGATTCTAAAAGGTTCATGGAATTTTTGAGTGAAAAAGAAAAAAAAATTTCTAAAAAGAATTATTAAAAAAATTTGTCTAGATCTTCCTATATTAAAAATGTTCCCTATACCTCATAAACTGTGAAAAAGAATTAATTTTATAATCAATAAATACTGTAAGGAGCTTTATGGTGCCCTGATAAAGCAATGATAGTCACTTTCTAAATAATTTTAGCATATTTACCTACCTATTTTGACTCTCCCCCTTTCCGGGCCTTCTCCCATTACTAGGATATTTGCTGGTTTCTAAAAAATAAAAATACAGTATTCAAATAAATGAATACTTCCGACATGATAAAAAACTACCAAAAACTGTTTTCATAACAGGATGGAAATAGCAAATCAGTATTTTGTTTAAAACACCAAACCAATTAGTAAATATTTACTGAGAACTTAATGCTATGTATTTTATATTTATGCTATATATTTGTATTAATGCCATATATTTTATATTTATATCAAATAAATAACTATTTTTTCAGTAATAGTTCTGAAGACAAGAGGTATTTTAGAAACTAGTCTGTTTTATATAAAGCCAATATTTGCATTCATTTCATATGAAAATATAGAAGAAACACTGAAACATCAAAAAATTATCATTTTATTAGAAGAAATTCTTATCAAAATGTTTATGCAAACATTTATACCTAACAATTTCCTCCATGCAGATAATATAATACTTTAGTTTTTAATAAAGAAACTGTGTTGGGGGAAAAAGTTCAACAGTTTTTAAAACATAGTCGATAGTTGCCTTACACAAGAAATGAGAACTACAAACTATTTTCATGCACATTATAGACCTGTACAATTCTCAGCCAAATCTTTTCATAAATCCTAACTGTAGGTTCATCAAGTATGTTAAGGTCTTCCTCTAGATCTAGATCACTGTGCTGGATGGAATATTTGAATTGTCAACTGGTTACACTGCCTGGTCATCCCACATTCTTTTCTGGACATATAGTATCTCTCTGGTATACACTACATCTGTAAAACTCTTCACTGGCAAAATGCTACAAATTATTGTCACTCATCATTGCCCTTTGTGGTATCTACAACTATTTGAAGGCAAGTATTTCATGACTTGCAAGTACAGAGAATAATTTCATGGAGTCAAGAAACATAAATCCACAAAGCCCACTCTATCCAGCCAGCCCCAAGGTACCAACCCATGTACCCTGACACCCACCTTGGCCATCTTCTTGCCATTTTCTTTGCATTGTGAAAATAACCCCACCCCCCCTTTCTCAAGTTTCCCCACATCATGGTTCTAGATATTATAATAAAGTAAATACTATCACTATTTCTGGAAAATGTTCATTAACACCCTATGACTTTGCTCATCATTCCTAGGACTTTCTAAGGCAAAATACTTTTCCTCCTAGCCACCACTTCCCTTTTATGCTTGTATTTCCAGCAATGGTCACAGAACTTTGCATAAATGCATTAAAAATACCTTTCATAGGGGGTGGGGTCAAGATGGCAGCATAGAAGCAGGAAAACTTCATGGCTGCCCCATAACCACTTCAAAGACCTATAAAATATGACTCTAAACAAACCTGAGAGCTCCAGAACCCACAAAGTGACAGAGAAACAAATATTCCGCTGAAGGCAGCCTAGCAGGGGGACAGAAAGGGTTCATCACAGTGCACTGGGAGAAGAGCAAAGCCCAGCGTGAACTCATGGCTTTAACCCCAGGGTGGCCCAACCAGCTATGGCTAGAGCACTTGGGAGAGTGGATCACCAGCACCTGTGGCAGTTTCCAGAATTATCAACCAATAAATGCCGAAGATAAAGTGAAACATCAGTGCAATTTGTCTGAATTTGGAGGGGATGAAGGAGTGGGTGCAGTCCTCTGCCCTCAAAGCCAAAAGTGGCGGTCCTACAGCCACCTGCACGTGGCTGCTTCAGAGCTCCAGGCCTGCAGATTGCAAGGTAGCCAAGTGACCATTCAGAAGCTAAGTGCTCTTGCCTTAACCTGCCTGGATCAGGATTGTGGTCTTGGGTGGTGGGCTTGAGGCGTGTGACCAGTGAGTCAAAGCTAGTGTGGGCTGTAGAGTTGGTGTCCTCCTAATACCTCCAGCAGCTGAGAAAACCTCAGTGATTTGGGACAAAGCTCTCCCCTCTGGAAGCAGAGTTCTACTGCGGCAAAGAACTCAAAAGTTAAGTTGATCAAGTGGCAACATGAGCAGGCAAAGGAATCAAAGCAAGCACAGCAACCCAACTTTAGATTCCTTTTTTGGAGACAAAAAGGATCAAAGCATGGAATGGGAGGGAGACAACATAGTCAGAACTCCAGCACTAAAAGCTTCCAAGAAAAATATAAACTGGTTACAGGCCATAGAGAAACTGAAGAAGGATTTTGAAAACCAAATAAGAGAAGTGGATGGAAAATTGGGAAGAGAAATGAGAATGATGCAAGAAAATCATGAAACTTTTTTTAACAACATGACTGAAGAAAAATAATACCTTAAAAAATAGACTAACTCAAATTGCAAAAGAGACCCAAAAAAACAATGAGGAGAAGAATGCCTTAAAAAGCCAAATTTGCCAGATGGAAGAAGAATCTCAAAAGCTCACTGAAGAGAATAATTTTTTCAGAATTCGAGTGGAGAAAATGGAAGCTAATGACTTTATAAGAAATCAAGATACTATTAAACAGATCCAAACAAATGAAAAAAAAAGAAGGCAATGTGAAATATCTCACTGAAAAAAACCACCGACCTACAAAATAGATAGAAGAGAGACAATTTAAAAATTATTGGACTACCTTGAAAGCCATGATCAAAACAAGAACCTATAAATCATTCTTCAAGAAATTCTCAAGGAAAACTTCCCTGATATTTTAGAACCAGAGGACAAAATAGAAATGGAAAGAATTTGCCTATAACCTCTTGAAAAAGATGCCAAAAAGAAAACTCCTAGGAATGTTATGCCAGGTTCCGGAGTTCCCAGATCAAAGATAAAATATTACAAGCTGCCAAGAAAAAACAATTTGAATACTGTGGAAACACAATCGGGATAACATAGGCTCCAGCAGCTTCTACATTAAGGGATCTAAGGGCCTGGAATATGATATTCTGGAGATCCAAGGAGCTGGGATTAAAACCAAGAACCACCTACCCAGCCCAATGAGTATAATGTTTTAGGGGAAAATATGATCATTCAATAAGGGAGAAGACTTTCAAGCATTCTTGATGAAAAAATTGGAGCTGAATAGAAAGTTTTACATTCAAATACAAGAAGAATGAGAAGGTAAATAGGGAAAAGAAATCATAAGGAACTTATCAAAAGTTTAACTATTTACATACCTACATAGAAAAATGATAATTGTAACTTATGAAACTTTTCTTGGTATAAGGATAGTTGAAGGGAATATATGTATGTGTGTGTATATGCATGCACATGTGCGTATATTTATGTGTGTGTGTATGTGTGTGTGTATATATATGAATACACAAGTCTATATAGAAGGGTATATATGCACATGAATACATATGTGTGTGTATTTATGTGTATAGGTATACACAGACAGAGGGCACAAGATCAACTGAATAGGAAAGGATGATATTTAAAAGGTGAAGTGGGAGAGGAATATAATAAGAAGAGACAGGGAAAGACAGAATGGAGTTAATTATCTCATATAGAAGAGGCAAGGGATAACTGTTACAATGGAGGGGAAGAACAGGAAGGCAAAAGAGAATGGGTCAACCTTACTCTTGCTGAATTTGGTTTAGGGAGGGAATGACATACACTCTAAAGGAGAGTAGGGGGAAGGGGATGAGAGAGTGGATCATGGAGGGGGGGGACACTTT
>CM053593.1:271951639-271974525 GCA_028646575.1 Pseudocheirus occidentalis
GGACCGCAGCTGGTTCCAGCAGTTCCCTTCCCCCACTGCTTCCTTTCCCGGGGGGGGGGATGGTTGGCAGATTGGCCACTGCTTTCTTCCCCAAAATTAATTTTCAAAGTTTCACTTTCCCTAACCATCTCTGACGATTTTAAGATCCCCTCAGGCAGGTGCTTTAGATCTCTGAAGCAGACTCAAGCTGGGGCTTGGGAGGCTCACCTCCTCCTGGCCATGGCTGCGATTTTGGGCTAGGTCAGCCTCTGCTCCAGTGGAAGCTGCCCCTCTCCCATCCCTGTTCCTCACGTCTTGGCAGATGTGGAGGTGTTGGAGGCTGTAGAACATCTGGAGGCTGGCTGTGGTGCGGCTCTGCTCAGCTCAGCTCCTTCCCACCACCAATCCGGGCCTGGCTGCAGTCTCGGCTTCAGGCTGGGCCAGTCTCTGCTCCGGGCCGCCGCGATGAGCTCCTGCTGCCGAGCTGCCTTCAGCAAGAGATGTGTTTCTGTATTTTTCTGAGTCTGAGAGTCCGAGACTTTCCTAGACTTTGTCTGGGCTCATATTTTATGGGTGTTTAGGGTGGCGGTGTGGGAGCTGCGGGACCTTGCTGCTTCTATGCCGCCATCTTGGCTCCGCCCCCTCAAAGACCCTAAAAATCTTTCTTAAGTCTTTTTCGGAGTTTATCCACAACTATGGGAAAACATGAAAACCACGGACTGGTGTCTCAGTTCCAGGTTCTCACCATCGGTGAAATCTGTAGAGGAGTAAACAGAGTAAAAATCCCAGACCAAAGAGGAACCTATAGTTCTACTGCTCTGAAACTGCATAGTTTCCCAGTTAGCTGACAGTAGAAATAGAAAGAATTTGTTAGTCACCTCCTGCAATCCAAAATTGAAAATTCCCAGGAATATCAAAGCCAAAAGCCAGTGCTTCTATGTCAAAGAAAAAATACTACAAACAGCCAGAAAGAATTGTTTGGCAGCCCAGTGAAGTGCTGAGTACTTCAAGTATTCAAGTACTGAGGAGCCACAGTCAGGATCACATACAATTTAGCAGCCACTCCCATAAAAGAGCAGAATACAATATTTGAGAAGGCAAAAGGGTAAGCTCCCAAGCATAATTTACACAGCAAAACTAAGAATAAACCTATAGGGGGAAAAAGTGGACCTTTAAAAGAAACAGAGAACTTCCAAGAATTCTTGATGAAAAGAACAAAGCTGCATAGAAACTTGGAAGTTCAAACACAGGAGTTAAAAAACAGGAAAATGTACGTGTACACACACACACACACACACACACACACACACACATCATAAGAAACCAAACACAAGGATAAATTGCTTACATTCAAATATGGGGAGAGGATACATGTATCGCCTCTGAATGCTATTACCATGAAGTGTCACAGAGGGAGTCTAATTAGACAAGGTCTGAGAGTGATTGTTACATCTTGATCTTAAGAGAAGAATGTAAAGATAGGGACACAGGAATACACTTGGGGAGAAGAGAGAGTAAGCTTTGGGGAAATTATCACATGCAATTAAGGTGCACAAGAAGGATGTTAGGGAAAAAGCTGGCACTTGAATTTCACCACTCTCATGAACTGGTCAAAGGCAAGAAAAATACAGAACCACCCATGCACACCCATGCACACACATACAAAGTCAAGTAAAAAAAAAATTAATGTAACAGGAAAATAAGAGGAAAAAGGAGAAGGGGGAATTTGAGGGAGGGTAGACAAGGAGGAGGAGATCTAAGAAAACTGAAAACTAAGGATGCACAAAAATATTTACAATGCTTTTTGAGGTGGTAAAGACTAGGGATCTTAAGGGAGTACCTATAAACGGAAATGTCTGAAGAGTTAATGATATATAAATGTGATAGAATACTATTTTGCTTTAAGAAATGAAGAAGGGGATGGTTTCAGAGAAACCTAGCAAGAATTAAATGAACTGATACAGACTGAAGTAAGAACAATTTATACAATAACAACAATATGATAAATGCAAACAACTCTGAAGGAATTGGAGACTGATCAGCATAATAATCAACCACTATTCCATAGGACTAATGATGAATCACACTACCCACCTCCTGACAGAGAGGTACAACTCAGAGTACAGAATGAGACATAAAGGTTATGGACATGGCCAGTGCAGACATTTATTTTGCTCAACTGTAACAAGTTTCTTTCATCTTCATCTGGGGGTAGGTGGGTATAATGGTAATGAAATTTAAAGATCCCTTTATATTAGAAAGCTAAGAGGTACTTAGAACCTGCTCAAATTAAGCCTCCGTTAAAGAAACAGAAGGTATGAACTCCTGTTGCTGACTTAACAGGAAGGGGCTGAAAAGGGAGGAGCAATACAGTATACAAGGAAAAGCCCCAGAGAGGGAAAGTCAGAACTCCTTGGAATAAGCTTTGTGGAGGCAAAAAGCAGCTGCTGCCTAGAAGGCTGAAGAGGAAAAGCCCAGGCTGGAGAGAATGATTTTGATTTTGGGAACTTGGATGAAGTGATTTTTATTCTGGGAACCAACTGGGTTTTCTGCTGGGGAGCTATCAGCTTCTCCTAGGAGATGCCGGAGACTGAAGAAGCATGACTGTCATACTGGTACTTTGAATGAACCAGTTTGTAGCTTTGTTGAGCCTTGACTTCCCAGAAACAGAGACTGTGAAAGATTTAAGATGAACTGGACACTGTGAGTTTCAGCGTAGAACTGGAACAGCATAGAGAGCTGTCTGCCTTTGAACCCTGGTGACAGTTTGGTGAATCCAGATAGGATCTCGGACCATGGAAGGGGATCCAGGGAATCTGAGAGACCACCCCAAGTCAAGCTGAAAGAACACTTTACTTGGATACTGTATACTAAGAAGACTACAACTCATTTGTGACTGAAGGATGGAAGGCCTGTGTATTTTTATACTACTCCCTTAAGAGAGTGCTAAGTGGTGACTGATATTGTAACTTAGTGTGACCCATAAGTGGAGAACTTTGATTATTGTATTTTGTGGCATGCCTCCTTAAGGATGATTGAATGATTGAGTTACTAAGTGATTGAATAAATGATTATACTTTGCTCAAAACTGTGTGACCACATTTTCTGTGATAAGTTGTTGCGAATGCTATATTTTGATTTATCTGTGATAAGTTGTAACATTGTGAATGCTGTACCTTGATTTACTGTGTGATCTGTTACTGAATAAATAGTGTTCATTATACTATGTAATTAGAACCTTAAAAGCTGTTCACAGTAGCATTCTTCTGGAAAGCTGCTCGTGCTTGACTTTACAGTGGGGGAAAAGAAGGGAATTTTTGCTGAATGAAAAATATATTATACTTTCAATTTTTAAAATCTCTCCCTGTCTGCTTGGATGTTTCCCTATTGACTGCAAACATGCCCATATCTCCTCCATTCTCAAAAAAAAGCCCTCACTTGATTCATCTAACCTCATTACCTATATCAGTCTTTATCTCCTTTTCATGGCTATTCTAGAGGAGACTTCTGTCTATAATTGGTTCTTTCACTTCCTTTCTCTTACTGTCTTTCCAATTCACAGCAAATGGAATTTGAACCTCATCACTCAACTAAAACTGCTCTCCAAAGTGATCAATGATCTCTTAATTACCAAGTCTAAAGGGCCTTTCTCAAATCCTCATCCTTCTTGATTTCTCTGGAGCTTCTGACACTGACAAACACACTATTTTCCTTTAAACTTTCATTTTTTCAGGTATATATAACACTACTTTAACCTGGTTCTCCCACCTATCTAGCTGCTCCTTATATGTCATCTTTGCTGTATATTCAACAAGGTCACATCCTCTACTGGTGCATGTCACACAGAGTTGTACCCTGGACCAGCTTCTCTTCCCCTTCTATACTCTCTCACTTGATAACCTCATCGGCTTCCATAGAATTAATCATCACCTATATGATGATGATTCTCAGACCTATCTATCCATTCCAACTTCTCCCCTAACCTCCAGTCTCATACCTTCAACTAATACACATCTTAAACTAGATATCTCATAGACATCTTCAACTCAACACATCCAAAACTAATAAGCTCATTGTCTTTTCCCCAAAACTCTTCCCTCTTCTTTTAAAAAAAAATCTTCTATTTTATTCTCAATTTTTTCTGAACCTCCAAATCTACCTTTCAAACTGAGAACAGTAAACAACTGTCTCTTAGAGAATTCTCACCATCCACTAGTAAAAAACAAAATGCACTGGACCTTATTACTTATTTCTATGCTTCATTTATTAATCTAACTGCAATTATTATCTGGCTAAATACAAAGGTGGGTTTTTTTTCGTAATTTTCTATTTTCTTCCATTTTTCTCAATTTCTTAATGTAAAAAATTTTTAACGTTTTCAATTGAGTTCCAAATACTCTCCTTTCTTTTCTCCCTCCTTGAGAAGGCAATCTAATATATTCTTCCTTCTCTCCTCCAACCATCTCCCCCCTCCCCATTTCTCTTTGGTCCCCTAGTGCCTTTCTGTAAGGGGTGATAATATGGTATCTTGTTTTGCTCCTACAGAGGTTACTGAAAGATAATCAATAGCTGTGGAAAAGCTCCCTTGTCTTGTTTTACTAGGACCATGACCTTCCTGGAACTATGAAAATGGCCAGAGGGAACTAGATGGGTGCTGGGTGTGTGGCAATCAGCTCAGACTTTAGAGGTCACACACATCACAGGTTCCTCACTACCATGCCGATATAATCTGCATATTCAGAAGGAAATAAAGTGAGGAATCTTACTAACCCTAAGTCTACAGGGAAGGACAAAACTGTATAACCTCCCTTCTGCTTTTGTAACACAGTAGATGTTCCCAGTGAGTGCCACACTAGCTCTCTCTCTAGAGAAGTGTAATAAATGTCTCCCTCTGCCTACTGTTTTGGAGTTCTTTCTGTGAGAAGGGGTATATCACGTGGATCTCTCTAAGGGCTCCCAGGTTAGCAGTAAGGTCCCTGACCTTACCTGGGAAGTCCTGTGATCTCCAGTCATGTTTCTCACATTTCTATTACCACCAGGATCAAATATGAAATCTTCTGTTTGGCTTTTAAATTCTCAATTACTACATATTAAATAAAAGTCTTATTACAAAATCTTTTTTTCTCCAGAAAAACATTAAATTAAGATTAGTGTTTAATGGTATTTTTTTTTATTTCCTGGCTGGGAAATGGCCTTTAATCTTGGTTAAATTATTTATATGGATTAGAAGCACTTAACTGGAAAAGGAGATTGGTCAATAGTGTAGCAAGAAGAAAGGTTGACAGTCCACATGATATACTGGCATCCATGCAATGTCAGAAGTTAATCTAAAGAAGATCCATAGAACATAAGGTGATCCTCTGTGAAGAATTTACAAGACAATATAGAATTACAAAGGATGAGAAGGCAAGCCTGGGTTGTTATATGTACTGCTGAAGAGAGTACTCAAATCGGCTATATCAAAGAACCAACAAATATTTTTTTTTCTACCTAATAGGAAAATCCCCAATACTGTTATTTTTGTAGTATTTTTAAATGGTTATAAACAAAATCTGAGTAACTACAAACCAAAAAAAAAGGCTCCTATGATACACTCTAAGGCAGACATTGATTTAGAAAAACACAAATTAACATTACCTATGTTGTATTTTTATTTAATCTAGTAAACACTCCCAAATTACATTTTAGTCTGGTTATGATCATACTTACAGGAGTTTTGCAGACCATATGTCTTCAAGAAATTTGACACCTCTGCTGTAAGGCATACAATATGGCAAACACATTAAGCCAGAAAACCTCATCTACCTTTCAGTTTAAACTGAAAATTGTAAACAACTGACTGTTAGAGAATTGTAATCATCCACTAGCAACAAAACAAAGAACTCTGGAGCTCACTAGTTATCTTTAGGCTTCATTTATTAATCTAAACTGCAATCGTTATCCCGTTGAATCAGTAAGAGGTAGTACATTATAATAGAAAAAAAATACTAAGCTAGTAAATTCAAGAGACAGAAGTGCTTAAAATGTTGTTAGTATCTAGCTACATATATGACCTTGAAGCAATCAAATCTCTGTGCCAGTTTCTTCATGTATATAAAGAAAGCCTTGAACTAGACTACTTTTGAGGTCTCTTTGAGCTGCAAAATTCTATGTAATTCTCAAGTTACTCAGGTACAAATTTCACATTTCACTATAAAGATATTATTTATTATTTATCTTCACTACCAAAATAAAAACATGGACTTCAAGTCACTGGTAAGGAATTTCTCATGATCAAGAGTGAAATAAAGCAAATTTACCCATTTCTTCTTTTTTAGTTTTGGTTTTGGTCTGGATCAGTGAGTTCTTCAGAGTAATTAGAGCACTAAGAAATTAAGTATCAACAGTCAAAAACTTATATGAGCCAGAGACAGAACCTGACTCCATGTCTTCATGACTCCAAAGAGAACTTCTCTCCACTATACCATGATGCCTCCACAATTACAATTTTTTCTTCAATGATCTAATAAAGGGGTTATCTGGACCAGAAAATTCTTTTTCTCTAGCTGCCTCAGAGTCATTAAATTTTAGAGCTAGAGGGGACTATGTAGCCCAACCTCTTCAATTTTATAGATAAGAAAACTAAGCCCAAAGAGAGTGTGACCAAAGTTAGACAACCAGGACAAGAATCCAGGTCCCCTGTCTCCCAGTCCAAGGCACTAGCCCATTACATTATGCTAACTTTCAAAGAGACACTCACAAAATCTTTATCCTCCTGATGATATGATTAAATTATCTTCTAGTAGCACAGATCTCAAATCTAACTCTTAATTGCTTCAGGAACAAAACATTGAATATTTATCATTCTAAAGATTACCCTTGAAACTGGAAAACCTTACATGAAGCAATACAAAGCAGAAAACAAAATACAATTAGGACCACAAAAGATATAGTAAATACACAAAAATTTATATAAAATTAAAGTAAAAATATATTAAATAAGCGTATGAAAAATGGCTGAGGGGTCACAAGCAAATAAGATGCTATTATTTTTTTAATGTAAGTATACACAGTATATATTTCTTTTCCTTTTAGAAAACTGAAAATAGTTCAACATTTATTTCTGTATTTTATTCCTTATTTTATTGATATTAATATACATGCTATATTATGTATAATATATTATTGATGTTAAGGTTTTAATAAATTATTTTAAAGCATTATTTTTAGAAAAATGTATTAATTTTTGTGAATTTTGTTAATTTTTTCAAAAGCTAAAAAGGGTACAAGCAAAAATAAATTACTTAACAGAATTCTGAAACACCAAGCAAAAAGTTGAAATCCAGAAAATATGATTCACTCTATTAAACACTGGTGTTCATAACTGCTTTGAAGCAAAAGAGACTGCTCTATACACAAATGCTTTAGCTGCTGACAGCATGAAATCTAATAAAGAGAAATGAGATGGAAAACACACAGGCAAAAGGAAAAAATTTCCAGGGGAAAGTAAATGTTATTAACAATTAAAAACAAACTTTTTCAAAATTAAGCATTATAAGAATTACTTGCATCACATTAAGTGGTTCATATAACTGCCCAGAATAAAGACTCATTCAATAAGAGAAACTTTGGTGTTGCCTACAGATACTGATATGGTTGAAACAACAGCTTGGTATAGTATACAGAGCATTAAAACAAGAATATGGAATTATTAAGCATTTACTACATACTAGGAAATATGCTATGAACTGGGGAATGCGATTTAAAAAAAAAGTTAACAAATACCATTACTAAGTCTGTAACCCAAAAAGATCAAAAAAGGGGAAAGAATATATTCTAACAAAAATATTTTAGCTGCTTGTTTTGTAATGGCAAAGAACTGGAAATTGAGGGGATGCCCATCAATTGGGGAATGAATGAACCAGTTGTGATATATGATTCTAATGGAATATAACTGTGCTATGTTTTTGAGAAAAACCTGGAGTTACATGAACTGATGCAAAGGAAAGTGAGCAAAAACAGGAAAACACTGTGTACAATAGCAATACTTGTATAGGATGATCAACTGTGAATGACTTAGCTATTCCGCAGCAATACAATGATCCAAAACAATTCCAAAGGGCTCAAGATGAAAAATGCTACCCACAGAGAATGAACTGGATTCTGAATGCAGATCGAAGCATACTATTTTTCACTTTCTGTATTTTTTTCCCTTTGGGTCAGCATCTTCTTTTCACAACATGACTTAATGTGGTAATATGTTTTGTATGACTGAACATACATAACCTACATCAAGCTGCTTATTCTCTCAGGAAAAGAGGATATGGGGGAGACGAAGAGAAAATTTAAACCCAAAATGAATGTTTAAAATTGTCTTTACATAAAACTGGGGAAAAATAAAATATTTTTAAAATAAAAATTAAATAAAAATTTAAGCTAGTATTTATCTTTAATACTTGAAAAGCACTTTACAAATATTATTTCATTTGATCCTCACAACAACTTTGAAACGTAGATTATCTTTATTCTACAGATTAGGAAACTGAGGCAGACAAGAGGTTAAGGAACTTGCCTGGGTTCATACAGCTAATAAATGTCTAAGGTCAATTTTGAACTAGACCTTCCTTATTCCAGATCCAGCCCTCTATCCACTGCATCACCTAGTAGCTACAAACAAGTCAAGTTCTTCTCTTTAAAGAGCTTATATTCTAATGGAGGAAGATAACATGTATTGAAAGGAAAAAAGGGCTCACTTGAGAACATCATGTATCTGTCTCCTCCCCAGTGACTTGTCGACATATTTAAATGCACATACCCTGGCATATCAAGAATAGATCTGTTTTTGGTAAACAGTACAAAAGACCTTGAGATGGAGAAAATAAAATTCAACACAGTTAAAAGTTTAGTAGGGATTAATTTAATGTGAGTCCAAATCAATAGCTTTAAGTTCTGATTCTTCAATAGTGGGAAAAACAAAAGTAATTTAACAACTGATGAACCACAAAAAAAGCAATTCAGGTAAACTGCAACATCTTCATCAATTTTAGGCCTAACACAAAAATTATATCATAAATACATATGTATATACATGGAATTTACACACACACACGAAAATGGCATTAACAGTCCTGTGGACATGGTCATCATAAACTTGTTCTTAGAATCCAAATCTTGTTCTATGATACCTATGAGATGGCAAGATCATGCTTTATAATAGCTTATTAAAGAATCCGTATGATGTTGAATACATTTAAATCATCTACCTTCTTCTGCAAGTAGTATGCAGTTAAAATTTAAGGGCAAAAATAGATAGCACCAAGACAGTAAGACATGTAAGAACTGAGAATATATAAAATGTTATCAAAGTGTTAAAAAAAAAAGGCTATATAGACTATAAATAATGAATTTGGTGATTTGTACCCTTGAAATTTGAACTCTGAGTGAACCCTGTTTATCATGTTCTATTTAACAGCAGTAAACAAATCTCAATACCTGCATGTATTGATGTTAACTTAAAGACAATTGAATGCTGCCTGAACAGTAAGCACTGAAAATCACTGGCTGAAGTACAGTCTCTTGGAATTGTAAAACTGATTTACTTATTTTTTTATGATCTCACTCTGTTACTGGTAAAAAGTGTTTCTACTGCCAAACTGGCAATATTCCACACAAGGGAAAAATTAGCTTTTTCCCTTTGAATGGAAAATTTCCCAGATGTTAGACAGGTAAACTTAGGTATCACACTTGGCACATGATCAAAAGAAAAAAGACAGTTGAAACAGAAAACACTGACTTGTTCCACATTTTTCCCCTATGGTCCTACAGTTCTAAATGAGCTAATTTAT
The DNA here is from genome assembly GCA_028646575.1 of Pseudocheirus occidentalis. Lineage (NCBI taxonomy): Eukaryota > Metazoa > Chordata > Mammalia > Diprotodontia > Pseudocheiridae > Pseudocheirus > Pseudocheirus occidentalis. Next base: position 271,961,443 of record CM053593.1, read on the forward strand.
TTGCTAAACCAATAATGGAGAAAAGTCTGAAAGAGCAAAGACACACCCACCATTGGGCCTTTTATAAAGACTGATATCAAATGCCTAAATAAGTACTGTTCTGTTGAAAATACCAATCCTACATAAAAGCAGATTCTGCTATATTTAATAAAAAAGTTTTAAAGAAAATTTATTCTTAGATTTGGTATCTTTTTGTCCAACAGTAATCATGGTAAACAAAGGCAGTATGGATACAAAAAAATTTTTTCACTTACCATAAGTCCTTAAACCTAAAGGGGCAATAGAATAATAAACTGGAATTTAAATCTAAATTTTGTACTGAAATGGAACATAATCAGATATTTTAACCTCTACTCCTCTCATCAAAAAACTGGACTTACTCCACATAAATTTAATGGGCTGTCAATGCTCTAGACATTGACTGATGATGAAAACAACTTGAATAATTCTGAAATGCTAAGAAATACAGAAAAGCTTTCCATATACAGTCCTAAGTTGCCTTGTTCCAAAAACCAGAGGAGTCCTGTTATCCCCTCCAAAATTGTGACTAGGTCTACATCAAAGTCAACGAACCTAAGATTTCAAGGGAACCTCAATTTAAAGGCCTGTACCAGGTTCTCCTCACCACCAACACCATACATAGTGTTGCCTTCCAATCTGAATTCATGCCTCACAGTGTTAATTAGTCCCCATTCCTCAGGAGCACCATAATTCTTGACCATCACTTCTGACTGGGTCTTTTGAACGCTGGTGGTGAACACCAGAAAACTCCCACAGTCAAGTAGATCACCTGCCAGAGAAAAGAATTTGCCACTCCAGAGCAAAGAAGATAGATAATAACCCCACTATACCTTTCGTGAATGAAACATGGTCTCCTCTTAGCCCTAAGCAAAAATGGCAAGCCATCCTTTGGTGCTATAGGTCTTGTCTGGATGATCCTTCTTTGATCACAGTGGTTCTCAACTTGGGGGTCGAACGACCCTTTCACAAGGGTCACAGGCATGCCTAAGACCTTCAGAAAACACATATTTCTGTGCTTGACACCACGCTCCTCAACACGCCCACATACAAGTATTAAAGGGTCGTGACATTAGGAAGGTTGAGAACCACTGGTCTAGGAGATTACCCCTTAACCACTCAAGAGAAATCACAAATCAACCTGGGACCTTGGGATGATAACACTGCCATTAACTTACATTCCCCTAAATGCCAAAAATTTGAACTTGACAAAAAATTCAGTCTATGGGTATGAGTCTTTGCATTAGCAACACGAGAGTCCTGCTCCACTACACATTAATGTCACATAGATTTAATGGACAAGATGTCCTTAATTAGGGTTTGTCTGAGCCATAATGGTACAATAATGTTATACTTGCATCCTATAACCCCTTGACAGATTTACAGTTAATATTAGATGACTAAAAATTCATTTAATAGGCTGCATGACGTGGCCAAACAAGGAATGTTTTCTGCTGGTTAGCTAACAGCCTAGGCCTCAGCAAGCTTGGAAAATGGGTTAGAGGAGTTGTTTTTATACTTGTTGTTGTTCTGTCATTCAGTCATATCCAATTCTTCATGACCCCTTCTATCCTCCACTATCTGCCAGAGTCTGTCCAAGCTCATATTAATTGCTTTCACAACACTATCTATCTATCTCATTCTCTGTCATCCCTTTTTCCTTTTGCCCTCAAGCTTTCCCAACATCAGAGTCTTTATCCAGTGAGTCCTGTCTTTATGTCATTATGTGACCAAAATATTTAAGCTTCAGCTTCTGAATTTGACCTTCCAGTGAATAGCCTGAATCAATTTCTTTTCAAAGCATTGACTGAATTGATCTCCTTGCTACCCAAGGAACTCTCAAGTCTTCTTCAGCACCTTTTGACTCAAAAGGATCAACTCTGCAATTTGCTTTTCTTATAAGCCAACTCTCATACACTGCCAGTGGAAAAACCATAGCTTTGACTCCATGAACCTTTGTTGGCAAGGTGGTGTGTCCGTTTTTTAATGTTTTCAGATTTGCCATAGCTTTCCTTCCACAAAGCAGGCATCTTCATTTCATGGAGTCAGTTGCCATCTTTAGTGATCTTGAGCTCAAGAACATAAAATCTGACACTACTCTGATTTCTTCATCCTCTGAGTGAAGTACTTTAACATCCTTTAGGATTTTAAATAGCTCAAATGGAATTCCATCACCTCCACTAGCCTTATCCTTAGTAATGCTTCTTAAAACCCACTTGACTTTATTATCCAGGATACTGAGGTCTATAACTAGATCAATAACCACACCACTGTGGTTACCAGTAGTGTTATTTAGATCTTTCTTGTATAGTTCTGTATATTCTTGCCAAATTTTCTTAATCTCTTCTATTTCTGAACTTCCTACCATTTTTGTCTTTTATCATGCCCATTTCTACCTGAAAGGACTCCTTGATAGCTCTAATATTCTGAAGAGATCTCATCTTTCCCATTATGTTGTTTTATTTCTCTGCATTAATCATTTAAGAAAATCTTTCTTATCTCTCCCTTGTATCCTCTGGAATTCTACACTCCACTGGATTATGTCTTTCTCTTTCAATTTCCTCAGACAGCCACTTTGCTTTTTTGCTCTTCTTTTTCTTTGGAATGTTTTTTGTTGCTGCCTATTATACAATATTGCAACCCTCTGTCCATAGTTCTTCAGGTACTCTCTTACCAGATCTAAGCCGTTAAATATATTTATCACTTCTACTTTATCTTCATAAGGGATGTTATTTAGGTCATACCTATACAGTCTGCTCACTTTCCCTATGAGTCTGAATTTTATAATAAGTTCATGATATGAAATACAGTCAGCTCTGGGTCTTGTTTTAACTGACTGCATAGAGCTTTTCCACCTTTGGTGGCAAAGTACATAATCAACGTGATTTTGATATTGACCATCTAATGATGTTCATGTGTAGAGTTGCCTTTTGGGTTGTTGAAAAAGAGTGCTTTGAGGGAGGGTTCTGTGAAAATGGTGAAGTAAGCCTGAAAACTTTCAGTTCTCCAAATTTCTTCCACACACACACAAAAAAAGAGAATACTGCCTCAGAGTAGCAGAAATAAAAACAGGGTAAAGCAGTTATTCTCTTAAAACAATATGAGAAGACCCAGGAAAGATCAGAAGGTTTGGCCAGAATGAAATGCAAACACCTCCAGGACAACTCTGCACAAACAAGCCCTGGAGGCATCTGGGCTGAGAGGCAAGCTAAGCCTTAGAAACTTTCATTTTGCATACAGTGTGGGGGTCTGAAGGCTGAGTAGAAGACTGAAGGACCTTCCACAGTCCAAGGACTTCAAGCACAGTTATGCTTAACAGAAACATCCTAGGCTGTAGTTTCAGGGAGAAAGAAGCTAGCACACAGTTGGTGAGTGCAGTAGTGAGGTGTGGAAACCCTATTGTCTGGGGGCACTTGCAGGAGAATCTCTGGTTTCAGTTCCTGGGCAGAGAGGACATCTGTAGTTTATAGTCACCTGAGGAACCCCAAAGAGCAAGATCATTTGTAGGACAGTGTGGGGAGCCCTGTCACTCAGGAGTGGAGAGGAGAGCCCCAAGACAGATCTCGGCAAATAAAAGTGAGACAGATCTGAGCTTTAGGGCATCACTTCCCATACCACAGGAAAACAATTTGATTACACTACCAGCTGCTAAAAACAAAATAAAACAGAACAAAAATAAGTACAAATGAGTAAGCAAAGGAGAAAGAACCCAACCACAGAGAGCTACTATGGGGATAGAGAAGATCTGGGTTCATATTCAGAAGAAGATAATGGAGCTTAAAAAAAAAGCCACTCCTTTTCCAGTGAGAAATGTCAAACGGTTCCAAGCACAAAAAAAGTTCTTGGAAGAACTTAAAAATGACTTTAAAAAGCAAATGGGGGGGGGGGGGAGGACGGGGCGCGCGCCAGCTAGGTGACACAGTGAATAGAGCACTGGCCCTGGAAATCAGGAGGACCTGAGTTCAAATCCGACATCAGACACTTGACACACTTGCTAGCCGTGTGAACTTGGGCAAGTCACTTAACCCCAACTGCCCTTCCTCCCCCTCCAAAAAGAAAAAAAAAACTAGGAAAATAAATAAGAGCAATCCAAAAAAATTATGAAAATTTAACAAACTTGAAATAGAGAAATCAAAAATTTAAGAAAGAAAATAATTCCTCAAAATGTAGAATTGGGTAAGGGAAAGCTAATGATGTTTAAAGATACCAAGAAATAATAAAACAAAATCAGAAGATTGAAAACAGAGAAGAGAATCTGAAACATCTGAAACAGAACTAATCTGGAGAACAGATAGAGGAAAAATGATATAATAATCAGACTACCTGAGAAGTATGATTGAAAAAAAAAAAAAGAATTCTGATACAATATTACAAGAAATTATCAAGGAAAACTGCCCTGAAGTCTAGTACAAGATGGCAAAGCAAAATTGAAAAAATCCACTGATCATTCCCTGAAAGAGATCCCTGAAGGAAAACTTAACAGAAATATCATATTCAGGTTTCAAATCTCCCAAGTTAAGGAGAAAATATAGGAAGCAACAAGGGGAAAAAAAAATTTAAATATCATGGGAGTTACAATAAGGATTACCCAAGACTTAGCAGCTACTACATCAAAGGATCACAGGTCTTATAACTATGTTTTGCAAAGCAAAAGAGCTGGGAGTTAAGACCAAGGGTAACTTTACCCAGAAAAGTTAAGTATAATCCTGAATGGGAAATAAAAGGACATTAAATGAACTGAAAGACATTCAGATATCTATGACAAAAACAGTAGAACTTAAGGGAAATTTTAACATACAATATCTGGGAGAAATATAAGGTAAACATTAAAAACCAATTATAAAGGATTCAATAAAGTCAAATTGTTTATTTCTACGTGAAAATATCAGTATTTTTTATGACTTATCATTATTTGGGTAGTTTGAAAGAAAACCTTGGGCTAAGCTGAGTATGATAGGGTGATTCTAAAAAAATAAAACTGTAGGGAGAAATAAAAAGGAATAATTATCTCATACAAATGAGGCATAAAAGGAAAAACTGAGACAGAAGAACCTAGTAGGAAAGAGGGCCAGCAGTACTAGAACCTGACTCTCATCAGCAAGGTGTTGAAGAGGGAATAACATATGTATCTAGAAGGGCATCAAAGTCTTCCAAATTCAGAAAGAAGTAAGAGGGCAAGGAGATAGGATGGTTGGGACAGAATAAAGAAGTAATTCTTAGAGGGATGGGTAGGTTAAGGAAGAGGAGGTCAAGGTAGCAGGTAAATGTAAAGTAGAGGAGTGAGGAGGCATAGGGTAAACAGGGTGAGAAGGATAATGAGGGAAAAACAGAAAAGAGGAAAATATACAGCAAGTAATTATAGTTTAGAATGGTAATGGGATTGAATTTACCCATAAAAATGGAAACAGTAGACTAAAAATTTGAATTCAACAATATGCTGCTTTCAGGAAACACAAAAATGAGAGATACACACGAAGATAAAATAAAAAGGAGGAGTAGAATGTATTATGTTAAAAAAAATCAGGGGCAGAAATCATGATCTCAGACAAAATTAGAGCTAAAATAGATTTAATCAAAAGAGAAAAATAGAAAAACTATACTGTGTCAGCAATATTATTTAGTACTGTTTCAGACCATTTAAAATAACTAGACAATTTAAAATACCTGAGAGTATATCTGCCAAAACAAACACAAAATCATATGAACATATACATGAAATATTTTTATACAAATAAAGTCAGACCTAAACAAGTGAAGTAATATTTATTGTTCAGGGGTAGGAAAAGTCAATGTAATTTTTTAAAATGACAATTTAACCTAATGCTATCCCAGTTAAATTACTAAAATATAATCTTATTAAGTTGGAAAAAGTAATCAAGGTTAATCTGGAAGAACAAAAGCTCAGAAACTGCAAAGAAATCAGGGAAAAAAGATGTAGAGGAAGTAGATTCAGTAGTATCAGAACTATATTAAAATGTGAGAGCATTGTTGAAGTAATGATCATTTGATCACTTTTTAAATTTTCTTGTATAAATAAAATCTATGCAGCCAAGAATAAAAGGAATGCAGAAAACTAAAAGAAACTTTCACAGACTATCTTTCAGGTAGGGTGTGCCTAGGTTGGAATACTGCTATAGAGAGGGAAATGATAAGCTGGTTGATTTAGAAAAACATGGAAAGATTTAGATATATGAAGGAAGATGTTATCCACCTTCAGAGAAACAGATGTCAAGTAGAAATAACCTTAGACCCGTCTTACATGTATGTGTATGAGTATATGTAAGTTTACAGATATCTATATCTATATATAGATAGGTAGATATTTTATGAGTGTGTATATTTATTTATTTATTTATTTATTTACTTATCCATGCTTAAGTAAAGACTCCTTTAGGATACATTGGGTAAGGGATGGAGGAAAAAATAAAGTAAAAATGAAAATCTACAAGAAAGCAAAGAAAAACTGAACATCTATGAAAGCAGTGTTTAATATTTATTATATAGGCTTTCTTGAAATGGAAATTTATTGTTTTATACTGAAATCAATAGTCTTCTGTGTAAATAGCAATTTTTTTTCTTTTCTCATTTTTCATTTAAGTTTTAAAACTTTTTTTAATTTATTAGAAAAAAGAAAACAAGTATTATAACCTGTAAGTTATCTAGATAGAACTCTATTAATTTCTGCCCTGCTTCATTTTATACTCTTAAGCGCAAACTTGTCTGTTATTCCAATTATCCTCTGATTTCCTCCTTTAGCATTCCAGTTCCCTACAATGAATGTGACATCTTTTTTTGGTGCTATTTCTGGACATTGTTAAGTCCTCATAGAACTGAATAATTTTGGTCTCTGGCCTCAGTGGCTAGAGCATATACTTGTATTACTATAATATTGAACAGTTTGCCTTAGTTTGCATTCATTCCTGAAATGTTCCTATCATTGTGCCCTACTATATTTTCAGTAATCTTGTTTATTTTGTAATACTTTTGTTTGCCATAATATCAAAAAAATTATATATTTTTTCAGCTTTATTCAGCATGAGTAAAGAATTTGGCTGTGATACCCAAGTGTCTGTTGTCTGCCTCTTTGCTTATAGGTTCAAAGAAGAATGAACAACATTTAGGTCAACTAAAAATTTTTTTAAATTAGAAGTTTTATTTGTGCAAATTTGTTTCTACAGGTTTATTTGCACCTATGTAAAAATCATGACTCTTCCACTAGAGTCTACAGAGTTTACACTGTAGTATGGAAGTGGCTCTAGCCTGCTGAAAGTAATTTGAGTAGTCTATGATATGACAGGTCCTACCAAGGTGGAAAGGCTTTGCATTTAGTTCTGAACTATGTGTGTTTACATGTGCCATCCACAGACCAGCCAAGCTAAGTTCAGAGAAGCTTAATAGCAAAAAGGTACACACCTGCTGATGAATTTTTCTGTCCAAAAAACCTAACAAAGAACCTAAAGCAGGCAAAAGCTGCAATTGTTAGAGAATGTCCAAACTGACGAAATTATAGATCATTTCATATATAGCATCATGTTCAATTCCAGTTGAAAAGCAATCTTTTAACAAACAAATGAAAGAAACAGAAAGAAAAATTAACTTTTTCTTAAATATTACTCATACTGCTACTTCTCTGTATGGGAATAGTCATTTTAGTACTCTAGTGAACCAAGAGTTCATTTACTATTTTCAACTGAAGTTGATCAGAAGATAATTTTTTTCCCTTAGCATTTTCTGAATTAAAAAAAAAAAACACTAACTCTGCAATTTCAGAATCAAACTTCAGTGCAAGAAGTCGGAACAATGTTGGGCATCAGTCAGCTATATCTACTTTATGCTGAAATCCCAAACAATTCCCAAAAACAAACAAACATGCTAGTTAGGGTAAAGTGAAAATAGTTTAATATACTGAACCATATTCTTAACAGAAAACTCCACTGTCTTTTTGATCAAACAATGTCTTCCTCCCTTTAACAGGAAATTGGAATATATAATTCATAGGGGTATGGTGAGACTCAAAGGAAGTTATATATAAAAAGCATTCTGCAAACATGTGCTAGATACTGTAAGAGTTAGTTATTATGATGAGCTAGTAAAATTACAAATTGGTAGACTGAAGACTAATTAAGAATTACATCACCATTATCAACCTCATCAATTTCAACAACCATGTGATTTGACTCAGTACTCCAATTATTTTGAATATACCCCTAAGTACATTAACAAAAAGAACTACATGAGCAAAAATATTTGTAGCAATAGTATAATTTTTAAATATATAAATAACCTAAATAACGAACAGGAGAGGAAAAACATAAATGATGTCACAGAACACAAATTCAGAATAATATCAAGAATATGAAAGAATACATATATGTGAAGAAAAGTAGAACCAAAAGAATATACACCCTAATGATATCACTATACAAAAGGAAAGCATACATAAAGGTAAAAAAAAAAAAAGTGAAAATGGAAGCAATTCTAGCTGGAAGAAGTAAATAATTTACACATGTATGAATGTTTTGAAGGTCAGTTGTTAAAAAGTTTAAATTACTGGGGCAGCTAGGTGGCACAGTGAATAGAGCACCAGTCCAGGAGTCAGGAGTACCTGAGTTCAAATCTGGCCTCAGACACTTAACACAAAAAACTAGCTGTGTGACCTTGGGCAAGTCACTTGACCCCAACTGCCCTCCAAAAAAAAAAAAGTTTAAATTACTGTAAATATGAGTTTACAGAATTAGAGAACAGGTAGTATCCCACTTGAGAAATAATGCCAAGTTGCTCACAATCACAAAAACCCATTACTTTTTAACACAAATATTCTACTAATATTGCTATATGGATACAAATCTTTAAACATCACATCTCAGAAGAATTAAAATTGTAGCTGGTTGAAATGGTACTAGAAAGTCACACAGCAGGTATTTAAAGACACATTACCAAAAATAATATCTGCATAAGATGTAACATAAAAGACATTAAGAATATGTGAATGAAAAAGAAAGTCAGTCATGTAACGATAGAAAAGGTAGCCAGCCTTAGATTTCCTTTGGTATTCACAAAATATTCAGTCAAGATGAAAGCATCAAAAATCACTGGGAAGATATGTTATTAAAGACTTGTGGATGGGCACTGACATAAATCACTTAAGAAGAGAAAAGTTCATAATCAGTACTAGTAGAGTAGATACACAAAATGATAAGAGCAAATTTAATTGGCTTTGTTATTATTTCTTTTTTTTTTCCCCACCAGGCATGGATTTTTATTATTTACAAAGTAGCTCTTCATGGTCCTCCCCACTCCTTCCCATCACTGTGCCAGTCCTCAGTTCAGAGACCACATGCCTAGCCTGGGCCCTCCTTCGGGGTCGGTGATGGCTACTTTTGCTCCCATCGCCATACGATGACCATGCCACCAGCATCGCTCAAGGCCAGAAGGCTTTCATCACAGTTAAAACTGACATCCAGCACAGCAGCACTGTGGCCCTGTAGTTTGTTCACGATGGCCCTGGTGGTCCGTTCTACATCAAAGAAATAGACACACATGTCCTCACTGCCTGTGACTACACAGGCACCCTGGCGGAAGGACATGAGGGGACAGAAGATGCTTCAAATAGGGTGTAGGTTCTGTTCAATTCAGCTGTAGAGTACCCTCATTATCTACCACCTGATAAAGAAGGAGTTTGTTGATGCAGGCATTGATGAGAAGAGAGGGGTAGCTTTGTTATTATTTCAAATTATCTTATAATAAATTACCTATTTTTAAATAATAATCCAGTTAAACAAATTTCTTGCAATACAAACTGGAAGACTCTATATGACATAAAAGACTTTAGCTGTCTTTCTACCCTTTTGGTTGAGGGAATTATATTAAGCAGAGAAGCAATATACAGTGTGCTGCACTGCCAACATACATGTTCTATACCACCCTCTAATATCCTTTTCAGTCTGAATGAATAAGACTCAAAAAAGTCATTTATCTTACCAAGTTGTTGCCATGAAGAAAAAAAACTACCACAATACAACACATAAAATAACAACAGTTCTAAAGGGTGATTATCTATTTGGATTTTCAGGTTTTAAAAATTATATATTTTTTTATTATCCTAAGGAGAAAAAAAAGATAACAATGGCTATAAACAGGAGAAAAAGTATTTTCTGATTCAACTTATTCACACCATTTCATTAAATGACAGTATGTTGATAAGAATTTACATTCCAATGTTAACATTCTTAAACCTCATAGCAAACCTTTATCAGAAAATAAATCTGCTGAAAGATCATGATGAAATGTTATTGAAAAAGGAACACATTAAATTTGTCAAAAGTCTTCAAGGAAAATATTTGCCGTATCTCCTAAAAGAGTGATTTGTTTTCTCAAGTGACAGTTTTCATAAAACATCCAAAATAAAAAATTGCCTGCATTGATGCAATAAACATTGATAAACACTAGCTGAAGGCTATGTCCAATGACATTATACCGGAGAAGTAACCCTGTTTTCAAAAGCTTCATCAGTTAAACACAAACTCTAGCACACTCTACTCAAGCTAGAAAGACCCCGAGTAAAAAAGTCCTGCAAATGACTCTGTGCCTAAGTGACACAGTAGATTGAGAGCCACACTGAGAGTTAGGAACACCAAAGTTCAAATACTGCCTCACACACTTACTGACTATGTAACCCCGGGCAAGTGATGACCTCTGTTTCTCTGTTTTCATCTGTAAAATACAGATGATAACAGCACCTACCTCTCTCAGGATTGTTGTGAGAATCAAATGGGATAAGAATCATAAAGTAATTATGGTACAGTGCCAGGCACAAAGTAATTGCTACATTATTATTATTATCCAAGAACCAACTGGACTAAGATTAGATACGCTCATTCAGAGAAAGTTGGCCATCAAGTGATAAATTTTTAACCAAACCAATTCACAAAACAATTTATTAAGGTATGGAACTGTATCATCAATTGTAGTACACAGAATAATGAGATCAAAGTTTTTCTTAAGTATTAGGAAAAGCTGAGAGGTATTGCTAAGGCAGTGTGCTAACCTATACTTGCTTAAGGTTAGCCACCTGCTTGAAGGAAAGAAACTCACAACCTGGGGCATAACATGAGAGCAGTAAGAAAACCATATATAAAGTGATTTTATACACTGTTTTAGGATAATATGCCTAAATGTGTATTTTCTGACATGCTAAAATTTAATGTGTGAAACTTCACTTTAATATGATAAAATTAGACTATGCAACTAGGAAATACTAGAACATATGATTTGTTTAAATAAAATTTGAAGCTTCCCTTCAAAGAAGTTTTTTTTGGAAGAGGTGAAGGCAAGGCAATTGAGGTTAAGTGACTTACCTATGGTCACATAGCTAGTAAGTGTCAAGTATCTGAGGCTGCTTTTGAACTCAGGTCCTCCTGACTCCAGGGCCGGTGCTCTATACACTGAGCCACTTAGCTGCCTCAAAAGGAGTTTATACAGTTTATACAGACACCATTCCTTCTCTATTGTATCAATTTCATTTTCCAAGACAAAAAAGCAACTGTTGTTCTCTATTAGAGGAAAAATGTCAGAGGCATTCTACTCAAGTTTAAACAACTACATACCAAGGTATCATGGTTGCTAGTGCGTCAAGGGTAACTTTTCTTCCTCTTCAAACATTAAAAAATGAGCAATATTACATGGATAGCGGAAGTTAGCAATCAAAGGCATGTGATCAAAAGCTTTCCCAATACCAAATGAAGAAATACCTATGGAAGCATACTAGAATAATTACTATTTAAATTCTGGCACTCCACATTTTCTTGCTCTGTACTTAAAGAATAACATTATAAAAACTGTTTTATTAATAAGATTTGAATTTTTTTTAATATTAAGAACAGGAATCTTATAATGGCATAGTTAGTACTTCACAATTTATCTCATTTGGTTCTCCCTAAAACACAGGATGCAAACAAGGGAAAATGCTGCTGTCTGTTTTCCAGATGAAAAATTTGAGCACCAGTGACTTCTAGTAACTTGCCCATACCCACGCAGTGATTAAAGATATTTACAGAATCGGAAAGTTGAAAGTGACCAAAAACCTACACCTAGCTTAACTTGGGCCTGAATAGGAATCTCCTTAAAAAAGCTCCGAGAAGTCTATCAGGCTCCAGGTTAAGATCTTCAGTGATGGGGAAACCATTACCTCCTGAAGCAGCCCAGTGAACTCTTTTGAACATCTCTGCTTATTAGAAAGGTTCCTTCTTCCATAAATTCAAAATTCACGTCTTGCCTATCCTTAGAAAGCATGGCCTCCATACACCAAAATATCCTGGCTATCCTCCTCTGGGTTCACTCCAGTTTGTCCAAATCTTTTCTAAAACACGGCTCTCAGAAATGAATCACTAGAATAACTGGCATCAGTGATGATCAATCGAGGCAGAGGGAAGTGGTATTATTACCTTCCTCATTATGGCTACTATCCTCCTAATGTTAAGATAACATTACGTTTTTTGACTGCCTTAAAACAGCTAAGAATAGCCAAAATGTATTAAGTAGCTTAATGTTATCTCATTTTATTCAAAAAAAAATCTATAATATACATCCTATTATTATCTATTTAAAAAAAAAAAAGTGAGGCAGAAGAGATAAGTTGCCCGGGGTTATGCAGCCAGTTTCTGAGGCACCATTCAAACTTAAGTCTTCCTAGAACTCAAGAGAAAGAATGGGGGGCAGAACCAAGATGGCGGCGGAGAAGTAGCAAAGCACCGCAGCTCCAACACAAACACACTAAAAAACTCATAAAATGGGACTCTAAACAGATTTTCAAGCTCCAAAACTCTCCAAAAGACAGAAAGCACATCTGTTGCTACAGACAGCTCAGCAGGTAGGGCTCTTCACAGCAGTCTAGGAGCCGCAGCCAAAACCCCAGGCCGGATCAGGCTCTGGGGCATCGGGCGGGGAGCCACGTCTATAGGAGAGCAGATTGGCTGCACTGGAGGCACAGTTATCACATTTATCAGGCCAGAAGAAAAAAAGGCTAAGAGAAAGGTCAGTGGATTTTGCTAACTTGGGAGGAGAAGA
>CM053593.1:271975025-271991213 GCA_028646575.1 Pseudocheirus occidentalis
GTGAAGAAAAGGCCTCCCCTTTGACTAAACTGAGGTTTGTTGGAAATCAAGGGGTGGAAGGATTTGTGTGGTTGTCTAAGAACTTTATTTGGAAACTAAAGTTAATGGTTACCCCAGGAGTGGAAGATCAGTATATTGTGAATTGTTGATTGAATCAACTCCCTCTTAGGGAAACTAGGTCATTCCTTTGTTATTTGATTTTGGTTTCCTTAGGGAAACCAGCTGATTCTTCTCTTGTTCCTTGTTCCTTTCTGTAATAAGATATAATATTGAGACTTTCCTTGTTTCCTTGTATATAATATTGGTGAACTGTTGAAACTGTGAACATTGTACTGAATAAAGATTTGTAATGGAATAAACAGAGTGTTCACTAATACTGTGTAATCTGAATCTTAAAAGCTGTTCACAGTAGCATTCTCTCAGGAATCTACTGCTGATTGGCTTTACAATGTGAACTTGAGGGTAGTGAGAATGTCAATATATATTCTGGGTTATGTGTGTTCTATCAGCTCTCATGCAAAAGCCATAACTGATAAAGCAGGAGTCTGGTATAGCTAAAAGAATGCTGGATTTGGAGCCAGGAGTTGAACTTATATCCTACCTGACATATCCCACCTCTGACCCCTACCAGCTGTGTGACCTTCGCAGGTCACAACCTTTCTCAGACCCAGTTTCTTCATCTTTGAAATGGGAATAATAATTAGCATCTATCTCACAGGGTTGTTGTGAGGGTCAATTTAATTAAGATTAATTAAGGTTTATTTAATTAAGATAATATTTGTAAAGCAAGTAAGTGCTAGGTAAGTGTTGAGTATTATCAATATTCTACTAACCCCTATCAGGCATCTGTTCATACATTCAAAGAACATTAAAAAAATTATTTCTTCCCTAGTTACACAATTTTTAAGATTCATTTTTAGAAAATTTCAAATTCCATGTTTTCTCTCTGCTTCCCTCACTTCCCCCTGTCTCTCCCTGAGACAGTAAGCAATTTGATATAGTTTATATATGTGTAGTCATGCAAGCCATATTGCCTTATTAGTCATGTTGTGAAAGAAGACAGAGATCCAAAGGGGAAAAATAAAACAAACACCATGAAACGAAATACAGAAAGTGAAAAATAGCATTCTCCAAGTTGCATTCAGACTCCAGTTCTTTCTCTGTATGGAGGTAGCATTTTTCATGATGAGTCCTTTGGAATTGTCTTGGATCACTGTATTGCTGAGAATAGCTAAGTCATTGGTAGATAGTTAACTACTGTATAATGTTGCCGTTACTCTGTACGATGTTCTCCTGGTTCTGCTCACTTCATTTTGTGTCAGTTTGTGTGAGTCTTTCCAGGTTTTTCTGAAATCAGCCTGATCATAATTTCTTATAGCCCAGTAATATTCCATTATCATCATACATCATGACTTGTTCAGTCATTCCCCAGTTGATAGGCATCCCCTCAATTTCCAATTCTTTTTCCACTACAAAAAGAGCTGCTATAAATATTTTTGTAAAAATAGATTCTTGGGGCGGTTAGGTGGCGCAGTGAATAGAGCACCAGCCCTTGAGTCAGGAGGACCTGAGTTCAAATCTGGCCTCAGACACTTAACACAAAAACTAGCCGTGTGACCTTGGGCAAGTCACTTAACCCCAACTGCCCTCCAAAAAGCAAAAATAAAAAAAAATAGATTCTTCCCACACCTTCTCCCTTTAAAAAATACCTTTGGGATACAGACCTAGTAGTGATATTGTTTGATCAAAGGATATGCACAGTTTTATTGCCCTTTGGGCATAGTTCCAAGTTGCTCTCCAGAATGGTTGGATTGTTTCACAAATATACCAAGAGTACATTAGTGTCCCAATTTTCTCACATTCCCTCCAACATTTATCCTTATCCTTTTCTGTCATACTGGCCAATCTGATAGATGTGAAGTAGTACCTCAAAGTTGTTTTAATTTGCATTTCTCTAATCAATAGTGATTTAGAGCTTTTTTAATATGAAATAGATAACTCTGATTTCTTCATTTGAAAACTGCTTGTTCATATCCTTTGACCATTTATCAATTAGAGAATGACTTGTGTTCTTATAAATTTAACTCAATTTTCTATATATTTGAGAAATAATGCCTTTATCAGAAACACTTTATGTAAAAATTCCCCCCCTCCAACTTTCTGCTTTACTTCTAATCTTGGTTATATTGGTTTTGTTTGTGTAAAACCTTTTAAGTTTATTATAATAAAAACTGTCCATTTTACATCTAGTAATGCTCTCTATCTCTTGTTTCATCATAAATTCTTCCCTTCTCCATAGATCTGACAGGTAAATGGTTCCTTCCTCTCCTAATTGCTTATGGTATCACCCTTTATGTCTAAAACATATACCCTTTTTGATTTTATCTTGGAATATGGTATAAGATGTTGATTTATACCTAGTTTCTGCAATACTGTTTTACTCTTTTCCCAATAATTTTTGTCAAATAGTGAGTTTTTGTTTAGGTTTTAGGTTTATCAAGCACTAGATTACTATGGTCATTTACTACTGAGTTGTGTACCTATTCTGCTTCTCCACCACTCTATTTCTTACTACTGGACAGTTTTGATGATCAACATTTTATAATACATTTTGAGATGTAGTATAGCTAGACCACTTTTCTTCATTTCTCCCCTCCCCCATTAATTCCCTTTATATTCTTGACCTTTTGTTCTTCTAGCACAGCAGTTCTCAATCTGTGGGTTATGTTCAATTTGTAACAATGAAAATACATCCTGCATATCAGATATTTACATTATGATTCATAACAGCAGCAAAATTACAGTTATGAAGTAGAAACAAAAATAATTTTATGGTTAGGGGGTCACCACAACATGAGGAACTGTATTAAAGGGTCATGGCATTAGGAAGGCTGAGAGCTACTGTTGTAGATGAATTTTGTTATTATTTTTTCTAGCTCTCTAAAATATTTTTTGGTAGTTTGATTGGCATGACATTAAATAAGTAAAGTAATTTAGGTAGAATTGTCATCTTTATTATGTTGGCTTGGCCTACCCATGAGCAATTAATATTTTTTCAGTTGTTTAGATTTGGCTTTATTTGTGTGAAAAGCGCTTTGTAATTGTGTTCATGTAGTTCCTAGGTTTGTCTTGGCAGGTAGACTCCCAAGTATTTTATTTTGTCTACAGTTATTTTAAAAGAAATTGCTCTTTTTATCTCCTACTGCTAGACTTTATTGGTAATATATAGAAATGTTTATGATTTATGTGTGTTTATTTCATATCCTGCAACTTCGCTAACGTTCCTAATTATTTCAACTACTTTTTTAGTTGATTCTCTAGCATGCTCTAAGTATACCATTATATCATCTGCAAAGAATTATAGGTTTGTTTCCTCATTGCCTATTTTAATTATTTCAATTTCTTTTTCTTCTGTTATTGCAAAAGCTGACACTTGTGAATCCATCTGGCCCTTGAGATGTTTTCTTAGGGAGTTTATTGATGGCTTGTCAAATTTCTTTTTCTAAGATGGAGTCATTAAGTATTCTATTTGCTCTTCTGTTAATCTGGGCAATTGATATTTTTATAAATTATTCGTTGATTTCACTTAGATTGCCAGATTTATTGACATATAGTTGGGCAAAATATTTCCTAATAATTGCTTTCACTTCCTGTTCATTGAAGGAGAATTCACCATTTTCATTTTTGAGACTGATGATTTGATTTTCTTCTTTTTTTAAAAAATCAATTTATCCAATGGTTTATCTATTTAAAAAATTTTTTTTCATAAAAATAGTTTTCTTACTTTTAATTTTACTAATAATACCTTTGGCTTTCAGAATTTCCAATTTGGTGCTGAGTTGGGGATTTTTAGTTTGTTCTATTTCTAGGTTTTTTTAGTTGCATGTCCAACTCATTGATCTGCTCCTTCTCTATTGTATAGATGAAAGAGTTTAGAGGAATAAATTTCCCCCTAACTACTGCTTAAATAAATTTTGGTATGTTGTCTCAATGTTGTCAGGCTCTTTTTTTTTATTGTTTCTATGATTTATTCTTTAACCCACTTATTCTTTAAGATTAGATTATTTAGTTTCCAGTTAATTTTTAAACTATATTTTCCCCCATGACCCTTTACTAAATGTAACTTTTATTGCAGTATGATCTGAAAAGGATGCATTCAATATTTCTGCCTCTTTACATATGATTGTGAGGTTTTTATGCTCTAATAAATGGTCAATTTTTTGTAGGTGCTATATGCCACTGAGGAAAAGGTATATTCCTTTCTATCACCATTTCAATTTTCTCCAGAAGCGTATCATATCTAACTTTTCCAAAATTTGATTCACCTCCTTAACTTCTTTCTTGATTATTTTGTGGTTAGATTTTATATAGTTCTGAGAGGAGGAAAGTTGAGGTCCTCTACTAGTATAGTTTTACTACCTATTTCTTTCTTTAACTCTTTTAACTTCTTTAGAAATTTAGATGCTATACCATTTGTTGCATATATGTTTAATATTGATATTACTTCATTGTTTATTGTACCTTTTAGCAAAATGTAGTTTTCTTTCTTATCTCTTTTAATTAGACCTATTTTTGCTTTTGCTTTGTCTGACATCATGATACTACCCTTGCTTTTTTTTTTTTACTTCAGCTGAAGCATAATAGATTCTGCTCCAGCCTTTTGCCTTTATTCTGTGTGTGTCCCTCTGCTTCAAATGTGTTTCTTGTAACCAGCAATTGTAGGATTCTGGTTTTTAAGCTACTTTGCTATCCTCTTCTATTTTATGGGTGAGTTTGTCCCATTCACATTCACAATAATTATTATTAACTGTGTAGTTTCCTCCATTCTATTTTCCCCTGTTTATACTCCTCTCTCCCCTTTCACCCTCTCCCTTCTCATTGGTGTTTTGCTTCTGACCATGGCCTTTCTAAATCTGCTCTCCCTCAAGGGATAACTGTTACAACTTTACTTTCATTTACTCTCATTGAATCTGGCTTAGGGAAGAAATGGCATAAACTCTAAACTGGGCATCATGCCACACAAGAGAGTAGGGGGTGTGGGGATGAAAGGCAGGATGACAGAGGGGAGGGCAGGGTGTAGGGGGAGGGATGCTGGATGCTCACATTTCAATAAAGGGACAAGGACAGGGTAGAGAACAGAATAAGGGGGGAGGGATAGGTAGGAGGGACATATGATCACTGTCACAATATGTTCACTATGAAGATGTCCTGTATAATCACACCTACACAGCCTGTATGAATTGGTTGTCCTTCCAGCAGGGGTGGGTGACAAGGGAGGAACTGGAAGAATCTAGAATTTAAAGCTCTGCAATACCTGCAACTAGGAATTAAGATATACAGGGACTGGGATAGGGAGACCCTCCCTGCCCTACCAGAAAGTTAGAGAGCAGACCAGGGGAGGGACTTTACAGTGGGCTCTCTGTTTTGGGGTTGGGGTAGGGGAAAGACGGGGAGAAAATTTGTAATTCAAAAATCTTATGAAAATGAATGATGTAAACAAGAAACAAATAAAATTTATTACATAACAACAAAAAAATAAATCTGCTCTCCCTTCTATCAGCCCTCTCCTTTTCTTACTTCCCTCCCCTCCTACTTCTCTATAGGATAAGATAGATTTCTATACCTGAGTGTGTATGTTATTCCCTCTTTGAGTCAAAACCAGTGAAAGTAAGGTTTAAGCAATGCTCACCCCCTCCCCTTTTTTCTTTCTGCTATAATAGGTCTTTACTGTCTCTTCATGTGATATAATTTACTGCATTCTACCTCTTCCTTCCCTCTTCTCCCAGTGCAATCTTATCATTCTATCAAAGTCAGTCCATAGCCTCTGGCTATAGATACTCCTAACTGCCCTAATAGTGAGATGGTTCCTAAGAGTTACAAGTATCATCCATTTGTGTAGGGACATAAACAATTTAATCTTATTGAAAAAAATTTATGTTTTATCTTTCCTGTTTGCCTTTTTATGCTTCTCTTGAGTCTTGTATTTTAAATTTGAATTTTCTGTTTATCTCTGGTCTTTTCATCAGGAATGTTTGAAAGTCCCCTATTTCATTGAATGTCCATTTTTTCCCCTGAAGGATTATGCTCTGTTTTGCTGAGTAGGTGATTCTTGATTGTAATCCAAGCTCTTTTGTCTTCTGAAATGTCACAATCTAAGCCCTCCAATCTCAGCTGATTAGATGGGTATGTGATAGAACCCCAGAGATGTTTTAATTTATATTCTCTTATTATCAGTTATTTAAGCAACATTTCATTTGGTTGCTGACAGTTTTCAAGCCTTTTAAAATAGATTTTGGTTTTGAAATTTCCTAAATTTTCTTCTGCATTTTCTCCTGACTCCCTCCCAGAGAACTGTTACATATAACAAAGAATTTTTTAAAGAAAGAAAAGAAAAAGAGGAAGAGAGAAAATAATTAGTAAAACTGATCGATACATTGAAAAATCTGAAAATATATACATTATTTCATACCTGTACACCTCCTACTTCTGAAAAGGAGCCAGGAAAGATGTCTTTTCATTCCTCCTTTTTGGAGCTATGCTTGTTCTTTGTAATTTGGCAGTATTTTTTTTTATTGTTTTTTGGTGTTTGTTCTTTCCACTTACATTATGAATTTTGTTTTCTTGGTTCTGCTTACTTCATTTTGCATCAGTTCATATACTTTTTTTTGTGCTTCTCTGTATTCATCACATTCACCATTTCTTACAGCAAAATGATAGTCTGTTACATTCCTGTACTCCATTTTTTTTTTTTTTTTGCTTTTTGGAGGGGGGAAGGCAGGGCAATTGGGGTTAAGTGACTTGCCCAAGGTCACACGGCTAGTAAGTGTTAAATGTCTGAGGCTAGATTTGAACTCAAGTCCTCCTGACTGCAGGGCCAGTGCTCTATGGCACCACCTAGCCACCCCATTCAGGAATATTCAGCTCCACATGAAACTACTTCTCTGTTAATGACTCTTCTTCTGGTCCTCACTTTTCCTGCTAGGGAAATACATCTCTCTTCTCTCAAACTGATGGAGCAATGTGACAAGCTATTTTAACTCGCAATCACTCTTTTTTCTGCTACTTTCAAGCAACAAAACTGTTCACATATGAAAAGTACAATATCTTACAGAGGTATAATTGAGTTGAATTACCACTACTATCCTTTGACTCAAAATCTTTCAGTGTCCTAGGGTTAACTGTCTTGTGGAGATTGCTTCCTAATTATACAAAACTAGTCATCATATTACTTAGAAATAAGGAAAAGGCAAGATTAATCATATGGATACACAACAGAAAGCAAATGCAGGTATAATCAATACATTACAGTCCATATACAGATATGGGTCATATTCTCTCATCAATCTACGATGTGTCCATAGGGAAGAGTGCAGAGAAACATTTATTAGAGTTATAGATGTTATTAGCAGTTGGGTGAATTAACAGTGTGGAAAAAAAAGGACTTTTTAAAAAACCTTTTGTTTGGAGGGCTAGTTTTTGTGTTAAGCGCCTGAGGCCGGATTTGAACTCAGGTCCTCCTGACTCCAGGGCCGATGCTCTATTCATTGCACCATTTAGCCACCCCTAGGACCTTTTTTTAAAGGAGCTGTTGTAAGTTAGTGGAAGTAGAGATGGTGGTTCATGTCTTGATAGGAGAGCAGTGATAGAGAGGACAAATAAAGGGGAATATGAATTGTGCAGGGGAGAAGAATTCAGTTTCACAAACATTTAAGTGCTTACTTTTGAATGGGATGTGATGATTTACCTCAACTTTTCTTTTTTTGTTTTTTCCTATTCTAGTGTGTCACTGATAAGCCAGGGCTCCCCTAAGACTACAGACTTAAACAAAGTAGGTTTGACTTGGGGAGCCTGGCTCCAAAGAGGTCAATTTCAGTCTCTGGCTCTGCCCTCTCATCATGGAATAAACCTCTATGAAAAATCTCTAAAACAAAGCTTAGGGATCTTTTGTGTCTAGAGTCTCCTAATATATGGGAAACAGAATCCTCCTTCGTCAAGGGACCCAATATACAAAGCTGGTATCAGGTATGGGAAAGTCTTTATTTCTTCCTCTACAAAAATAAAACAGGATACAAACGGCTTACAAACATGCATGACCAAAGAAACATCAACTACAGTAGCCCACCCTGTTCCCTTAGAAGATAACTAGACTTCAGATGAACTCTGCATGCAGATTGGAGCATATTATTTTTACTTTCTTTATTTTTCTTGCTTTTTTGGTATGTTTTCTTTTGCAGTGTGGCTAATAGGAAAATATGTTTTGTATAACTTTACATCATATTGCTTTCCTTCTCATGGGGAGGGGGAAGGATGAAAAAAGGATGGGAGGGAAAGAATTTTGAACTCAAAAACATTTTTTGGGGAGACAATTGGGGTTAAATGACTTACCCAGGATCACATAGCTAGTAGGAACTCAAATTTAAAAAAAATGGATGTCAAAATTATTTTTACATGTAATTGGGAAATTTTAATGAAATTAATAAAAATATATTAGAAGAGTGAATCCATAGGCCCTGGATTCAGGAGGACCTGAGTTCAAATCTGACCTTAGACACTTAACACTTTCTAGCCATGTGACCTTGGGCAATTCACTTAACCCCAATTGTCCTGCCTTCCCTCCTCCAAAAAGATACACATACACACATACACATATGCATATATATATACATACACACATATATATACACACATACATTCATACACACATACACATATGCATATATACATATATATATATATATATATATATATATATATATATATATATATATAAAGATAAAGACATTTTACACTGAATAAAAAATACTTCCCCTTCACCTTGGACCTGAACTGATCAGGTATCTTGGTCCCTTATAGTGTTGCTTTAGGCTTCCAACTTCAGACTCTTCCTATTGATGGTCCTATTCTCTTCTGATAATTTAAAGAAATCTTTTCTCTTTTAGAGGATAATGCTCAACTTCCAAACTCAGGAACCCTCAAACACAGGATACTCTTAGGTAACCTCCAAGGTTAGAAACATTAATCCTCATGATCACTAGTCTCTGACTTTTTATCAAATATGAAAACAGAAAGGCAAAAGAAGGAAGAGATGATTTTGAGACCCAGGAGCTTCTTTCACAGACTGCATGTTATAAATTCATGCCTTCTATGGAAATGTGCTTCTTTAAGCCACCTCTGCTGTTCTTTTGGTGATGGTAGGAGGGTATAGGAGGAGGAGAAAGGATGAGTCCCTTTCTTCACATTTGGCATTCTCTAGACTGAAAATTTAAGGGAGAGCAAGAAGGTAAAAAATGTCCAAGTGATGGTGTGGTTCACAGCTCTGTTTTGAAGTCCGTAGGGAGTATAGTTTCTCTGACAAGAGTCTGTCCTCGTGGGTCTTTGCCAACCAATTATTGGGAGGCAGCCAAAGTAACAAGATCAATCAGAGTCATCCTTTGTGTCTTCTTACCAAGGGTAAGAAGTGTATCAAGTGTACGGAGTGTATATCTAGTTCCATGGGAAGTCTGCCCTTCTGGCAAAAACCCACGGCCTATAATTTTCATTAAATTGTCAGGCAGGGAATTCATCAGATTGATTGGGAGCTCTCCTGATCAATTCCATCACAGGTCATTCCTTTTTTTTTTGATTTCCACAAGATTTTGAGTTACAAATTTTCTTCCTGTCTTTCCCCTACCCACCCCGCCAAAACAGCGATCCCACTGTATACCCCCTCCCCCAATCTGCTCTCTCCTATATCCTCCCCCATCACTCCTCTGACTTTCTGGTAGAGCAAGATGGATCTTCCTATCCCAGTGCCTGTATATCCTATTTTGCAGTTTCATGTTAATAATAATAATAATAATAATAGTTAATATTTTTAACATATGGTTTTAGAACTTTAAATTCTAGATTCTTTCCCTTCCTTCCTTGTTTCCCACCCCTACTGGAAAGAGAAGCAATTCAATACAGGCTGTACATGTGTAGTTACGCAGAACATCTCCACAATGGACATATTGTATAATACTGATGATATTTCCCTCCTTCCTGTCTCACCCTCCCCTTGTTCTATTCTTTACTTTGTCCCTGTCTCTTTATAGAAGTGTGCATCACAAGTCAGTCCTATTGTATGGTGTGCAGGATGTCTTTCAAAAAGTATCTTAACCTGGAGTCCATAGACCCTTAAAGGGTCCAAGGATAAAATTCAGAGAGTCCAGGATTTTGGATGGGAGAAATGATGTCTTTATTTCTATATACTTAGTTTCCTTTGTAATATTATGTGTTTTGTTTTATGTATGTAAAATATCATTCTGAGAAGGGGTCCATAGACTTTACCAGACTGTTAAAGTGGTCCATCACAAGGAAAAGTCAAAGAATACCTGGTCTAGTGGAAAGAAGACTGGGCTTGGTGTCAAGGGACCCAGGTTTGAGCTCAGACTCTGCAATTTGCTAGTTGTGTGATCTGGGGCAGATCACTCAGTGTTCTTTGAGTTTCCTCATCTAAAAACATGGGAACAATAATAATACCTGTATCTACTTTAGAGGGTTGTTGGAGAAACCAAAATAGATAATGTATGTAAAACATTTGATATATTTATAGATGTGAGCTATTATCAGAAGCATTTTTGGCAGTTTTTATTTTGAGCTTTATTGTCTTGTTTGACCTGGATATCAAATAACTTCACTCTCCGGGTCCTTAGCTTCCTCATATCAAAAGATTAGACTAGATGAAATGCAGGGTACCTTCCCCTTCTTATTTTTCTGTCTTTTTGCTAAAATGTATAGTTTTCAGTTATGGCACATTCCTTTCCAAATCTGATTTGTGAAATAATTATAAGATCATTAATTCTAAAAACTGCTTTGCAAGCCCTTCAGATTCACCCTGACCCCCACCATGGATTCAATAAATATAAGAAGGTCACCTTTAACAACTGCAATTTCAAAAGTCACACTAAAACATTATGTGTGTATTTGGCAGACTCCGCCTTGACTTGACATTGGCAGCTGCCAAGCAATGAATCACACGGAGGGATTGTGCTCCAGATTTTAGTCTGTGGTTATTGTTCTGGCTGCACTGGGGTTAGTTCTGTTCCAAGCAGAGTGGCATTAAGCTAAGACGCTTGGAAAATGTGTATGCCTTTGCACGTATGGTGTGGGAGCGGCACGCAGCTTTCCAGCTTTAAACATTCTTATAAAGTTTCTCTCTGACTCATTCATGTCCTGATGCTAGATTGCCAAGGCTCTTGGATTTTTATTGTCTTTATTAGCAGTTTTCAAATTCATGTACTAATGGTTTGTCAGATCATATAACATTTTAAAGTCAACTGTAACTAAACTAAGCTGGGTAGCTAGGTGGCCCAGTGAGTAGAGAGCACAGAACCTGGAATCAGGAATACCTGAGTTCAAATCTAGCCTCAGACACACTAGTTGTATGACCTTGAAGAAGTCACTTAACCCTCTTTACCTTGGTTTCCTCACCCTGTTTGCCTCAAGCTTCCTCATCTGTAAAATGAGGTGCAGAAGAAAATGACAAACTGCCCCAACTGGGGTCATGAAGGGTCAGATGTGTCTGAAACAACTGAACAACAACAACATGGCATAGTGGATAGAGTATTGGACTGGAGTCAGGAAGACCTGAATTCAAAACCAGCCTCTGAACCTTACTAGCAGTAACCCTAGGCAAGTCATGTAACTGGCTGCCTCAGTTTCCTTATCTGTAAATTGGGTATAATAATAGTACCTCCTTTCCAAGGTTGTTATGGGGATCAAATGAGATATTTATAAAATGCTTAATAGGCTGTCTGGCACATAGTAGGTGCTTAATAAATGCATATTTTCTTCCTTCTTTAATACTAAAAATAAATAATACTTAAATACTAAAAAAAAAATTTACTGAACAAACAGCAAATCTTTGTTTCAATCACTTATACATGATTCACTCTTTTCTTTTTGGAGGGTAAAGGCAAGGCAATTGGAGTTAAGTGACTTTCCCAAGGTCACATAGCTAGCAAGTGTGTCAAGGGTCTGATGTCAAATTTGAACTCAGGTCCCCTTGACTCCAGGGCCAGTACTCTATTCACTGTACCACCTAGCCATCCCCATGATTCACTCTTGATAAAAGAATCAGTAGAGAATATTTTGCAAGATCTATTTAACAATGGACCACATCTTTGCCACCTCACATATAACAAATGTAGAAGCCTGAAAGGTGTTTAAGATCCCATTGGACTTATCATGTTTGTCAGTTATGAAAAAGCATTTGATTCAGTAGAAGAGAACTCTGCCTTACGGGTTCTTTTACAACTACATCTTTCATCTATATATCAAGATCCTTGTGGATTCACTGGAAGAAATAAGTCTGTTCAAAGACCCTCTGATAATAAACATTGGGCAAGGTACAAAATAGATGTTTGCATGCCAAAAGTATTCACTCTACTGTGATGGAGGCAATTCAATGTAAAGTACAGGTGGTGGAAGGATAAAAGAAAAGGCCAAAAGGGTGAAGACAGTCCATATTTTAATATGTATTTGGGTGGATATCTTATATATCTTGTCCAGTAATTTTCATATCTGGGATAGACAACATTGATGGACAATGAACTCGACCCAAAATTGAAAATAATGGTTGAGGGGGTGGCTAGGTGGTGCACCAGGTGAATAGAGCACCAGCCCTGGAGTCAGGAGGATCTGAGTTCAAATCCAACCTTAGATGCTTAACACAAAAAGTAGCCATGTGACCTTGGGCAAGTCACTTAACCCCAATTGCCCTCCAAAAAGCAAAAAAAAAAAGAACATTTGGATTGCTTTTAGGTTTTTTTCAGTTGTATTCAGCTCTTTGTGGCCCCATTTGGAATTTTCTTGGCTGAGATACTAGAGGGGTTTGCCATTTCCTACTGAAGCTCATTTTACAGATGAGGAAACTGAGGCAAACAGGGTTAGAGTTAAGTGACTTGCCCAGGGTCACACACCTAGTAAGTGTCTGAGGCCAGATTTGAACTCAGGAAGATACTGACTCCAGGTCTAGTGCTCTACCCACTGTAGCACTCAGCTACCACTAATTCAGGAAATTGCAAAGCTCTTCACTGTCCTCTAGCATTCCATGAAAGCAAAGGCCCATCTTTTTTAATATGGACATTTTGCTAATGTTGCTTTATGGTAGCAAGACATGAAATATCACTACCTTTGAGGACCTAAAGATGAGTGTCATACAGTGAGCAGTGAGTTGGTGATAACGTGTAACCAACAATGAAGAGATGAACAGAAGTAAAGGATGTCTTCCAAGAATTACATGACAAGAAGAACAGATGTGCTCACCACATTTCAAGAGTGAGGGAAGACAGCCAGTGGGTACCCAGGATACTCCACTAATACTCTTGAAATGTTGGGAGAAACTGAGTAAGCCTTTAAGCACATTTGGGAGAAGAGTTGGCTAACTAGCACTTATTGATGTCTGGTAGACACTGTAAAGAAGAGAAGAGTCACCTAGCTTGCACAAGTGTGGATGACTTTCAATCTGTATCATTGACAGAAACTCCTGCATGGATGAGATCACGATTTGTTTGAGCATTTGGGCAACATGTGTCATTTTTGCCTCAAGTTTGAATTCTTTTTTTTTTTTCTTTTTGGAGGGCAATTGGGGTTAAGTAACTTGCCCAAAGTCACATGGCTAGTTTTTGTGTCAAGTGTTCGAGGTCACATTTGAACTCAGGTCCTCCTGACTCCAGGGCTGGTGCTCTATTCACTGCACCACCTAGCTGCCCCATCAAGTTTAAATTTTGATCGGAAATGCAGTTAGGTGGTATTGAGGATAGAGTACTGCTCCTGGAGTCAGGAAGAGCTGAGGTCAAATCCTGTCCCACATATCTACTAGCTTTATGACCCTGAGCAAGTCACTTAAACTCTGTTTGCCTCAACTTTCCTCATCTGTAAAATGGGGATAATACTAGAATCTACCTCCCAAATTTATTGTGAGGATGAAATGAGACAATATTTGTAAGATGCTTTGCAAACTTTAAAGTGCTATATAAAATGCTGACTATTATTAAGATTAGGATGATGATTATTATCCCACAATTGTTCAGATAACCAATCTGGCCTGGCCTTTAGATTTCTTGTGTTGTCTCATTACTACCAGTTTGAAAATTGTAATTGCAGCCTAACAGGTCTTTGTGTTTCTGCTTTTCCCCTCCCTCTAATTCATTTTTTATTCCACTGCCAGATTAATCTTTCTTTATATATTTGGCCAATAATTGGTCAATAATTTTCAGTGGCTCCCTGTTGCTTACTGAATAATGTTTAAACTCCTTTGCTTGGCATTCAAGACCACCTACAGCCTGGTACCATGCTACTTTCCCAGGATTACCTTATACTACTCCTCTCTACCTACTTTATGTCCAGCCAAACTAGACAAATGTCTGTCTCTTGAATTCTCCCCGCATTTTGCTGCACTATGTCTTTGCTTGTGATGTTGCTTATTCTTGGTTCCATTACTGCAGGTCTGCCATCAGAGATAGATGACCATTTGGCAGGCACACTGCCATGCAGATTCCTTTTTGGGTACAAGGAATAATAGAAGGCTACAGGGGTCTCTTCCAACTCTAAAGACCAGTACCCCCATTGCAAATGCTCTCTTTAACTCTTTTTGCCCATAGATCTCCTATCCATCTTGTTTCATAAACTCTTTCCTCATGTGGCCTTTTCTGAACCTCTACCAGTAATAAATGTTTGTTCCTTGAATCATTATACTTATAATGATTTTGTACCTTATTATGTATTCTTTTTACCTAAGCAAGTGGCATCTCTCTCTCTACTAGGTTATAATCTCCATAAAGTTAGGGACCTGTCTTATCTAAAATTTGTGTTGCCTCTAGTACCTAAGTATATTGCTTGGCATACAGTAAACCCTAACTAAATTAGATTCATTTTGAGATGTTTTCCTCAGGCTGGTAGGAATTAGCAGTTTGCTTTGGAGTTGTTTGAGGTATTTTAAGAATGTCACAGCAATTGAAGCATTTGTGTCAGCTCCACTATTGGCGGCTAAAAGCTGTTTGATGTATTGCCTTCAACAATAAATTTGCCCTTGTATCTCCCCATGCAAGCTTTTCAGTTAGAGATTAGCAAATCCCATTAGATTCAGGCATTTCATCTTTTTAAAGATAGAGTCAAATTCTTAAGGACCCACTTCATTCGTTCATTCATTGAATAAACAGGTACCAGTACTATACCCTGAGAATACAAAAAACAAGCTCCTGCCTTCAAGGAGTTTATTCTGTTGAGACTCAGTCTCAAGATAAAATATTCCATTGTCTTAGGAGGCTT
The DNA here is from genome assembly GCA_028646575.1 of Pseudocheirus occidentalis. NCBI lineage: Eukaryota > Metazoa > Chordata > Mammalia > Diprotodontia > Pseudocheiridae > Pseudocheirus > Pseudocheirus occidentalis. Next base: position 271,990,317 of record CM053593.1, read on the forward strand.
CTTAACAGAGACAGAAAAGGGACAAGAGGAGATTTCTTATTTGAAAATTTGCGGTAGCTAGTATGACAGAATGTAGTTGTGTGTGTCAACATACACATACGTACATATATTTCATAATCTTGTGAAATACTTCTATTGTTTATATATACATATATGTTTATATATACCCATATGTGTTCAAATGTACCCATGTTTATTGTTTATATATAAAATGTACCCATATATATTATTTATATATATATATAGTTTAGATATGAGCTTACCTGCTCACCTGTGACAGTTGATTGACAGCTGGTGGTGCTGGCAATTATGGGACCCTTTTCTACAATGGTTACTTCCCTTGATGATAGATACAAAGGATGAGTTGGAAGTAAGGCCAGTGGTTTGGGGGTGGAGGTGTGTGAACACTAATGTTCCCAGGGTTCCTGTGCTCAGGGTCTTGGGCTATCTTTTCTTGGATTTGAGGAGAGGAGGTAGTCAAGGTGGTTTGACTCACCTGGTATATGCTGTTTCCTGTCTCTCCTTCAGCTAGAGGGAGAGACTTCTGCTTCAGCTAGACTGGTTTGTCTGATAATTCAGTTTTGGATAGGGCAGTCAATGGACATACTCTTTCCAGAAGCAGTGGTAGTTTTGATTTGATAACTGTTCTCAATGTCCGTCACATAGTAGGTGTTTAAAAATGTTTCCTTCCTTCCTCTTTCCCTTCTTTCCTCCCTTCTTACCTCTCTTCCTTCCTCCTTCCTTTGCTCTCCCTTTTCCTTCCTTCCTTCCTTCCTTCCTCCCTCCCTTCCTCCCTTCCTCCCTTCCTTCCTTCCTCCCTCCCTCCCTTCCTTCCTCCCTCCCTTCCTCCCTTCCTCCCTCCCTTCCTCCCTTCCTCCCTCCCTCCCTTCCTTCCTC
>CM053593.1:271991713-272012606 GCA_028646575.1 Pseudocheirus occidentalis
AGTATGGGTCAGCAAGGCAATTGGGATGAAGCATGGATGGGGACTGAGACCTACTAGGCATAATAGGGTCTCAACAATCAGGTGAACCTTTGCTCCCTCAGTCCCCTCACTCCCTTAGTGTGAGAGTTCCAAAGCTGAATGGCTTAGCTTCAGAGCTTCTCAAGCTCTCTGAAGTTGTGATTCAGAAGACTCAATAGCAACAGAGCAGTATAGTATGAAGATGGCCGGAGTGAGGCATGATGATGATGATGATGATGATGATGATGATGATGATGACGGTGATGATGACATTGATAGAGAGGCAATGGAGAAGAGTGCTAGACCCCTTGGTATAAATGTCATGCCCAACACTGGCAATGTGACCATGGTCTAGTTGCTTAACTTCTTTGAACTTGCTTTCTTATATTGTATTATATAAGATATGTAATACTTGTATTACCTATTTCACAGGGTGATTGTGACAACATCATTTTGTTAGCCTTAAAGTGGTCTTCAAATGTGCTTTTTTATAATAATTATCTGTAAAGCTGGAAAACTAGTTGACTGGAGCTGAACCTCCCTGAAACTTCAGCCCTTGTGTCTTGAGACTGTGAGTTCCCTTGAACAAACTTGTGATTGCTGTGCTATCCGTAAAGCATCTCTGAATCTTTTCTTCAAAGGCCCCCAGATTTCATCAATCCCAGGGCTTGGAAAGTGGGATGGAAATGGTGGGGTGCAAGGTCATAAGTCTGAAAATTGATGACATAGCTATTTAGGGATTACAGATTCTCACAAAAAAGATTCAAGTGCCATCCTTAACAATAGCAGAGCTATAACATCAGCTATAACATGTTGTACCTATGAATGCTATACATGCGTGTGTGCGCACACACACACACACACACAAAATACATGCCCTCTTGGTTTGGCCTAGAATTATAGAATATCAAAGCTCCAAGGAACCGTCTAATAGACACACATGTTTACACTCTTCTTATTTTATACATGAGGAAACTGAGTCACACAGAGGAGAAGAGGCTTGCCCAAGATCACATATCCAACTAGCAGAAGAGTCAGGACTCAAATCCAGGTCTCTTGAATACCAGACAAGAACTCTTTCCATCATACTATGTTGCCTTTCTAGCCTTGTTGGAGCTGAACTTATTGGAATTCCAAGAGGAAAGCCAGCACCAAATGGGCTAACTTGGCACAAATTTGGCATATTAGATATTTCTGCTCCTCCCCCTCTCTCCCTACAAAACACCTGCTAGTCGATAAGTCACAACCTGTCAGCTCTTTAGTGACAGATTTCTCACAAAGTCCACCCTGATCTATATATAGTGATATTCTTGCATTGCCATGGGTTCACCCCAGATGAAACAGGCAATAGGGCCATCTGAAATATCAGCCTGAGAACATTGTATGCAAGTCAATAGCTTGCAGAGATTTAAACAGAGAGCTGTTTAATGACCAGCATAGAAATGAAATCAGACAACTAGGTGGCACAGTGGCTAAAACACAGGGGCCAGAGTCAGAATAGAATTTAAATCCAGCCTCAGACACTTACTAGAAGTGTGATCCTGAGCAAATCGCTTAATCCAATTTGCCTCAGTGTCCCTATCTGTAAAATGAGCTGGAGAAGGAAATGACAAACCACTCCAGCATCTTTGTCAAGAAAACCCCAAATGTTATCATGAAAAATCAAACACAACTGAAATGATTGAACAGCAACAAAAAATAGAAATGAAAAAAGAAGTTATTATGAAACAACAAATTAGAGCAAAAGGCATTTAGTAAGCATTTACTGCGTACCAGATACTGTGAAGTAGAATAATAAGCCAGTCCTTGATCTCAAGGAGTTCTCATTCTCCTCAGGGGAGATGACACATAGAGGAGGTTTACTTGAAAGTCAGAAGAAAAGACCCAGTGGTCTTTACGGTACAAGGGCAAAGAAGATAGTAATGTATCTTTTTAGTGTCATTTCTATTTTTGTTCTTTTTGTAGGGCAATGTCACACGGCTAATAAGTGCTAAGTGTCTGAGGCTGGATTTGAATTCAGGTCCTCCTGACTTCAGGGCCAGTGCTCTATTCACTGCACCACCTAGCCACACCTAGTGTCATTTCTATTAAAGACAATATCGTTTTCTGCTGTTGAACCATTTGTCAGTGCCAAGCACTTTGTTGGTGAAAAGTTTCTTTTCTGGGTGTTCAGAAGCTGTAGAAGCTGCACCACCTGCAGAGAAATTGCAAGATGGCATCTCCACTAGGGTTGATCGCCTAGACTACAGCTTCGAGGGTCAGACTAGGAATAAGGCTAGTGGTCTGGGGGCACTGTTGCTCCCAGTGCTCTGGGGCTTACCTGCTCTTCTGCGACAGCTGATTGACAGTTGCTGTTGGTGGTTAAAAGGGATTATCTCTACAAGGATTGCTCCTCTTGATGATGGATGTAAGGGCAGAGTTGGAAGAAGGGCCAGTGGTCTGAGAGCAGGGGAGGGCATCACTATTCCCAAGGTTCCTGGGCTCAGGATCCTAGGCTATATCTGTTTAGATTTGAGGGGTGGTGGTGATTAGGGTGGTTTGACCCACCTGGTATAAGCTATTTTATGCCTATCCCTCAGGATACCTTGTTGCTTTAGCTAGGCTGGTTTCCTTGACAAATCAATTTCCCTAAATCTCAGAGGGACCCCTTAGGCCACTGAGTCATACTAGATCAAAACAAAAACTCTTGCTACCCATTAGAGGGTCACTTAGCCTTTACTTGAAGACTTCCACTGAGAGGTATCCCTCTACGTGCTGAAAGAGCTCATTCTACCTTTGGACAGTTCTCAGAAGATATGTTTTCAACATTAAGCCTGAATCTGCCTTTCTGCAACTTGGCCCTGTTTCTCCTAGTTCTACCTTGTGGGGTCAAACATTATAAGTCTAACCTTTTAAAATAAATTCATTGCTAATAATAAAAGCTAACTTTTACATGGTATTTTAAAGTTAATAAAGCACTGTACATTTATTACCTTATTTGGTTCTCATAACAATTCTGTGAAGAACAAATGATTATTATACCCATTTCACGGATGAGGAACATGAGGCTGATCTATGTTAAATGACTTGCTCATGGTTTCACTACTAGAAAATATACAGGCAAGATTTGAACCTAGGTATTCCTATCTTCAAGTCCAACACATTATCCACCCTTAGCACTTACCTATCTTATAGGATCTTAGGATAGTAGGCTCCAAAAGAGAACTTTTCATCTACATTCCTTTTCTCTCCATACTTTCTCTCTTCTTGATTTCATTGGCTCTCCTATAGGTCAATTATCTCTATGCTAATGAATATATATTCAGCCCTAGTCTCTCTCTTTTTTAAAATAGTGTTTTATTTTTTTCAATTACATATAAAGACAATTTTTAAACATTTATTCTAAAAATTTTTTGACTTAGAAATTCTTTCCCTCTCTTCCTCCCCTGCCCTTTCCCTAAGATAGTAAGCAATTTGATATGGATTATATATGTGCAATCATGCAATTAGTCATGTTGTGAAAGAAGAAATGTGGTCTCTTGAGTCCCAGTCCTAGACCATGGATTGCCTACTGGACATTTCCAACTAGAGGTCCCATAGTGCCTCAGTCTCAACATACCCATCTGTATATAATTATACTCTAGATATAGATTTCTTAAAAGTCTATGATAATATAAGCCAGGGGTTCTCGAGTTTATGGTCTGAGGACCTATTTACAGTCTTAAAAATTGAGTACCCTCTAAAACAGTGGTTCTCAACCTGTAGGTCACAACCCCTTTGGGGCATAGAACGACCCTTTCACAGGGGTTACAGGGGTCGCCTAAGGCCATTAGAAAACATTTCCGATGGTCTTAGAAACCAAGACGCTGTTCCTCTCTCTATCTCCAGGCGGGTCCGCCCACATGCAGATAGGCCCACATACGAGTATTAAAGGATCGTGGCATTAGGAAGGTTGAGAACCACTGTCCTAAAGCTTTTGTTTATGTGAGTTATCTCTGTTGCTATTTGCTGTATTAGAAATTTAAACTGAAAAAACATTCTTAAAATATTTATTTATTTAAAATAACAAACCCATCGCATGTTAACAAAATAGATTCTTTTCATGAAAACAACTATTTTCCAAAGCAAAAAACTTGAGTGAGAAGATTGGCATTGTTTTCATATTTTTGCAAAGCTCTTTAATTTCTGGCTTAAAAGAAGACAGCTGGATTCTCCTATCTGCTCTACCTTCAATCTGTTGCAATATGTTGTTTTGGTTGAAGTATATGAAGAAAATCTGGCCTTATACAACATACTTGGAAAAGAGAGGAGTAATTTAATAGTCAAATGATGTCTCAGAATTATTATAAAAATAATTTTGATTTCAAAGATTGCCTGAAAGGGTCACAGGGATCTAGTGACTGAGGACCACATTTTGAAAATTTCTGTTCCAAGTTAACTGGAAAAAAATGATTAGAGTTTCCATATGTTTGTTCTTTTTCTCTAAATTTTTCTTATCTTGGATTTTTTTTTGATATTGTCTTAAATACACTAGTTCACAAGGTACTGTATGTTCCAATTTTTCATAGTTAGCATAATCAGGGTTAGAAAACAATTTTACAAATGATTTCTTCAAGAAAGGTTCCTCCCTTCCCTGTCCACAAAATAATTTTTGGATCTGAAAGATGAGGTCAAGTTCTGATTCTGAAGATAAGGAAACTGTGAATGCAAAATTCAGTGGTTTCCCAGTGACAAGTAATGCTTTACCTTGCATTTCTCTTAGACTACACATACACACATATACATACATATATGAGTATACTATTTTATATATATATAGTGGTTTGGGGGCACACATACATACATACACACATATATGTACTATTATGAATTAGATGATAATTGGACCCTCTGCAGATGATTAAGTCACCAAATGATTATTTGCATTAATGTTTTATCCTCCTGTTAGATTGTAAACTCCTTGAGGGCAAAGACTATATTATCTAAACTTTGTAACTAGGCACTGACTACAGGACCTCAGGAGCCACTTAATAAGTGTGGTTGGATTGATAAGAAAAAGACCTAAAGATTTAATGTGTGATGACAAGGTATCTGACTTGAATCCTATCATTTTTCGTTTGATTGAGTGGTTGTTTGGGTTAAATCTAAATGTCAGCTATGAATCCCTGCTCCAAGGTCAGTTTCTTTCCAAATGCAAGGCGATATCTTTCTGAACAAATCCTTCCTGTATCATGCTTTTCCCTCTTTTATCTCCTCCAAATATGCTGTGTTTCTTTCACAACCTCATGACTTCTGTTATCCTGCTTCTTGGGACATGTAGCCTCATGTAATTCAGGAACAGGGAAGAGAAGAAGTGTCGAGGATGCCTTTTGGCAGTGGTTTTTCTAATGTTTTTTAGCATTAGATTTCAGCTCCTCTTTTTATTTATAGTAGAGCAAAGGTTTGTTTTTTTAAATTAATTGATTTGTTTATTTACTTTTAGTTTACAAGATTCAGTTCCACAGTCCCTTGAGTTTTAAATTTTCTCCCCTCCCTTCCCCCTGCACCCTCATAGGGACCTGCAATCAAGTATAGGACCTGAAAATACTTTCACATTGGATATTAGTCTGGTTGTATAGAAGGGATGGAATGAACAATGGGAAAGAGGAAACAAAACCAGACGTGGAAAAGAAAGAGAGCATTTAGATTGCTTCAGTCTCCATTTAAACTCTGTTCTTTCTAGATCTTTCTCTGAATGTAGACATGTTCCATCCTGAGTCTTTTAGAGTTGTCTTATAACCTTAGAACAAAGGTTTTTAACCTAGAGTTGGTGACTTTCTAAAGACATATGTTGATGACAATGGTCCACAAGAGTTCTCAAGAACTCATGATGGACAGTGTGTGCTATTCCCCTCCAGAGAGAGGATGAATGAACTTTGAGTGCAGACTAAAGCATATTGTTTTTCACTTTCTTTATTTTTCTTGCCTTTTTTTTCAGTATGACTAATATGGAAATATATTTTGCATGACCTCACATGTAAAATGTGCACGATGTTGTTGCCTTCTCAATAGGTGGGGGAAGGGAGGAAGGGAGAGAACTTGGAGCTCCAAATTTTAAAAATAAATGTTAACACCTCATATTGGAAGGGAACCATCCCTGGTCTGTCCTCTCAGAACTGTCTGTGCAGGCTGCCTGAGGGAGGGCCCAGCTCTCCACCCTTTGCCAGAAGTAAGGCTTTTGGTTATTTAGTAGTGGGGTGGAGCTTTTTTGGATTTCAATCTGTGTCCTATTTTGAAACAAGTCTTATTTTTTTTAAACTTAATTTTATTCAATTTTATTTTTCATTTTCCAATATAAGCTGAAAGATGAGGACTAATTTGATCATTTTTGGTCTCCTCTTTCTCCATCCGGTCCCTCTCCCCCTACAATTTTTTACTTCCCTACTCTATGCATATTTAGTAACACTGGCTCTCCTGGTTTTAATTTAGGAAAATGGTTCTCAAGAACAAAACACTGGAATGTCAACTTCAATTCTGGAACAAGCTGCATTGAAAAGTCTGACTTTTAGAGGAATTTTTATATGGAGTAAATTCAGGTCCTTTCAAACTACCTTGTTTGCATAAGCCTTCCCTGCCAAGCTCTGGGTGAAAGGATATTGACTCCCCCACACACATCCACACCCTCTAATCCAGGGGTGGAGAACCTGCAGCCTAGGGGCCACAGCGGACTTCTCGATCCTTGGGTGAGGTCTTTTGACTGAGTCCAAGTTTTACAGAACTTTTAAAATTTATTTTAAGGGGATTTACTCTGTGAAGTTTGGATTCAGTCAAAGGGCCACACTTGATGACCTAGAGGACCACATGTAGCCTCAAGGCTACAGGTTCCCCACCCCTGCTCTAACTTTTCTCATTTCTAGGGAGCTTCCGTCCCTCATGGGACTACACCCCAAGATGTTTCTGAGTTGTACTTATCCTCTCAGAAACTAGAATGTAAACTGGACAGTGTTTTCTAAGAAATTCTGGATTCTAGCTTTAAAAAAACTATAAAATGAGAATAATTTTTTTCAACATTTTTATTAATCTTTTTATAAAATGAAAACTGTGATTAATGAAAGAAGTCATTTGTGTTTGGGGGCATGAGGAGTTGTGGTTACTTTTTTTACCTTATGTTTTAAATTTAAATTTTCTCAAGAGATATTTGGAGAAAACTATCTGGAATGAGTTCCTATGCTCAGTATAAGCAGATGAATCAAAAGGCGTTCATATATATATATATATGTATGTATGTATATAAGTATGTATGTATGTATGTATATGTTGTAAAAAAAAATAAGAGAAAGACTATTTTTCTCCCTTTCTGTTCCTTTGCCCTCTCCACTTTCAGATGGTTATGCTACATTTGATCCTTGACCTTGCTAAATTTCTATTGTTAAGGTGATTTTACTTGAATGGTTCATGTTTAGAAATTAAAAAAAAAATTCTTTCAACTCCTCCAACAAATAAAAAAAATAAGCATTACAAAAAAAGAATGCAAAAAATGTTTTTGATGACTATTTCAAAACAGTTGGTTTCCTTGGCAATCCTTTGTGTTTTATTTTTTATGCATTTAAAAACATCGTTCTAAGAAGGGTTCTGTGGGCTTCAGAGGGTCTCATATAATAAGGGTCAATGACCCCTGTAAGTGGACATGTCTGTGGGACTGGGTGATTTAGGGTTTATAGAAGAGGTCACAAATTGACAAAGACTTACTAACATATCATTTGTTGCAGAAATTAACAAATATTTTTCCTTTCAAGATGGTTCTGGAGCCTGTGGATGAGCTGGTGTCTTCTCTTTCTCTCTCTCTCTCCCTCAACTCCAACCTGTCATGCTCTCCAAGTCTCTTGTTTATGTATGTATGTCCCAGGGTGTGCTGGGACCAGCTCTGATTGATGAGAACAGATTGAGGGGATTGTTAAAATTTTCAGTGTGTGTATTTACACTTCAGAAATCAGTAATTACTAAATTTAGTGCCTTATTTTTGTTTTTTATTTTCAGATTTAAGAAAGTGTTAATAATGTATATTAAACTTAAATATATGTGTGCGCCCTCCCCCCTTACTCCCCAGCCTAGTTATCAAACATTTAACAGTACACTCCTGTTGTTTAGTCATTTCAGTCATGTCTAACTTGTGACCCAATTGGGATTTTCTTAGCAAAGATACTGGAATGGTTTGCTATTTACTTTTCCAACTAATTCTACAGATGAGGACCTGAGGCAATCAGGGCTAAGTGACTTGACCAGGGTCACACAGCTAGTAAGTGTCTGAAGTCAGATTTGAACTCAGGAAGATGATTCTTACTGACTTCAGACCCAATACTCCATCTACTGTACCACCTAGTTATTAAGGGACCTTAGAGGTCCTCAAGCCTAGCTTGATTTTACAGATTAGGAAACTCATCTATAGAGCTCAGTGAATTGTGGAGACCAGGAGTGGGGAACCTGTGGTCTTGAGGCCACATGTGGTCTTCTAGGTCCTCGGTCCAATTGGATTCATTCAAAGGGCTGCACTTGAGGAACGAGAGGGCCATATGTGACCTTGAGGCTGTAGGTTCCCCACCCCTGGCCTAGGGTTACGGAGCTAGTGTCTCAGGCTAGAGTTGAACCCAGGTCCTCTGATTACAGAAGGCAGATCTAGAGAACTATCTATCATGACACCCTGCTCTGGGACGGTGCCAAAATCCTTTCCTGATCCCTGTGACTGGGAGCTGTGTCAAAAGAGATCAACTGAACCAGGATGAGCAGCCCACTCTGTGGCTTCTAATGAGAAGAGTGGCCTCTTTGGGACACAGTCTACGTCAGATCTCCCTTTGACTTCAGCAAGGAAGAGGGCATTTCCATACTTTCTTGTTCTTGCCAACAGCTATGACAGCAAGAACTTTGTTCTTGCCTCGGTGAGCTTAAGACTAGATCTCAAGTCTCCCACTGCCCCTTTTCTGTTGTTTCCTTCCTTGAGCCCAGATCACAAATAGTAATTCTTAGAAACAGACACTTCCAGCTCTGGTCACTTCTTTGTAAGTTTGAGAGTTCCTGAGTTGTGTATGGGTTGCCTAACGGAAAATGATTTCCTTAACAGCTTCTAGGAAGAGAAATGTATCGCCATTAGAAGAATAAAGCTACTGAAAGGAATAAAGAACCAGGTGCCGATTGGTTGGAATATTACAGCTTTGAGTTGAATCAAATAGTAGTGATGTAGGGTGAATGTGAAATACCTGTTGAGTGGTACTATGAAGTTTTATTTGCCTCCCGAGAGAACATTATAGATTGTGGATTATAATTTTAGGTTGTTTGTTAACGCACACCTACGTCTTTTATCATTTAAAGCATTTCTTTTGTGTTGGAGGAAGTAAATAACTGTCCTATATCTAATATATATTTTGAATATTGCTTACCTTTTCTAGGAAAGACCCTGTCAGTCTACTTTTGGGGAGACTCCAGATGTGAGTCATATTTTAGCTTTATTTAAGAGCTATGTTCCAGGGCCTGTGCTAAGTGCTGGACACTCTGTACTTTAAAATCATGAGCAGATTGTTCATTTTGGTTTACTTGGGTTATTAAATAAGGATCTCAGTGTAGCAAGGTTGTATCAAGAGGTGATTCCTGACCTTGCAGATCTAACTTATCATGATAAGCCTTTTCACTACCATATGAATCATTAGATAGCTCTTCCTCATCCAAATTACTATTTTTAATGGTTTCTTTGTATAAAATATGTCCTATAGCAGGTGCTAGATTTGGATATTTTCTAATATGTTTAGACTTGAATGTATTTGCTGAACAGAAATAATAATCTGTTGATAATCTTTTCTTCGTTTAGAGCCCTACCTGAAGCCCAGGAGGTCCCCTTCATCCAGGGGACCCCTGTTCTGGACTCACAAGATAGGGTTCAATCCTGGAGGAAACTGACCCTTAAAAGAGGGGAACTGGGTCCCAAGTATCCCAACCTTGGCACAGACAGGGCAGATAAGTGACAATAATTAAGGGTAATTTGCAGGGCCTGAGAGAGAGAGCCCTTCCACCCAAAAGAGCCTTCAAATATCTGTTCTAGTCTCTCCCTTTGCCACTCTGTCCTCTCTATAACTATCAAATGTATATTTTTAAAACACAGTTCTGACCATGTTCCTCCCCTACTGAAGAATCTAGCTCAAAAGAAGCATGAGATGTACAAATTTAGAGAATCTATCCAGATGCTCACATGGGCTATTTGTGCCTGACCTGCAGCAGAGCGTTCTGTCCTCATATTAGTCTGATCACCCACAATCAGATACACTGGAATTTTATTCTAACATAGTGATGTCTTTGTTGTCTTTGAGAACAAAAGACAACAACCAACCAATTACTTCTAAGCTAAAAAGATAAAATATAGGGGACAGCTAGATGGCACAGTGAAATAGAGCACCGGCCCTGGAGTCAGGAGGTCCTGAGTTCAAATCTGGCCTCAGAAACTTGACACAATAGCCATCTGACTTTGGGCAAGTCACTTAACCTCAATTGCCCTCCAAAAAAAAAAAGCAAAAATATAAAATAAAATAAAAAGATAAAAAGATAAAATATAAATACCTCCATTAGACATTTATTTCACACAACTTCTCATGCAGTCTGGGTTTCTGGCAAACTGGCCTTCTTATTCCCAAACTAGGCAATTAACAATCAGCCAATGAATATTTATTAAGCACCTACTATGTGCCAGTCACTGTGCTAATCTCCACAGATACAAAAAGAGGCAAAAGTGCAGCTTGCACAATTTACAGTTTGGTGGCATTATTCTATCTCCCTTGTCTACCTTTCCACAGTCTCTCTCTTATGTTGACAATATATTCTCTCCTCACCCTTTCTTCTAAGGCCCAGCTCAGATGTAGTCACCCATGGGAAGCTTTTCCTGATTCCTCCTAGCTGTTACTGCCTTCTTCCTCAGATGGCCTCATGTTATATTTTTATCTGTTTACATGTAGAATGTAAACTCCTTGAGGCAAGGACTTTGCCTTCATTTTTTGTTTTCATTTTTGTATATTCAGGCTAGCACCTGTGCTAGTGTTAACTAAATATTCATTGGTATAAATTTAATTGTTGAAAGAGTTCAGAAGAGAAAGATTATTTTTGAAAGCTGAATGGAAGAAGGGGTACAAGAATGGATTTTGAAAGTAAGATTTTTGTAGGTGAATATGGGAGTTAGGACAGTCTAGGGAGAGGGACTAGGGGAGTGAAAGTACAGTGTCCAGCACTTAGCACAGGCCTTGGAACATAGGAGGCACTTAATAAGTGTTTATTGATTGAGTGCTTGAGTGTGCTTGGGGATTAGCGGCATATCTCAAGTGGCTGGAGCAGAGGTGTAGCATTATGAGATAGATTGGAAAGATTGCGGTCAGATTTTTGTAAGATTCTGAGTACTAGATTAGGGGGCTTTTATTTTACTTGGTAGGCATCAGGGATCCACGGAAGGATTTCAAACAGGGTAATGGTACTAGCAAAGAAGAGCATTGGGTAGATTATCTAGCTGCAGATGTGTAGGATGACTCCAAAGAAGGAAAATCTGGAAGCAGTGATTCATTGCTATTACAATAGCCCAAGTTCTCAGATAGGAAGACAGTAGCATTGAGAGTGGAAAGTAAAGGACATGTAATTCCATCTGGATTGTGGTTATTGCTGTTGTTTTGGTACAGACCTGTGATTTCATTTTTTATAGGGTAAGGGTTCTTAAAGTGCGATCTGCAGACCCCTAGGTGTCCCTGAGATTTTTTCCAGGGATCTTGAGGTGAAAACTATTATCAAAATCATGCTGAGTCATTATTTGCCTATTGAACTATTCTTGCCTTTTCCAACTACATGTATATGGGTCTGGATTTTCCTTGCAAACTTCAACCAAAACAGCATATTGCAACAGATTGGAAGCAGAAGCAGATATCATCAGTTTTTTATTTAGACAGACATTAAAGAGATTTGTAAAAATATGTAAAACTCTGCCACTCTTCTGACGAATTTTTTTTTGTTAAGAAAAGTTATTTTTCATGAAGTCATGTTATTTATGTTCATGTGAAATGGGGTTATTATTATCTTTAAATGAATTAATAAATTAATATTTAAAATTTGATCAGCTTTAATTTTTAATTTAGAATATTAGTAGCTATAATCCACATAAACAAAAGCTCTTTGGAGTCCTCGATAATTCTTCACATTATAAAGGAGTTTTGAAAAACAAAATGTTTGAGTTTTGAAAACCAAAATGTTTGTGAACTCCTCTGGTGAAAAGCAGGAAAAATGGTAGAAGCTGCAAAGATTCACAGGATCAAACTTTTTAACAAAGTCTTCCTGAAGGGAGTTAGGTGGCGACCTGCAGAATGGTGATCTAGCCTCAGTTTCCTCATGTGTATGATGGGGATAATAACAGCCCCTACCTCTCAGTGTTGTTGTTAAGGTCAAATGGGATGACCTATGTGAGGCCCTCTGCAAACTTTAAAAGCCCTCAGTAACTATTGTTATTTGAGCAGAATAAGTTGCCTTAGGAGGCAGCAAAGTTATACCTCCCCAGAGGTCTTTAAGTGGAGATTTCCCTAGCACTTATTGAGTATAGTGATTGAAGGAATTCTTGTCCAGATATGGGTTCATATGGGATGGCCTCGGAGATCCCTTCCAACTCTGAGATTCTACAGATTACAAAACAAAAACAAGAACAAAAACAAGCTAAAAAACAAAACCTTATGTTTAATAGACAAAATATAGACCCCCTTCCCCCACCAAAAGATACAAAGCTTTTTGTATAGGATAAAAATGAGCGTGTTGCATCACCTAAATGAATTCAATATAGCAAGACTTCCTGATCTAGAACCCGTGGCTGTGCTGCTGTTCTCTTCAGTTGTTTTTAGTCATGTCTGACTCTTCAGGACGCCATTTCGGGTTTTCTTGGTAAAGATACTGGAGTGGCTTGCCATTTCTATTTGTAGCTCATTTTACAGATGAGGAAACTGAGGCAGAGTTAATTGACTTGCCCAGAGTTACACAGTCAGTAAGTGTCTGAGGCCAGGTTTGAATTCAGGAAGATGAGCCTCTATGCACTCTATCCACTCTACCACCTGGTTGCTCATGCTGTTGTTAAGTAGGATTTCAAGAGTTTTAGCTTCTTGATAGAATCTGCATGATGTGTCTTAGCTTTAGGCAAATCTCTTTCAGTTTCTTGGCTAGCAGGTCAAAGTGCCTTACAGTGCAGCCTTACAAAGATGACCTGACATTGATCTATGTAACACTTTCAAAGGGTAAACTTTCAGGGTTTTTTTCCTATTTATTACATCTTCGTTTTCCGCAAAAATGTCTCCTTGAGACCAATTCAGACTCAGGGATTTGTTTTCCAAGTCTATTAAGAAGAAGATATACAAATAGTGTTAAGCTAATGTTCCATCTATTGACCGAGTAAAACATAGGAAGCATTGACGGCGTATCTTCAATGTGTTACTTTGTAACTATTTCCAATCCTTCAAGATCAGTGCAGCTTTTATGATCAAGTATACACTCTGTGACTGTGGGTTGGTCATTTAAGCTTTGTAGCCCTTGGCTTCCTCACCTGTAAAATGAGATTGGATTAGATGAATTCCAAAATCCCTTCAAGTTACAAAGAAACGTTCTCCTATAAAGATTTTGATTTTAAAAAAGTTTTGGGGGATTAGTTATAATAAAAAAGCCTTCATAAGAATAAATAGTAAAAAGCAGACTGCAGTTGCTATTTATACATTTATAACTAAATTTACAGTTGGCACTGCCATTGAATAAAAGTTCTATTAATTATCAAAAACAGGGGTGGCTAGGTGGCGCAGTGAATAGAGCATCGACCCTGAAGTCAGGAGGGCGTGAGTTCAAATACGGCCTCAGACACTTGACACAAAAACTAGCCGTGTGACTTTGGGCAAGTCACTTAACCCCAATTGCCCTCCAAAAAGCAAAAAATAAAAATAAATGATCAAAAACAGAACATAAAAATGAGCCATATTCCAGGTGATACAGTGGGTAGGTTGCTGGACCTGGAGCCAGTAAGACCTGAATTCAAATCCTACCTGAGATAATTCCTAGCTATGTGAGCCTGGACAAGTTACTTAACCTCTTTCTGACTTAGTGTTTTCATTTGTAAAGTGGGGAAAATAATAACACGTTCCTCCCGAAGTTGTTATGATGGCAAAATAATACTTGTAAAGCACTTTTCAAACTATAAAGGATTATATACATGCTAGCTCTTAATGTTATAATCAATATTAATATGTATTTCATCTATAAAAAGCTTTATGGAAGTATCATGGCATAGTAGAAATAATTTATGACTTGGTATGCACGCAGCCTGAATTCTAATCCTGTCTCTGCTGCTGATTTAGCTGTGTGGCCATGTACAAATTACTTAACCTCTCTGAGCCTCAGTTTACTTTTCTGGAAAATGAGAGGGTTAAAGAAGGTGATCTTTAAGATTCTTCCCAGATCCAAAATCCTGCGATTTACATAAGGAGCTGAAAGCCAGGGGAAATTTTTTTAGTTGCTCACATACAAATTTCTTATTTTTATTTTATAGTTTTATATCTTCAGATTGTACTCTTTATGTTGCCAATTATCGATGAAAGACATTACTAGCAGATAAGAAACAAAGAAGCCTCTTGATATAAGCCTTTTTACTTAAAATTTTATGGCAGATAAAGTACACAAAATTAGTTCCCTGTGTCCTTTGTAGAAATTAAGAACCAAAAAACAATTCTTTGAGGTATATAGCCAAAAATGATACCCTGAAACTTCATGTTTCATTTGGAATGAAATATTTGTATAACTTCCCTCCCCCCCCCACCTCCCGGTTTTACTTTATAAGTGGCAAAGTAGACAGAGAGTGTTCCATCTAGAGTCAGGAAAACCTGAGCTTGAATCCTGTCTCAGACACTTCCTAGTCATGAAATCCTAGACAAGGCATTTAATCTCTCTCTCAGCCTCAATTCCATTATCTGTAAAATGAGGATAATAATATCACTTACATAACAGGGTTATTATGAGCTAACATATGTAAAATGCCTTGCAACATTAAAGCTCAGTATATGACTTAGACGTAAAGGGTGATATGCATGAATTATTAGAATATGGAAGAAATTACCCATTAGCTCTGTGAGTAGGGGAAGAGCTCATGACCAAACAAGAGATAGAGAGGTACATAGGAGATAAAATGAATAATTTGGATTATATAAAATTAAAAAGGTTTTGTGCAAACAGAACCAATGCAGCCAAAATTAGAAGGAAAGTAGGAAAGTGGGAAAAAAAATTTGGAGTAAGTTTCTTTAATAAAAGTCTCATTTCTCAAATATATAGGGGTCTGAGCCAAACTTATAAGAACAAGAGCCATTTCCCAGTTGATAAATTATCCAGAGAAATGAACAGGATTTTGAAAGGAAGAAATCAAAGTTATCAAGAGTCACACGAAAAAAATGCTCTAAATCACCAATAGAGAAATACATACTAAAACAACTCTGAGGTATTACCTCATACACATCAGATTAGCTAAGATGACAGAAAAGGAAAATGATAAATGCTGGAGGGGATATAGGAAAATACATACATTAACGTATGTTTGGTGGAGCTATGCACTATTATTATTATTACTCTGGGAAGCAATTTTGAACTATGACTCAAAAGCTATTAAACTATGCATACCCTTTGATGCCACTACTAGTTCTATGTCCCAAAGAGATCGAAGAAAAAGGAAAAGGACCCATATGTACAAAAATTGTCTTGGGCTGCTCAGTGTCTAGCACTAAGCATCATCAGAGATGCAAATAAGAAATGACCAGATCATGTGGGTAGTTCAAGGAAGAACCATGAACTCCATTTAATGATTCTTTGAACAAGATTTTTAAAGATCCAAAAGACAAAGATTCAAGTATTCTTATCCTAATCATATCCTGGAATTTTATTATCAATATAACAGTCTGTCATACCCTGAAAGTAGCTTGGATAAGATAAGACTTTGTTATCAAGGCCCCAGGAAATCATGGGGAAAGTCATTTGACTTTTACAGGACAAAGGATGCCCCCAAGAGCAGGCTTCAAAGCCAGAAGCCAAAGCCACAATCTCAAGGATGTCTACATAGAAATTGATGCCCAAGAATATTTTGGCTTACAACATATTCCCCCTTTTTAAAGAGAAGTTTTAAGGCATATAAATCAATGCCTAAAGTTTTAATATTGTATAATTTGCATAATGCAAGATCCAAATATACAACAGACTATTATAATGATTAATATAGGAAGTGGATTATGGAGATTTTTTCAGCATATCAATAATTGTTCTTGTAACTCCTTCTGGGTCAATCCCAGGGATCTCATTATATTCAATATCTTAATAATTTGATTGAAAGTTTTTTATTTCCAAGGTGATATTGAAATTATGCTATGCTCCCAATAAGTGGGCTCTGATCCTATCCCATGTGGTATTGGGATGAGAGGAATTACATAAGCTAGGGGTAACAAAAATATATGTGTATTTGTAATCACATCTAAGTAACAATTGAGGTTTTTTTACGCTCTAACTCATACCTAAGCAAAATACTAATTGTTGTAATAAATCGATTTTATATATACAATTCTTTTCTATATCATATTGTGTCTTAAAGGACACAGAAACATTTTATAATTCATAAACCTATTGTGCAGTTTGGATTGCAAACACAGCAATTGAAACCATGAACAATATTAGGACAGTGAATTTAGTAACAAAAAATCTGACAAACCTTTTGCCCCCTTTTTAAAGGACATCAGAAATTTAATGTAATGTATATATTTTTGATGTTAGATACCAAGCATAAGTGAAATTAGTTGGAAAAAAGCAAAAATAAAGATACTAGATATACACTGAGCAAAAGTAAAATCAATGCAATTAATAATTCATATGTAGACAGGTGTATCCATAGTTACATTGGAAAAGGAATCTGGTCTTAAGTGTTTCTAACTGTACCAACAGATTGATTTTATGACAAATTGATAGTATGTCTTATCTATGGAGTCTTGGATTTTCAAAGCCAAGGTACCATTCCTAGCCAATTCATTCACAAATTAAGCAGTTTGTATCCCACTTAGTAGACATTAGTCCTTTGATTTAAAAAGTAAAAAAATCAAAAATAAGTTCTTATTAGAAAACCAGATATTTCTTGAAGTGCAGGCGCTTCTGAAGTCTGTAATGTTTTATTAGAAGACTGTATCATCCTGTGAAGAGGTGGGACACCAAGTCATTTCCTCTTGGGTTGTCCTTGTGATGGATCCTCTGATCCTCCTCTCTGTTTCTGTGTCTGGGAGATGATTCATGGAACATACCAGGACAGCATCTAGAAAAATAAGCAAAACTTTGCTTCTACATAATTAAGGGGCAGGTCTTTTCCATTACTTTATTTGGGAATACATACTTTTTCAAATTGTAATTCTGGTGGTATATACATATTTTTAAAGATGCTTAAAAAATTTAGGGTGTATTATAAGGCAGTAGTTAATTGCCCTTGTGATATATAGGTCCAAATCCAAATCTCCATTTCATTTTTGTAAATAGGTTTCACAGAAAGATTGAAGTGATTTGCCTGCATAGGCAGGGGCATTATCAGTTTTTATTTCTTTAGGGATACCTAAGAAATGAAGAACAATGGAAATGGAGTGAAAAACAATTCTTCTCCTTACTGAATTATAGCTACAGGTATAATCATATGAAACTGAAGGACAATAATTTTTCTCTGTCCATATAATGTAGGCTTACTAAGTTAAATGAATAGGAGGTTTCATAGTTACAAAGAAACAGAAAATGATTAAAATGTTTTTTAAGTTAATTTTTTTAATGGAAATGACTGTTACCTTTTTGTTTCTGAGGGATGTTACAGGGAGAGGACTCTCCATTATTTTAATTCACAATTACATAGTATCTTATATCAGGGAAAAAAATATCAATTTTCTAGTAATACATGAAGTTTTCTTTCCCATTTCTCATTCACCTTGAATAGGTATGTAATTTATTTATGATAAATTGTTAACCTTCAACCTAAAAAGAACTACAATGCTTACATATGGAAAGTTTTAGATTCAAGAAAACTAAGCTTTCTTGTTCAAATTGCTTAGTTCACAAATTTTTGAACTGTGTTTGTTATTACTTATCTCACTCTGAATATTAGTATGTACCAATTCTTATGAATGTAAACATTTGGTAGTAGATATTCTCAATTCTTATTTTTCTTTAAACAGCCAAGATTATCTAGCCTTCAATGTTACCAAAACAAAAGTATATGAGGAAAAAGGGTTCACTTGTCATATGGATATATTGTAAATTTCTAAAGATGGGATAAGAAGTGACATCCATTTTCCAAAAACTATGTAGGATTTAAATTTGTAAGATAAGTAGAGTTGACTATTTGCCTGGCCTGTTTATGAGTAAATATGAAATTGCTTATTAACATCCTTGCATTTTGAATGCAGAGATAAAGGAAGAAGTATCGGGTAAGCTTTGTGTTGTTAATTTATCAGCCACAGCATTGCCTTGTTGAATGGACCCAGGCAGAGGTATGAGAATAAACATGAGAAATAGAAAAAGGATTTTTTTCTATTTCTTAGTACTTGTTGTAAGTACAAGAATAATTGATATAACTCTTGATTGTTAGAGTATCTTATATTTGCAGTCTCAGTATTTCCTACAGTATAATAACAATATTTACTATCCGTAAAAACATTAAGAGGTTGAGATTGTTCCCTTAGAAGACATATAATGGCAAACATTTCATTGTTTTGGGTAGATGAGAAAGGAGTAGAAATAACTCTTTTAATGTCAGGTAGTAAATAATAAGTAGCTATATATTTCTCTGCGGCATCAGTAAAAGCATTATCTATTTGTACAAGAGGAGCAAAAGATGTTATTTGAGGTATTATCCATTCCTGATTGGAAATGAAGTGTAAGACAGGATATTTATTCGTATTAGCCATTGATCCTTGATATATAGTCAATAAGATCTGCCAGGAAGGGTCTGCCTTAATCGGCATTTCAATTTGGGCTTTAGTATAAGATTGCTGAATATGTTCCAAGAGGGAACCTGAAATGGTGATCACAGATTGAATAGCTTTGTACATAAGAATGGCTACTAATTGGGAGTAATAGTGTTTTTTTGACTTTGATGAAGGAGATAAATCCACTCTAAAATATTTTGTTGCTGATGTATGGCCCCAAAAGGAATTGAAGGAGTCCCCGACATAGTGATTTCTACAGGGCTATTACCGTCTACCCTATAAGACTTGGCACTGCTGAATGGCATTTTTAATAATTTTTAGTTGTTCTTCTGCTTCTTTTGTTAAAGTACAAGCAGAATGGAGGTTTGGGTCAACCCTTAAGGTATTAAATAAGTGAGTGAGCTGATGTGTTCTAACCTTTAAGTAAGGTCTGACCCAACTGATGTCTCCAAGTAGTTTTTGAAAGTCATTTAGTTTTCAAATTATCTCTTCTAATTTTTATTTTTTGAGGCTCAATAATTTTATTTCTCATTTTATGTCCCAAGTAATTGTATGGAGATTACAACTAAGTTTTATTGGGGGCTATGACCCATATTGAGATAAACTAACCTGAGTGGTTTGAAGTATTTATTGCAAAACCACTTTTTAAGGATGTGCACACAAGGTGTCATTCATATATACTGGATAAGATACACACATGGGTATTGATCTCTTATAGTTTCAATGCCTGTGCAACACATTTCTGGCACATTGTTGGGCTGTTTTTCATCCCTTGTCATGGAAGGGAAAAAGCAAAATACCGACAAATTGTCTTTATGAAACAGGATATTTTTTAAAACAATATTTTAAATCAATTGTCCACAAAAGCCACTCTTTTAAAATCATAGAGGGAGCAAAGAGGCCTGGTTGAAGGGCTTCCTATAGTCTGTCTTTCCATCTGAAAAGGTTTGGTTTAAAGGAGACAAACAAAATCACAACATCTATTTGTTATTCCCTTAAAGCTGGCTTTCCTACTTGTACATGGAGTGTAGGATTAGAGTCCTGACTGACAGACAAAAAGGTGAGAGAGCTTAAATACATTCTAGGACTGTCCCAATACAGGGTGGCTGAGTTGCACAAATATATGATCCCCATAATGCGTTAATCATTGTATGAGAAAGGAATTTTCTTAATTGAATAAATGGTAAATACAATAAGACAAGAAAAGTGACAAAATGTCAACTGAAATTCTGATCCAGATTATCTATGTTTTCTTTAACATTAACAATCCATAACATGATATAAGCCCACAAAATCTTAAGATAAGAAAAAGTCCATTTACTCAAGTTACTGCCTCAAGTTGAGGGTCTCATCCTTGAGGACCATAAAGTAGGCTTTGTTAACATAAGGAGAGTTATTCTCCGAGACAAAGCTGTGTCTTTTTGGAAATCATGATCTCTGGATGCCTGTTTTAAATCCTACTCCCAGCCCTATCTGGGCTCAGAGTGGCTGACATAGAAAGAGAGCTTTTTTTTTTTTTTTGCAAAAATGAGGCAGACCAGCCTGTTTGATGATATTAAATGGTTATCAGAGGTCAGTGAGCATTCTCTATTTTCCTGACTTATTACTTAACAAAACTAATTTAGGTGTCACAAAGTGTTTTAGTCAATATGAGAGGAGAAAAAAAAATTAATTGAATCTCAAACAGTTAAAAGCTGATCGCCGTATTTTAAAAAGCTATTAGTTTCAAAATTCCTTTAGTCAATAGGAATATCTTTTTTTATTTAATAAATTTTTTATTTGTTTTCTTGTTTACATCATTCATTTTCATGAGATTTTTGAATTACAAATTTTTTCCCCGTTTTTCCCCCACCCCAACCCCAAAACAGCAATCCCACTGTAAAGCCCCTCCCCTGATCTGC
>CM053593.1:272013106-272039290 GCA_028646575.1 Pseudocheirus occidentalis
TTTTTTTTTTTTGCTTAAATATAAATGTTTATTATAAGAGAAAAATAAATAAAAGTATTTCAAATAAAACCAAAAGCATAGAGCTGACCTAAAGCCTTCATTTCTGGAATGCTGGCATCATCTAAACTGATGATGAGCTGAATCTGTATTGGCAGCCAGGTGGTACATTAGACAGAGTGTTAACCTCAGAGTCAGGAAGACTTGACTTGAAACTTTGCTTCAGTTACGTCCTAGTTGTGTGAACTGGTCAACTTTGCCTCAGTGTTCCATCTGTAAATGGGGATAGAACCTACCCCCACAGAGTTTTTGTGAGGATTAAATGGGATAACTATTTATAAACTATTATTTCTGTAACAAGGTTCATCATTCACATACATATACACCATACAAAACATATTTTTAATTAAAATGAACAAAAAACTGGGCTTTGTAATTATCAATTCTTACATGTAAGGTGCTATAAACTTAATTTTTACCTTAAAGGTAGATTTCCCTGCCATCAACCCTACAGCATCAAAAGACTAATTTAAAACAGGTTTCTAATTTATATCCTTTGGCTAGTTTTGGCTAGTCAATATTTCAGACAAGTAAGTGAGACATATGACATAATCTAAAATTCAACTAAATTAAATCTCAGGAAACTATACTTCTGTACGTGCAGCAGACTCTTTTTAGGGCCACTTGGAACATTCATCTTTTATAAAGCAGATATACTTGACTATAAAAGGGGTGGGCAAAGGATGGCTACCAGAACAACGAATTAATTCATTTCAATTCCAAATTTTCACTAAAACTGTCAGGTAATAAAACTCTGATGAGTGTTCCAAAATTTGGCTCTTTGAGATATTAGAAATTTGCTATGTCTTATTTGTCCTAACTGCACATCTAGGCAGGACTTTAATCTTCCCACCCTACATCTATATGGTATTTTACAATCTTTAAAGCATTTTCACGTATTCATTCACTGGATCTAATAATAATCTTGTCAAAAAGGTATAGACTCACAGTACTCACAGTATAAGAAGCAGAGGGTAAATACTTCAACAAGCAATTATATCCAGTACAGAACACTGGCATTTATTGAACTAATCCAGTTGCCTTTAGGGTTAAAAAAAATTTCTCAGCCTGACACATAGACTTTTATAGTCTAACTTCAGCCCATCTTCTCAGACTTAATTTCACACTACTCTTCAATAAATGTTGTTATCTATCACCTACTATTCTTCAAACAGGAAGTTTTATTTTCTGCCTGTGGCTTTGCATAGGTTTTCTCTTTGCCTGAAATGTACTCCTTCCTCAATATTCCCACTTAGGATCATTAACTTCTTTCTTTCTTTTTTTTTTTTGCTTTTTGGAGGGCAGTTGGGGTTAAGTGACTTGCCCAAGGTCACACGGCTAGTTTGTGTGTGTGTGTGTGTGTGTGTGTGTGTATGTTAAATGTCTGAGGCCGGATTTGAACTCAGGTACTCCTGACTCCAGGGCTGGCACTCTATTCACTGCACCACCTAGCCGCCCCCATTAACTTCTTTCAAAGTTCAACTGAGGTATTACAGTCCATACCTGAAACCTTCCTTGACCTCCCTAGTTGCCAATGATCCATCTCCTCAAATTATCTTACGTAAGCTCCAACAGCAGAGATCATTTAAGAAATTTCTTTTTATCTCTAATACCTAGCACAAAGCCCTGAATATAGAAGAAGCTTTAAAAATACTAGCTGAATGAAATAAGCCTGTAAAATGGCTTGAAGCCAGATTGTGACAGAACTTAAATGCCACATTGAGAAGACTGTATTTTACCCTAGAAGTAATAGGGAACCACTGAAGATTCTTGAGCAATGGAATGACCTGGTCAGATCTATGTATCAGAAGAATTATTTTAGCACCTGTGTGGAAGAATGGATTTGGAAGAAGGAAAGACTAGAAGCAAGGAAGCTATTGTAACAGTCAGGCCAGAGATAACAAAGAACCTGAATTCAAGTAATAGTTTATCTGAGGGGTGAAAAAGGAATGATATGAAAGCTGAGTCCATAAAAGTTAGCATTTTGTTGAATACTGAGGACAAGGAAATAGGAAGAGTCAAGGCCCAATCTAAGGCTTTTAAGAATAGCAGTGTCCATAAAAGAAGTAGAGAGGATTGGAGAAGAGGACTTAAGAGAAAAGAGTTCTGTTTTAGACATTTAGTGAGTTTGAGATACCTAAGGGATATTTAGGTAATGATATCCATTAATGTAATCAATGATTCAAGATAAGAAATAGAGAGACATATTTTTGGTGTTATCTGCATGAAGAAGATACTTAAACTTCTGGAAACTGATGAAATCACCAAGAGATGTTCTGCAGAGGAGATAAGAGGACTTAGGACTGAGCCTTGGGAGCTCTTGGGAGACAAGAACAATGAGGGAGTGTGATAAGAATGATAATCCGGGAAAAGAAACTAAGAAGCAGAAGTCATATGGCAGGAAGAGAAAGAGGAGAAAGTATAAAACTAACAGAGTAACAGAGTATGCAGAAGGAAAAGGTGGAATAACTTACACAATGACCAAAATTTTAAAGGCAAACAACTCTGAAAGACTTTTCTGAACTCTGAACAACTCAGCAATCAACCATGATTTCCAAAAACTGATACTGAGACCTCCTGCCTTTTGCCAAGAAAGTCATGGAACAGAGGTGTCAAATGCGGCATGAACTTTCACACAAAAGCAATGTGTTCATTTATTTTGCAGTTTAATTAGTTACAAGGAAGGACTTATGGGAGAAGAGAAGAAGAGGGCAGAGTTAATTGGTACTGATAAAGCTGTAAAAAAGAAAGAAAAGCATTTATTATGGATACATAGAATAAAAGCTTAAGAAGTTCATATATGGAACACAATTCAAAAGAGCAATTTCATTACTATATTAAAATTTTTTATATAAATTTTTAGAAAAGCTATATGTAACAAGTTCATAGTTTCATATATGATGCTCTTTTTTCTGTTCTTTGTATCCTGAAATGCTTAGGTTTTTAAAA
Source organism: Pseudocheirus occidentalis (assembly GCA_028646575.1). Taxonomy (NCBI): domain Eukaryota; kingdom Metazoa; phylum Chordata; class Mammalia; order Diprotodontia; family Pseudocheiridae; genus Pseudocheirus; species Pseudocheirus occidentalis. Next base: position 272,016,113 of record CM053593.1, read on the forward strand.
ATAAATTAACAATAAAAAACTTTTTTAATTAAAAAAGGGTGGGCAACAATGAAAAGTTGAAATAACACAGTAGCTTAAGGGAGTGATGGAGGAAAAAAGTTTTGGCTTTGTTTTTTAGGACAGAGGAGTCCTGGCAGAGGAGTTTGTTGGCAAAACAGAAGGAATCAGTAAAAGGAAGGCACTGAAGAGGCTAGGAGAAGAGAGAATGAATAATTAAACAAAGTCTCAGAGGAGAAGATGGGATCAAGGACAAAAACTTAGCTGTTAGATGAAAGGGAAGGTTCTGAAGCTTGGAAAAGAGATAGTGAAGAGGCTTAATCTCAGGGAAATAGATGAGTCCAATTACTGAGATAGATGAGAAGGAGCATAGAGATATGAGCTTTACGAGAGGTCTGGAATAGTTATTGTGAAAAGTGTGACACAGAAAGCTAGAAATGGCAATATAACCACCTTTCAAGCTGACACCAGCTAATATTCTCTAGATATGGTTTTTTTAATCCTCCAAAGTCCACTAAACTTTACCAATATCCAACTCACGAGTTTCTGTCTTCTTCTCAAGGATAGGAAAAGAATCTTTGTCAATGTCTTACTGAAATTAAGATATTCTATATCTTATGATATCTATGATATTCTCCTGCTCTACCAACACCAAAAAATGACAGTCAACTCAATTTACCACTTCAAGCTTATCAAAAATTTACTCCTTACTCCTAGTACGTAAAATCTATCTTCTTCCTGTTTGATAAGGACTTGTCTCCCTTCAATGTCACCTAGCCAAGAAAAAAAAATGTCTAGTTCCTTTAAGCCTTCTTTATAAGGAACTCCTTCAATTAACTTAACCAATTTTGTAGTTCTATTTTGATTCCTCAAATTTCTGCAGAATCTGGCCATCCTCAGAAGCCTGCATAAGTACCAATCTATCTCATGGCATGATACTTTTTGGGGGGGTGTCAGGGGAGAGTGCCACAGCACTCTCTGCCCCACAACTGGCTTTTTTGGTTTTAAGACTGTACTAAGAATTTATGTCTATTCAAATACCATTAAGTCTCTGGACTTGACTACTCTTCTTCAGGTTTCTGACACCCACTCTTATAAAAAGATGACAGTAAGAGAATCTACTTCTCAGGGCTTTTGTTATTCATTCAGTCAGTAAACATTTATTGAAAGCCTGAAGAGTGCCAGGAACTATGCTATGAGTTGTGCCAGGAACTATGCTATGAGTTGTGGATACAAAGAAAGTCAAAAGATAAACAGTGTCTGCTCTCAAGGAACTCCCAGCCTATTCTGGGAGACAACAAGTATTTCAGGCTCAATAAACCTTAACAAAGATTTAGAATCAGTGAATCTGAAACAAATATACAACTATAAAGCTACAAATAACTTTTCAAATACCTAATAAAATCATTCCTACAATAGACAAAAGTATTACTTTTTATTTTATAAACACATTTAAGAACCAGTCTTCTTTTAGACATTTCTCTTTAAGTAGATATTTTTTTGGTCTTTACATCTCTTAGATTTCCCCCTGTATCCCCAGAAACTCATACTTTTTAATCATAAGAATTTCTTTTATAAAGGAAGAAAAAAAAAAAGGAAGAAGAAAACAGAAACACTCAGCAAAACCAATCAATACATTTTAAAAATCTGATTATATGCAATGCTCCACATCAATGGACCCCTTCACTTTTACAAAGGAGTAAGAGGAGGTATCTATTAATATTTCTTTTTTGATAACTAGCTGGCATAGTAAAATGCTAAACTTGGAGTCAGGGAACTTGAGATGAAATCCATCCTCAGATACTTACTAGCTGCATAACTCTGAACAAGCCATTCTCTTTCTCTCAGTCTGCTTCCTTATCCGTAAAACATGGATAATAATAGCATCTACCTTCCAGGGCTACTGTAAGATTCAAATGAGATACTTGTAAAGAGCTTTACAAACTGTAAAAGTATTGCTGGGGGTGAAGGGGGGGAGGAGAGGAAGAGGAGGAGGGAGAGGAGGAGAGGGGGAAGGAAGAGGAGTCATCTTCGGGGACTCTATAATTTTCCAATATTAATTTTAATTGTTGCGTGTCCGTATGCATTTACAACATCGTCATTATTATGCACACTGTTTTCTTGGCTCTGCTTAGTTCATTTTGCATCAGTTCATGTAAGTCCTTCCATGCTTCCTCTGGATTCAACTCTCATTTCTTACAGCATTGTAATATACCATTGCACTCATGTATCATAATTTATTTAGTCATTCTCAAAAAGATGGGCTTCTATTTTGTTTCTAGTTCTTTGCTACCATAGAAAGTGCTCTTGTAAATATTTTGGTATTATTTGGAATCTTTCTTTTTATCTATGACCTGCTTAGGGGTATACATCTAATAACAGAATCTCTGGGTCAAAGATTACAAACATTTTAGCCACTTGTTTTTCATAATTCCAAAACACTTTCCAGAATGGGTGCACTATTTTACACCTCCATCTATAATGCATAATAGGTCTGACTTTTAAAAAGTCCTTCAACATTAACTACACCCATTAAAAAATTTTTTTTTGCAAATCTGCCGAGTCAAAGTTGTGAGTTGCATTTGTCTTATCAGTAATTTGGTGTATTCTTTCACAAGGTTATAAACAGTATGCAATTGTCCTTTGAGAACTGTATTCACATCCTTTGATCACCTATTTGAGAAATTCTTTTGGTCTTATAATAGTTCTGTTAGTTGTCTATGTATGTTGGGGAAAAAATATAGAAATACCTGATGCAAAGACTGTTTTCACAGTCAATAACTTTCCCTTTTATTTTCCTAGGTGCATTAATTTTGTTTATGGAAAAGTATTACAATTTCATGTAGTCAAAATTGTCTATTTTCTGTTTTGTAACTGCCTCTAACTTCTTTTTAGACATTTCTAATTCCTTTTAAGCTACATGTAAAATACAGTGATATCATTAATATAACATTGCTATCTCAAGAAAAGTAAGCTAACAAAACGTGTATAAGAACATGAGAAGCCTTCTTGCTATTGAGGGTTGGTATTATCATCATAGACAGCAATATGAGGAAGAAGAGGAAATAAATGTAGAGTAAATAAAAAGTCAAAGGCCTTTTAAAAGATGAAGAGGTGGCAAAAGGCACTGTGATGAGAATACATATACACAAAACCTCTAAGTTTCAATTAGACAATCATTTATTAAATTCCTTAAAAAAATCAATGACACAGCACTTTAATTTTTCTAAAGTACTTTATGCACATCATTCAAACTTCATGATAATTCTGTGAGTTAAGTACTCAAGATAAGATCTCCTCTGCTTTACAGATAAGGAAACTGAACACCAGAGGGGTCAAGTTACAGCTATTAAGTATCAGAGTGGAACTGAACTCAGTTCCACTTAGGCTGCGTTACTCCTCTATTGACTCCTTTGTAGGCAATTCAGGAGACAAAAAGACAAAAATGAAAACTGTCTCTGCCTTCAGTGAGCTGACATTCTACCAGTGAGATGCAGAATGTACACAGATGGGGATAAGAAGTTACTTTGGGTAGAGAGAACACATAACTGGCATGAGGTAAAGTTTCAAAGAGGAGCTAAGTACCTGAAGGAAGATAATTCTAAAAAGAACAGCATTAGTGACACTACTACAATCACTGCTGTTATCCTTTTGGTAGTGGGAGGTATGGCATCATAAAAGGAGAAAACACATTTAGAAACGTCATGGTCTTTTTTGCTTCACTGTTGGAAGGAACAGCTATAAGAAAACACTTGTACCCAGAGTTGCCTTTCACATCAGAAATATTATCTGGCTTTGGAATTATTAATGACGTAGCATATTATAAATGGATGCTATCAGCACTTCATCCATGCAAATGAAACTGTACTGGTGAACAAAAAAACTTAATAGTGTGAGCCAGAGATTATGGCATACTGCAAAGATCTTTGTTTGGTGACTATGTTAGAAGCATGATCCAATACCCAACAGAGCAAGTGTATAGCTAACCATATCTGATCAGAACAACAGAAAGAGACTAAAACAGAAAAAGAAGAAAAAGGACATACTAGCTTTGAAGACAGGTCTTCCAGTGATTCCCTTCAGAATCAGAAATCTGATAGTAAAGAAAAATGACAACTTTTGTTACTAGAATCTAAAGGAGATGTTTTCATCCCCTGTACAAAAGAGAAAAAGAATATAATTCCCACTCAGAACCAGGAGGAATGGAAACAGAAAGAACTATTTCAACAGTAACAAGGTTCACACTACTGATCAAAACACAAAGGCTTATGCAAAGAAGGCACTTAAGCAAAGTTTTCCAAATTTAATCACTTACCAATAGTTTGTGCTAGAAATGAAAAGCGATCCTCTTGCTTAAGGAATGGGCCATAAGCATCACCTCTTTAGGTTAGGAGAAATTAAAAGAAGTCAAAATGTTCAGTACTGAACAGGAAGAAAGATGGCTAAGCAAGATGGTGAGGGAACAGGGAGGATTCAAAAGCAGTATTAAGAAGTTGGAAAGAAAGGAGACTTGCTTTGTTGCCAATTTCATCTCAGCAATTAGAAGAAGCAACAAGAAAACAATTTTGAGCCTAATCCTGAGTAAAAAGGAATTGTTCCCATTTATATAATGCATTAAGACTGATAATTATCCTCATATCCTTCCAAGATAGGCAGTCTAAGCACTATTATGATAATTTCCATTTTATACACCACAAAACTGAAATGTCTGGTGAAGTAGAAAAATAATCAATATTTATAAAGTGCTTTAAAGCTTGCAAAGAACTTTCCATATATTATTTCTTTCAGGGCGGCTAGGTGGTGCAGTGAATAGAGCACCGGCCCTGGAGTCAGGAGGACCAGAGTTCAAATGCAGCCTCAGACACTTAACACAAAAACTAGCCGTGTGACCTTGGGCAAGTCACTTAACCCCAACTGCCCTCCAAAAAGCAAATATATATATATAATTTCATTCAAATTTCACTTCATCAAAAACAAAAACAAAAACAACCCAACAACCCCAATAACTGTGAGGTAAACATTACTGTCCTTATTCGACATATAAGAAAACTGAGATTCAAGGAGTGACAGGTCCATGGTCACAAAGAGTCAGAAATCACAAATATTTCAATTAGCTAGAATGATAGGCTAAAACTGACAATTAATTTTGGTTGGGATAAGCAGATTTATATTTTAGAAATCAACTGTGCCAGTAAAGGAGGGGAGAGTCATAACTTAACATTAATTCCTGTTTAAAAAAAAAGACAAGCATTTTACTCAACAGCAAGTTCAACATGATTCAAAAGTATAAACCAGCTATTAAAAAATAAAACACTAAGATGGAATGCATTAATAAAAGTAGTGTCTACAAGAAGGGAGAAAATAGTCCCAACTCTACTCTGCACTCATCAGACTACATCCAGAATATTGCTAACCTATGTGGGGCGTCTGCCATGAGGCACCCTGCCTCATTTTTTTAACAGAAAAAAACGGCAAGGATCATACAGGATTTAGAAATCCCTTTCTGATTTAAGCCTCAATAATTTAACAATTATTATAGCTTCTCAAAAATTGAAATGAACTGTATTTGTAAAGGTGCTGAGTTTCCTCTGAACCAGAGCCTAAAGGATGATTAGAAATAATGTGAAGTGAGGATAAGTTTGCACTGGTTGGGAGTACTAGATGACCCTATAAAATGTCTTCCAACTCTAAAATTCCATAAAATAGGTTGTTCAATTAGGGGATCTAATATAAACTTATTCATACAGTAAGCTCTCAAAATTAGATGTTTCAAGTTACTTTGAAAGAAATTTCCCCCCCCCCCTTTTAACAGGCATCTTGTATTCTACTGTGAGACTTTCAGTAATTCCATATTGCTTAAGACAAAGTACAGATTTCTTAGTCTGGTCCTCCACAAACTGGCATCAACCTACAGCACCTAAACAATGACTTTAAGTTCCATTATTACTATTCACACACTATGTTCTATGCCAAATAGAATATCGATTATTCAATAAGCATTTATTTAGTGCCTGCTGTGTGCTAGATACTGTGCTAGGAACTGGGAGATCGAAAGACAAAGATGAAATGGTCCTTCTCCCGTATGTAGCTTATATTCTATCAGTGGAAACAATATGTGCATGTATAAGTACATATAGAAATATACAAAAGAAATATAAGATGAGAAAGGCTTCATAAAGAAGGTCAAATGTGGTGCAGTGAATAGAGCACCTGGCCCTGGAGTCAGGAGGACCTGGGTTCAAATCCGGCCTCAGACACGTAATACTTACTAGCTGTGTGACCTTAGGCAAGTCACTTAACCCTAACTGTCCTACCTTCCCTCCCCCCTCCAAAAAAAAACAAAAACAAAGAAGGTCATATGCAAGCTGAGTTCTGAAGAAATATAGAATTCTGGTAAGTGTTAAGGAGAGATTTCTGGAGGTCAGCCAGCACAGAGGCATGGAGACAAGAGATAGGGATATTATATGTCAAGAACAGTAAAAAGGCCAGTTTGTCTGGACTTCAGAGTGTGGAAAGATATGAAGAGAGGAATGTTTAAGAAAGCTCAAAAGGTAAATGGTAATTTAGGATCTGGTGGTGAAGGGGTTTAAAGAGTCAAGATAAAGCAATGTATATTTATCCCCAAAGGTAAGAGTAAAACCAGGGGAGGTTACTGAATATAAGCTCCTTGAAGCTAGGTAGAGAGAAGGGGTAAACAGATGCAAGAAATGTTGTATAAGGAGAAATTATTTGAGAAGCAATTGGATATGGGATGGGATGATGATTGAGGAGGTTCAGTACAATTCTAAGATTACAAATCTGATTGATTTGAAGGATGGTAGTGTTGTCAGGATAAATAAAGAAATTAATAGAAAGGTGTGTGTGGGAAAGAGGAGTTATGTTAAGTATAAGATGCCTACAAGACATTTAGTTTTAAATGTCCAACAGAAAAGGATCAGTGTGTGAGTGGAGCTCAGGAAAGAGATGAGATCTGGATAGACAAATGCATAAATGATCTACATGTAGATGAGAATTAAACCCATGGGAGTTGATGAAGTCACCAAGTCACAGAGAACAGAGAGAAAAGAAAAAAAATCTGAGGACAGTCTTGGGGTTTATAAACAGTAAGAAGTTGTGATATGAATAATGAACCAGTAAAAGAGACTGAGAAAAAAAGGTATAAGAGTCAGAGAGGAATGTCAGGAAAATCCAGAGAAAATGGAGTATCCAGGAAGAGAAAGTAATCAACTGTATATCAAATGCTGTAAAAAAAATTCAAGAAGAATATAAACTGAAAAAAAAAAAAAGACATCACATTTTCCCATTTGGCAATTAAGAGGACCACTGTTAACTTTAGAGGGACCAGTGATGAGACTAAAAACCAGATTTCAGAATTCAAAAATGAAAAGAAAAGGAGTTTGGTTATGAGGGGAAGGACATATAAGAAAAATAGCTTAAGGTGATGGAAAGATCTAGTAGGGGGAACGTTTTAAAGACGAGGGAGACCTAGGTATGCTTATAGGGGAGGAAATAAGAGACAAAGGTGGTCTGAAGATTAAAGATTAAGAAGAGATGATTATGGGGACAATATGCTGAAAAAGATGGAAGGTAACGGGATCAAGGGTACCTGTAGAAAAACTGGTCTCGGCAAAGAAAAGGGTGACCTAGCAGAAGTGACCTTTCTCAGAGACAGGAGCCAAGGAATCAAGAATGTGGGGATAGTGTCAAATAGTACTATGATATAGTGAAAGGGAGAAAAAGAAACTCAAAGCAAATACTCTCTATATTCTCATTACAGTATGAAGTTCTCTACTGAGAGCATAGAAGGAAGGATAAGTATGGGATTCTTGAGAAAAGAGAAGATCCCTAACATCTTCTGTAGAGAGTAGGAAAGATAATCAGTTATAGGGAGGTATAAGCAGATTGCCTTACTGAAGGGAAGTTCAAATGAGATTAGATAACATATTTATAGTGGATGTACTTAGCTCAATTAATTAAGTCCCATTTGCTTGTTGAACCTAAGACTAAACTTCCTATTGCCACATTTACTCAAGTCATCCCCATTCCTAGAACCCAATTCCTTTGCAACTCTACTCCTGTTTTCTCCAAGGTCCCACTGTTCAGGAAAGGATTACTCCTTAGATTAATTTGTATGTATTTTTCTGAGGCCCAGTATGTTCTCTCATACACCAATCTTACAAATCCCAAAAGAATACAAGCTCCTTGAAGTTAGGGCCGTTTTTCCCCTTTTCCCACAGTATCTAGTCCAGTAATTTGAATATGACAGGCACTTAAAAAATGCTTAAATTATTGAATTCAACTCTAACCCTGATTTTCATGAACTGAGGAATAAGTACCAATAGGGAAAAGCATGAATTGATTAACAAGGATCTTTCCATACCAGATGGTACTAAATGAGTATTCTCCATCTCATTCATCACTTTTGATAATAAACATTTACTCATCAACTATAAAAGTTTGAGTGCACTTGGCTGGCTTATACTGACGTACCTACATTAAATACAGTAAAATCATATTCATAGTACTCTCCAAAAGCCAAAAGAATGATTCATTAGAAGACTACCTTCAACAGTCTTGGGCAAAACCAGAAGCAAACACTAGCTATTTTAACAATCACATAAATTATAGCTATAAGCATATGTGCCTACAATCCTATCAATTTAACAAAATTAACTAAAGTATAAGAAATCCAAACAAAAGGTTGCAAATAAAGAGGGTAGTTTGTTAGAGAAGTGATAAACAAAAAAAAAAACAAAACCCCAGAGAATATAGTAAACTATTATGCTACAGAATTCCCATGTGGTAAATCACTGTTTGTTGATAATGCAAACTGAATTCCTTTTACCGGATACAGTGTAATTGTTTCAGTTCAGATCTTGAGGATAGAAACAATGAGAACTTCATTTGTTTTCCTTTTTTGAAATTTTTACTAATAATGAGCAACAATAACAGGAAGAATACCAATGATCAATATGTACTTTTAAAAACGTGTAACTGGATCATTTAATATAATAACTAATCTAATCAAATGAACAGTACTTACCAAGTCTCTGTGAAGCACCCAGTTTGCATGGAGGTAATGGATTCCATCAAGAATCTGGTAAAGCAGTGATTTAACCATCGATCTTGGCAACTGCATTGGTTTTTTATTTGCTTTTGAGGCCCGGTGAAACTTAATGATGTGCTAGAAATTTTGTAAAAGTTGCTTTAATTATGTACAAACTTGGCAAAACAAAAATTTCCACATAATCCCCCCTACACATATATAAGAACAAGGTTACAATTCCTCAGTTTCTAACTTCTTGATCACACAAAACCAATAAATAATGAAAAGAAATTCAATTATTAAGACAAATTAAAATTCAACGTGTACTGTGAATAAACATAGGCTATTAAGGATTTCTACTAAAACAAGAACAAAAGCTGGTAAATCTTACTGTGGATATTAAGAAAGAATTTAAACTAGAAGAGATACCCAAAAAAACCACTCAATCTAGGAAGATTTCATATTTTATTATAAAATGACCAATCCAAAGCACCATTTTCAGCTATGAGGAAAGATATAAAGCAAAGATCCAAATACAAGTTGCTACCATTCATAGTCTATACCCTTAATGAGATAGTTTCGGTGACTTGAATTCTTCCCTGACAGAAAATCAAGCTTCTTTCTACTCTACTAATATGGAAATAAAAACTCCCAGTTAACAAAAACAAAATCCTGATTTTGTAATGTCAATTAACAATGATAGCAAAAATATGCCTGATAAAATATATACTGCATAGCTGGTAGCCTTTAGCATATTATAATTTACATTCTTTTGCCACATAATTATTTACTCATCCCAGTGGTTAATATTACACCCACACAAATATCTACCATAAGTAATATGAAATTTGCAAGACTCAGAAACCTTGCCAGGGATGGGGAAGTTGAATGGGTTTATTTCTAAGTGAAATATGGAATAAAAACAAATAACATCAATAAAATTTTTAAAATGCAGTATAGATTTACAAAACATGCATAACAAAAAACTTACACCACATCATTTATATTATAATTCAATCTTATCATTAGATTTAACAATAGACTGTTAAGTGATAGAACTATTTGCCTTTCTTTGTACCCCAAGTGCTGAGCACAAGGACTGACACACGATAAGATTTAATAAATGCTCCCTGACTGACTTGTCAACAGACCTCAGTATTTCCTTAGTGAGTATCTCTACTTGTCACCTTTTTTTTGTTAACATCCAATATTCTAAAGTACTTGAAAAAAATTAGGATATACTTTGGACAAGAAGTAGAACTTTTGGTTTCTTCTTCTATATACTGTCTGAGCAGTACTTAACAGTATACTGTCTAAATTCAAATATTAACTTATAAACTTGTAAATAAAATGCTAAGATCTGATGTTTGCTAAACCTTAACTTGCAAAGTGAACTATTTATGAATAAGGAGAGTGAATGGCCCTGTGATCAGTATAGAGAAATTCCAGATGAGGAAATTTTCTCCATCAAAATAAGTTAGCATATTCTCAGCAACTTTTAATCTTAAAATAGCTGCATGGGGGCAATTAAGAAGTTAAGTAATTTGCTCAACATCAAATATAGAACACTAGTTAAATCTGTATGTACCACTAAGTAAACATGAATTTCAATTTTTTATCAGTAAGCTTATTAACTATCAAATATATTTTTAAAATGTTAACTCCATTTCTTAGACACATTATAGTATTACAGAAACAAAATAAGGTAATATTAAAAGTTTAAAATAAATTATACTCAATACTATATGCAAATATATGCATATATGCATGTGTGCACATGTGTGTGCATGTATGTGTGCAAGATAAATACATAAAATTTTAACACTTAACAATAAACACGTATACTGGACTTTCGATTCTATGTATCAGCCTACTTCTACCACATGCACAAATAATATAATGCTACAGGGGAAAAGTCTAAATATGATTAAGAAGTTTGAACTTACCCATAAATCATGTTCTGCATAATCAAATAGCAGCCAAACCTTTCTATCACTGTGAGAAAGGAACACCTTTTGTAACGCAATCACATTAGGGTGCTTCAATTCCCGTAAAAGCTGAAAAGAAAGTGGTAACAGATGACTATCTCCATTGACCAAGGGGAAAGAACCATTTGTTAAGATTATACTTAATGACAAACGATCAGTGGGGGCTGAGGGGGAAGGTAATCCATTTATTTCATGTTCAGTCAAGTGGTAGAAATACTCTCATTATATAACTTGAACTCACAAGTTTTAGTTTATTATAAAAACATGAATGTTCATGAGTCAGCTTTTTTCCAAAATATCTGGACATTGTATTCCCCCCTTTTTCACCTCTCCCCCCCCCCTTCTTTCACTCTCTCTCATGCACAATCCCTGATTCCAGGCCCAATGCTCTGTCTGCTCTGTCGCTTAACGTAGGCTACTTATCTTCCACAAAGTTATACTTTTAAGCACAGAACTCTCCTTTAATGAGGACATCTAAAATTATGAGAGAGGGAATAATGGGAAATGATAAAAGCAAAAGTTTCTAGAAATTTTACATGAAGAACTCAAAAACTTACTACCACTATGTATCACACCAAAAAAAAAAACCATTAGTGGAATCTGTAGCCTTTCCCAAAATGAGTGAGAGGGCACAGTCTGCTCTTTTGTCTTTGATGGTGGCCACAATTCCAAAAAGCTTTATGCTGAAGGCAGTTTTCCCAATTTGCTTCATTAGATGCTTATTTGATACAATCATAAAAAAAGTATGTCATCTTTTCCTCTTCAAAATAACCCTACTGTAGAATACTATTTATTTCATCCAATATCTTAAGTATTTATTATTGCATTAGCATGAATGCCACCTCCATTGACACAGATTACAACCACTGTATATCTTAAAACAGATGTAAAATGTTATGCAGAAAACAAACTGCTGTTATTGTTTATCCTTCATTTTTGAAGAAGACCAATGACATCATGCTATGTCTTAACTTGTACGTGAGCTGGATTTAAGCGAGAGAGTTGCATGAAGTCATCAGCCTTACTCTCTATTCCTGAGTAATCAAAGTTTAGTGACAAGAGAAAAGTCAGGAAAACTGGCAAGGGTCCAGGACACAGTGGATGACTTTGGCATCTCTGATGTCTGACCAAATTCTAAGAGCTCCAAAGCACCTGCTTCAACCACCTTTACAGTTATTGAAATGATGTTCTCATTCACCCATTCTGCTGAGGGAAGTATTCACAATCTCGGGGTAGACAGCCTATAAGTTGTTGAGAGCCAATAACTTCAATTCTGCTAACCACAGGCCACATTTTACCTTCTTTCTATTACATACATTTCTTGTCACATAATTTGAAATGCATTATATACAATTCATAATGTACTTGTTCTAAACTTTTAAAAATCTAGTTACAAATGTTATTTACATTCCACATCATTTGCGAACTTCAATTAAATTGTCAAAATTTATACAACTCTTTAAGATCTATAAAGCATTTTATATACATTCTTAGGCAAGACTCATAACAATCCTGTGAGAAAGATCCCAGAGGTTTTACTATCCCTATTTTATAGGAAAATTAGGCAGAAAGTTGTTAAGGACTTTGCTCATGGTCATCCAAGGTTACTAAGTATTAGAAAAATAGTTGAAAAACAAAGTCTTCCTTAAGCCAAATCTCGAATGTTATCCACTGTGTTATGCCATCCCTCTAGGGAAGACAATTATATCATTTTAACATAATGAAATGAAGGCAGATGGCACAGTTATCAACATATGTGAATTATACAAAGCTTTGAATGACTGCTATTAAGATAATAGTATAAGTGAAATCCAAAAAGATCTTTGCTGTAGGAGATAGAATGCTGGATTCGGAGCGAGTAATATTTGAGCTCAAATTCTGCCTCCATCACTTCCTACCTGTGTAACTTCAGTTTCTTCATCTGTAAAATGAGGCCAATAAAACACCTATCTCACAAAATTGTTTTAAGGATCAAATGAGATAATATAAGTAAAGGGCTTTATGAACGTTAAAGCATTACATGAATGCCAGATGTTATTTTGAAAGGTTAGAAAAGATGGACTGAATCTAAAAGGATAACACAGAATAAGGAAAACACAAAGTCCTCCACTCAGGTGCAAAATATCAATTATACAAGAATAAGGGGGGAGAGAAGTGACTAGAGAGAAGTTTATGTGGAAAAAGACCTAGTGGTGCTTAGTGGTCTTTTACTCTCCGGTCATCATCTCTCTCTAGCCCCCTTTCCACCAGGACTAAAAACCATGTCCTAAAGGTCTTAATTCTTTCAATTCTTGAAAGTGGGCCCCTTGTTCTTATTGGTGGGTGACTCGCTCAGCTGGAGCTGGTCTAGAAATAGGTCACTCCCTTGCTAGCTGCCTTGCATGTACCCTCTAAGTCTCAGTCCTTCATTCCTCTATTTCTGCAACTAAAATCTAAACAATACTTGCTACTGCAACTGGAAAAGGTATGTCAATCCACTTTCTTTATAATTCCATGCATCATCCCTGTAAATAAAATAACATTGTAGACAAAAATTATAATATAATCCTAGACAAAATTCATAGGAGTAATGTGTCCAGGGCACAGAAATTAAGGTTTCACTATTCTCTCCCCTGATCAGACAACAACTAGAATACTGTATTTGGGTCTAGATACCACCATTTTAGAAAGGGCATCAATATGCTAGAGAGTATTCAGAAGAAGGCAACCAGATGAAAAAGGCCTTGAGATCATGTCTGAAAGGCAACTACGTAGTGCATTAGAAAGAATGACAGACTTGAAGACAGTAAGACCAGAGTTCAAATTCTGTTTCATATCTTTGTTGACTGTACTGTAGCCCCCCAAGAACCTCACCCTCACTTTTCTCTTGTGTAAAATGGGATAACAATAGGACCTATTTCACACAGGGTTGTCATGAAGATAAAATGAGACAACTTACAAATGCCACTTGAGAAATGAAACTTTGCTTGGTTCAAAATTTGAAGCAATGGGTGGAAGTTAGAAAAAGGAGCAGATTAGACATAATAAAAGAAAAAGTTCCTATCATTATTTAATTGCATTATTAAATGGTAAATGAATGAGTAAAAGTATACAAAATCATCTATTAAATGCTTGCTTTGTGCTACACATTGTACTGAGTTCTGGGGAAACAAAATATTTTAACAGGTAGACTATCCATGAAATAAAGCTGAGAGAGACCTGGAAAAAAGAAGACAGGCTACTTAATCAACAGAATTTTACCATTTCCTCCTAAGTGTTTAAAAAAAAAACAAAAAATCCATTCGCTTAGATCAAAGAGGTGTATGTGCCCATGTACATGACATAAATGATAGGAGTGAGTTTGTTACATTATCTCAGAAAGAGTAATGTGTATGGTATAAAATTCTAAGTATGATATAGAAAAGCTGTAAGCGTGTAAGTGTGTGTGTGTGTGTGTGTGTGTGTGTGTGAGAGAGAGAGAGAGAGAGAGAGAATTCAAGCTTTCAGAAAGAGCTGAGCAAACAGGGAGCACTTCATTGGCTATTTTAAAAATCCCTTATAGAGTACTCTATTTTACTGCATATTCAGTTATGGTGTATTTAATCAACAATGGTGACTTTCTGGGATGTAGGCCAAATGTAATCCTAAGTTTTATTTCATTTGATATGTGGCATGATTACTAAGTAACTGCTAGCCATTCTTCCCACCACTAAATTCCCCCAGAAAAGACACAGGCCTCAGGATCCAAACTGGATGTATGACCTCAGTCATTTACTCAGTTCCTGGTAAGTCTTTTTGGTGGCATTAGAAGAAGTAAGTAAGATTAGCATTGTTGATGTTAAGAAAAATAAGAGGTTTAGGAAGTTACAGCAATATGCTCTGATATAGGAAAAAGAACACAAACTTTCAATAAATTAGGAAATTTAGGTCCTAGACCTGGCTGCTAATAACTTTGTCCTGGGTCACACACTCCAAGTTCTGATCTCTGTGAGCTTTAGTATCTATGAAGTGATGTTAAGAATACCTACCCAAACCTGTATCACAAGGTTCTTTAGAGCATGAAATAAGATTATATAAGACAGCACTTTTTTTTCTTTGTATGCAATGCTATATAAAATAACAATTACTGAAAATAATTATAAACTTCCTGGTGACATCTCCCGTACAATTTTTTAGCTGTATAATTACTCAGCTTTTCTTGTATATTTTGTCTCTACAGCTACATTATTAACTCTTCCCTGGGCTTTCTTCTCTCTATGTACTCTTGATCTCATGAGCTCTTGTGTATTTAACTATTTTTCTCTAAACAGAGAAAAACACTTGTAATCATGGTTTCCCTTCTGAACCAGCTATCTGTGGAATATCTCTACCCGTACATCTTGGGTAGCTCAAAACTAATATGACAAATACAGAAGTTGATATCCTTCTTCCTAAAATCACCCTTTTTTCTAGCATTGTCCCTATTTCTTTTTAGGGAACCACCAATCCTTCCAGTCACTCAGGTTTAGAAATTTCAGAGTTAAAGTCATTCTTGACTCTTCACTCTGCCTCATTCCTCTGCGTATGTGCAAACAGTTAAGTCAGTTAACAATTATTAACTGTTTGCTATATCTCTGGAATTGTGATAAGCCCACAAAGAAAGACAAAAACATGGTCATTCATCCCAAGGATATCATATAGAAATGGAATGGAATGTGCAAATAACTATGTACAAATATGATATATACAGTGTAAATGGAAAATAAAGTTAGGGAGAAAGGACTGTTTGGGTGAGGGGAAAAGCCTCTTTAGTTTCCTGCACAAGCTGGGACTTGAGAAGAGTCTTAAAAGAAGCCAAGAAGCAAAGATAAAGAAGGAGAGAGTGCCAGGCATGAAAGACAACTAGTATTAAGATATGGAGTCAGAAAATTATGTGTCATGTTAGAATGTGTCAAGCAGGCAATGCTGCTGGATCAAAAAGGGGAGTCAAGTGTAAAAACTCTGGAAAAGTAAGTAGATTTTGTGAAGGGGTTTAATTGACAAAGAGTAGGTTTTATATTTGATTCTGAAGGTAATCAGAAGCCAGTGCAACAAATATATACAAAATAAGCTATATCCAGAATAAAAAGCAAATAGCTGACAGAGAGAAGGCACTAGAACTAGGTGAGCAGGGGGAACTGTGTAAAACATGGAATTTTAGGTGGAAGAGGGAGCTTGAAGCAAATGGCTTCAATTTTTTCTGTAAAAATCTCAACTGAGAGAGTCGGGGGAAGGGGAAGCCATGGGAGGTTTATGGAGGAATGAAAAGGTTTGGAAGAATCAAAGTGGAGAATGGGATAGTGAGCTGATAAGGAAGTTTTAGTAGGATTGCCTAGCAGCAGAGAGAGTTCAGTTGGGGTTGTGTAACATAAATCTGTAGTGGATCCAGTCAGAAAAGCTACATGATTGCCAATACCTTTGTTCAGCAACATGTGTTAAGGAGTGGAGGCTACAAATGGTGGGAGCGATCAAAGGCTAATATTTGGTTGGGCATAAATGATGGTATGATAAAGAAAGGAGCCAGGGACTCAAGAGAAGAAGACAAAGTAGAGGTGAACTGGTTCACACAGGGTCAAAAATGGAAAACAAGAAAGAATGGCTAGTGCAGGGGAGATGGCCTGGGAGAGAACTGGGGGGTCAAGTGACTAGAGGTCATGGTGTAGACAAAGAGTAGGATTTTGCCAAGATTATGAATGGATAAAGGGATCTGGGAATTCCTGAACAGAGAGGTGGTAAAATTTGTATATGAAGTATCAGGGATATCTTTGTGTGTGGCTGAGGTGGTTAAAGGAGTAACTCCTGAGAAGTGAGTAGATTGGGAAAGGGAGTGGTTAGTGTGCTTGAGGGAGTATTAATATGCACATTGAAGTATTTTAGCACAAAGACAGGAGCTGAAGGAGGGAGAAAAACCATGAGCCAAATACTGAACTCACTTAAGAAGGAAGGGAGGTTTTAACACTTTATTATGCTTTTTTGGGCTCTGCTCATCTCAAGAGAAAATGTCTGGCCTGAGCTTTGTCTTCTTATGTCCTTCTGTTTTCACAACTTAGCCTAGAGGCCAGGAAGGTTTTGGTGGTTCAAAGGTGGTGTGATCTCGAGAGAATTGTGTTCATTGCCCTCCTGGTCTGAGCTCTGCAAATGCCTGACCCAAGTTTTGATCTGTTGGTTTGTATGTAGTTTAGTTCCAGTAGACTGCTGCTAGATTGTCACAATTAGCCCACTGGGAAGTTCAGTATGTTCAGAGTGACTGAACTGCTGGCTCCCCCTTTAGCCTGGGTTTACTGCACTGGTAATTTTACTGAAGGGAGGGTAGGAGGGGAGGGAAGAGGGCACCACACAGCTGAAAGCTAGAAATGAGTCCACCCCTCCTCCCTTTACTCCCACTCCTGGTCTCAAAGTCACACAACTCTGGTTATGGAACTTATTCCTTGCTCCATACACAACCTCTCTTGCTCATGACTGTTCCTCTCTACCCTGGAACCATGACGTGAAAGGGGGTAATGGACAAAAAACCTGCCAGCAGGTACCCCTTCTTGTTCTCATCACCAGTTTAGGGGTCCCCTGAGATCTCTTTCTGCCTGGGTGCCTGGTGTTTCTAGCTCTGTTCAGTCTCAACATCTTTACCATCCCTGGCTGCTAGAATGTTCCTCACCACCACCGCTGCTGCTGGAGCATTGGAGACAATGCTCTTATGGTTCACTCCTGGCCAGCCCTACTCCAGTGTTGGCAGATTTCTCTATCAGTCTAGCTAAGCTGTCCTAGACTGGGAAAATGACGCACTATGATTTTTTTTTTTTTGGTTTTCAAAATCAGAATTACTTCTATTACATTTTCTAGATTGTGCACTGGACATGTGCTCAGTGAGCTGGGCAAACTGCTAACTTTCATGTTACCACCTTGATTCTGCTTCCTCTACTGTACCAGTGATGTCTTTTGAATAGTCATGAACCTTGCTGGAAATATAACCTTACTTTCTATAGGAAATGCCTCTTCTATTTAGACCTTGCCTAAAATTACCTCCATGAAAGTGCTGAACACATCTTTGTGAACAAATGTAAACTCATATGCTGAGGCAGCTCATTTTGATTTTGGATAGCTCTGATCGTTAGAAAGGTTATTCTTACATCAAGCCAAACTTTGCCCCTTTCCAACTTCCAGCTGCAGCTCCACTTAAATAACTATGATTATAAAGAGGTCAGCTTCTAGAGAATACCACTTGTATGAGATCATCTGTTCTATTAACATATTTTTTCAAGTACACGCTTAAAATATATTTTCAAAGATTCTAAGATGAAAAAGTATGAGTCAATAGTTACTGATGTTCTTATTTGCCTTTTTTGAAGTATATTACTATTATATATCATTTTCCCCATTTGTCTTACTCTCCCTAAGATTCCTAAAAAAAAAAAATCTCTCCATGCTTCTCAGTGATATGAAATACAATAAAAATCTATGCATTATCCCATTTAACATAAATTTTAAAAGATAAGTTTAGATTGGAGTGAAAATACTCAGAACTTACTGGGAGACACTCTAGGATAAGCAACAAAACATCAGTAAGAAAAGTTAGAAATAGGTGAAAACTGAACTGACTATTCTATGATAATATCAGCAAAGTATGATTAGACAAATTCAATTTACAAATCTACTGTTATCAGTACAGAGGCTTCAAACAATGTTTTGTGTCTAGTTGTTGCTATCTCCAGTATTTCTGAAAAATTCAGTTGCTTTTACTAAAGGAAATCTACCAGAGGACTAAAAACCCCAACTAGAAAATCAGATAGCCAAAAAGTTCCTAAGTAGTATAACTAAAATAACTAACAAAACTGCGAGTAAGAAATCTTCTAAAAATTTTAATTTGTGCTCAACACCAAGACAATTCTTCTGATTATTATGACATAGAGATGAAAACAAGTTGAACAAGTTGAAAGATTCTGCAAGTACTTCTCCAGTGAGGTATTCTAAATGCACCTAAACAACAAAAAGATTATTATAAAACACTTTCTATTATGAAGCAATATACAGCTTTATCTTACCTCAAGGAATAATACTTCTTGCTATAAAATCATTCTAAAATGAATCAATTTGCCTGGGCAATATTACATGTATGTAGGTGCCAGAGATTCAAGGTTTTTAGTCACATTCATCTACTGGGAGCTCTGCCATATTCCCCAAATGCACAGCTTCCAGAAAAATATGTACACTTTCAAGTCTGACCTGTTTTTCTGTCGAGCTGAGTCCTAATCTATACTCTATTACTGTGTACTATAATTAAAATGAATGTGAAAGAGGAAAGAAAAAGGGAGACTGTGTCTACAAAAACATGTAGTTTACATCTTGCCTGATTCTTGGTCACACTGGCTTAGGGGGGGAAATGGCACACACTCTAAATTGGGTATCTTGCCCTACAGGAGAGTAGGGGGGAAGGGGATGAGAGGGGGCATGATGGAGGGGAGTGTAGGTTTGGAGGGAGGGCTGATAGAAGCACACATTTCTGTAAAGGGACAGGGACAAAGTAGAGAATAGAATGAACGAGGGGTGGGAAAGGATGGAGGGAAATAGAGCCAGCCTTTCACAATACGTCCATTGTGGAGATGTTTTACATAAATAGACATATACAGCCTATGCTCAATTGCTTGTCTTTCCAGAGAGGGTGGGTGACAAGAGACGAAGGGAAAGAATCTAGAATTTAAAGTTTTAAAATCAAAGGTTAAAAAATATTATTATTATTATTATTATTATTATTATTATTCACATATAACTGGGAAATAAGATATACAGGCACTGGGGTAGGGAGATCCATCTTGCTCTACCAGAAAGGCAGAGGGGTGATGGGGAGGACAAAGGAGAGAACAGATTGGGGGAGGGGGTATACACTGGGATCACTGTTTTGGGGTGGTGGGTAGGGGAAAGATGGGCAGAAAATTTTTAACTCAAAATCTTGTGGAAATGAATGATGTAAACTAAAAATAAACAAAGTTCATTTTAAAAAAATAAAATGTAGAGGTGAGGAAAGACTCTATTCCAGTTATGTTTTTGAGTGTACCAAGACAGGTAGATAGGAAACAGTATTTGGAGCTCCAGAAACTGCCAGTTTGGCTAAAACTGAGAATACATAAAAGGGAATAATATGAACTGAGTATTGAAAGATAGTCTTCTATCCAATGACACAGGGTTCCTTGCTATTCCTTGCACAAAACACTAAATTTCCTGACTGAGTGTTCTCACTGGCTAGCTATCCCTTATGCTCCGAACTGTCTTCATCCTTCTTCATATCTTGGCTTCCTCCAAATCTTAGCTCAAGCCTCACCTTCTCCAAAAAGTCTTTCCCAATCCTCCTTAATCTTAATGCTTTCTCTCTGAGATTATTTGCAATTTATCCTCCATATATTTGGATGAACATAGTTGTTTGTATGTTGTCTCCCCCATTAGTCTGTGAGTTCCTTGAGAAAGACTATTTTTTTTAACCTTTCTATGTACCCAAGTGCTTAGCATAATGTCTGGCACAGAGTAGGTACTTGATGAGTAATTGTGACTGGCTTGTTGATTGGAAGCCAGGCTGCAGAAATCTTTGAATACAATGAGTTTGTATTTTATCTTAAAAGACAGCGTGGAACCATGGGAAATTTCTGAGCAAAGGACTAACATGTTAAGACAAGAGACTTAGAAATATATTATGTGGAGGATGGATTGAAGAGGTGAGAGACTCAAAGCAAAGAGACCAATAATAAAGCCACTATAATAGTCCAAAAGAGATGATGAGGTTCTTAACAAATTCTAAAGGTACAGATGATACTCTTAACATGTTTCCCACCACCACCACTACCACCACTATTTCTCACTCTACTATGAAATAAACAATATAGCCTATGACATTTAATGCTTCCACCTATCTCTTGGCAAAATTACGTTTCAATATTTAACACTTTTGTGGACTCTGAAATTTCCTATCTCATACGCACTTGTTCAACATGATATACACAAGTACAAATAAGTTTTGATCATTTCCAAATATTAGTAAACATACTGTAAATTCTGCATGGCCCATACCTGTAGCAACAGTTCCTGGAACAGACACTCATGCAATGACAAGATCCCTAATAGAAGTCTGAAGAAGAAAATACAATAAACATTCAGGTTTCTCAGCCTTTCCCAAGGATACCTAAATTTATTTAAAGGTATCTATCTGCATGAAGGCTATCCTATCCAATCAATAGCCTGTACTTCTTACTAAACTATATACAAGACAGTAGGTAGAGAATTTCACAAAAAAGAACACACCTGGATTTTAGCAAGGTATTTGAAAGTTCTCTCATATCGTGCTTACAGAAAAGATAGTTAGCTATTTGTGGGCTGGATGGAAGCAGAATAGAGTGTATTCAGAACTAGCTAAAAGATACTCTACCTTACTCAGGTCCATATTTTAGGCAAAGACTTGGGCAAGGACAGATAGCAAGTTTATAAAATTTCTGGATAACAGAATAAAAAAGGACAGCTAAATATATTAAATGACAAATTTAGTATATAGCATGGTACTATGGCAAAAACACTATAAAAACAATTGAAAAAATAGAAGGCAATGTGAAATATCTCATTGGAAAAACCACTGGTTTGGAAAATAGATTCAGCAAAGATCATTTAAAAATTATTGGATTACTTGAAAGCCATGATCAAAAAATGAACCTAGAACCCATCTTTCAAGAAATTATCAAGCAAAATTGCCTAAATAGTCTAGAATCAGGGGGCAAAATAGAAATTGAAAGAATTCACCAATCACTTCTTTAAAAAGATCTCAAAAGAAAACCCCCAGGAATATTATAGCTAAATTCCAGAGTTCTGACATCAAGAAGAAAATACTGCAAGCAGTCAGGAAGAAATAATTTGAGTATTGTGGAAACAATCAGGACAACACAAGACCTAGCAGTTTCTACTAAGGGATTGAAGGGCTTGGAATATGATATTCTATAGGTCAAAGGAGCTAGGACTAAAACCAAGAATCACCTACCCAGGAAAACTGAGTATAATGCTTCAGGGGAAAATATGGCCATTCAATGAAATATAAGATTTTCAAGCATTCTTGAGAAAAAACTAGAACTGAACAGAAAATTTGACTTTCAAATACAAGAAGCAAGAGAAGCATAAGACAGTAAAGAGGAAATAGAAATCATAAGGAACTTATTGAAGTTGAGCTATTTACATTCCTACATGGAAAAACAATCATGAAAAGTCTCATGAGACTTTTCTCAGTATGAAGAAAGCTGAAGGGAATATATATGTATACAAACATACACACATATATGTGTGTGTATGTGTAGGAGGGTGTATGTGTATAAGCCAACAAATAAATAAGTAAATGTGTGAGTGTGTGCATATGTATGTTCATGCATACAGAGGGCACAGGAAGAGTTGAATATGAAGGGATGATATCTAAAAAATAAAATTTAGGAGGTAAGAGAGGAATTTACTGAGAGAAGAAGGGAGAGATAGATTAGGGTAAATTATCTCATATAAAAGAGGCAAGAGAAAACTGGAGGGGAAGAACAAGAAGGTGAAGGGTAATGAGACAATCTTACTCTCACTAAATTTGGCTTAAGGAGGGAAATAACACACAAACTTAATTGGGTATCTTACCCTACAGGAAAGAAGGGGGAAGGGTATAAGAGGAGGGATGATAGAAGGGAGGGCAGATTGGGGGAGAGGGTAGTTAGAAGGAAATATTTTTGTTTGTTTTTGTTTTTTTGTTTTGCTTTTGCTTTTTTTTGGAGGGCAATTGGGGTTGTGACTTGCCCAAAGTCACACAGCTAGTTAGTGTGTCAAGCATCTGAGACTGGATTTGAATTCAGGTCCCCCTGACTCCAGGGCCAGTAATCTACTCACTGTGCCACCTAGCCGTCCCAGGAAATATTTTTGAAAAGGGATAGAGCCAAAGGAGAAAACAGAATAAGTGGGGGGTGGGATAGGATGGAGGGAAGTATAGTTTGTCTTTCACAATATAACAATTATGGTAATGATTGGGGTAACTACACATGTATAACCTATATTGAATTGCTTATCTTCCCAGTGCGGGTGGGTGAGGAGGGAAGAAGGGGAAAGATCTGAAAATCAACGTTTTAAAAACAAATGTTTCGTTTTCTTTTTTTTTTTTTTTTT
>CM053593.1:272039790-272077065 GCA_028646575.1 Pseudocheirus occidentalis
CCAGTCAATTAATTGCTTGAGTTTTTAGCTCTGTGGAATTCTGCTTCCAGAGGGGGAAGCTCTGTCCCAAATTGCTGGGGTTTTCACAGCTGCCAGAGATATTAGGGGACTGCCCCCACCAGCTCTGGCACACTGAAAGCACACCCCAGGACCACCACCCAAGACCACAATCCAAATCCAGGCCGCTCAACACAAGAGCCTTTGGCTCTCATCAATTGCGTTGGCCCCCCTAAAATCTGCAGGCTGGGAGCTCTGAAGCAGCCCAGTAGAGACAGTTACTGCTTGCAGCAGCTGTTCCTACCACTACTGCCTCTTCCCACTGTTTCCTTGCCCTGGGGGCAGTTTGGCCCAGACTGCTTTTCTCCCCCAAATTTAGCTAAAGTCCACTGACCTTTCTCTTAGCCTTATTTCTCCTGGCTTGATAAATATGGAAACTGCCACAGGTGCCACAGATCCATTCTCCTGGAGACTCCAGCTGTGGCTCCTCCTGACTGCCCTGGGGCCAGTCTGCAGTTTCAGGCTGGACTGGTTTCAGGTCCCAGTCTGCTGTGATGAGCCCTATCTGCCAAGCTCCCTTCAGTGAGAGATGTGTTTTCTGTATTTTTGTGAGTTTTGGAGCCCTAAAATTTGTTTAGAGTCGTATTTTATGGGTATTTAAGGTGGCTGTGTGGGTGCTGTGAAACTTTGCTGCTGTTTCTATGCTGCCATCTTGGCTCTGCCCCCTGTTCATATCATTTTCTTAGCAGAAGTTCTCTTCAAAAGAATGCTGAAGGTACTCCACTATCCTCAACTGCCATCAAATTTCAGCCCAAATTTCCAGATGAAGAGGGGTAATTTCATGACTGTGTCTATTTGAGTTAATTCATTATGGATAGTTATGGACAACTATTCCAAAAATGGCCGGGGAATTACTTGTCAAATCTGACAAGTATCTGGAGGATACTTGGTATCTGGAAGAAGTTGCCATAGTCTAGCATGGTCACTTACCTTTGGCTGTGTTAATACCTCCTTTGGTTGGAAGTACTGGTTGGATTGATATAAGGGTATATTGGAAGTAGCCTTGAGTTCCTGTAGTTTTCTCTACAAATTATCTAATAGCGAGGAAACAATGATGGTATAGTGGAGGGTGGGCCTGCTTTGGAGTCAGAAAAATTGGCTTCAACCCCTCCTCTGATTGTGTAACCCTAGGCAAGCCATTTAACTTCTCAAATTCCTAATGAACTTTGGAAATTTCAGAACAGGTACTAATATCTGTGGGTAGAAGGCCTTTTCTTTTAGGGCATTTCCTATACATCAACCAATGAAATCACCATTATGTACACACACATGTGTATATAAACACATGTTTATATATTTAACCTTATGACTTATATACACATATATGTATTTGCACATATATTTATACATATATAGGTGTATTTGTAGTCTTTCTTTGAGATAGGGGGTTTCCAAAAGGTCAGCCTGTCCCTTTGGGCAAAAGGAAAAAAAAGCTGACCAGGTTTTCGAAGAGTGAGAGTTGGGAGTGGAGATCTATGAACAATTAGAACTGGGCCAAGAACCTGGGAGTTTCCTTGTGTGGCTGGTGAAAGAAGCTGGGGGACTGACTCACTGTGAACGAGTAGTAACTGGCATCTATATAGGTTAAGGTTTTGCAAAGCCCTTGATGTGCATTATCTCATTTGAGTCTCCCAACAACTCTATGAGGTGGGTGCAGGCATTAGAATCCCTGTTTAACAGATGAAGAAACTGTCTTTCAGAGAGGTGGAGCAACTTGTCTGTGGTCATAGGAGGGTCAGATGCTGGATTCTGTCAAGATCTTTCCAACTATCAGTCCAGCACTCTATCCTTTTACACACCAGACTGATTTTTTTTTTTTTTTTGCTTTTTGGAGGGCAGTTGGGGTTAAGTGACTTGCCCAAGGTCACACGGCTAGTTTTTTTGTGTTAAGTGTCTGAGGCCGGATTTGAGCTCAGGTACTCCTGACTCCAGGGCTGGTGCTCTATTCACTGCACCACCTAGCCGCCCCTGACCAGAATGATTTTAATTTTTGTCATTAGGGTAACTAGCTAGTTTGCTCCCACAAGTCTGCATATTGCCAGCTCTGCAGACATGGGCTTTAACTATTGCTCAAGTGCCATGAACACCAGGCAGCTTCTACACAAACAAAATTAATGTAAGTTATCTCATTTAAATCCTGGTTCTGCTCTTAACTCATTACTGTGACCTTGGGCAGGGCACTTTACCTCTCTGGGACTCAGTTTCTTCATCTGTAAAATGATAGAGTGAGTCTAGTTAGCTTCTAAGGGTCTTTCCAGATCTATGATTCATTATGACACAGTGGAAAGGACACTGATTAAAATCAGAGGATCTGGATTCAGATCTTTTCCCTGATGATTACTGCTCATGTAACCTTGAGAAGTCACTTAACTTCCTTGGATCGCAGTTTCCTCACCTCAAAGGATCCTTATAGCTCTAGATTAATATCTTTTAATAAATTAATAAGTATCTTTTAATAAATGACTTCTGAAGTCCCTTTCAGCTCTACATCCATGAATCTATGATCCCATCTCCAAATGAATGTTCCATAGGCATCTTACACTACACATTTATAAAATAGAGCTCATTATTTCTTTTCCTTTACCCATCCCTTCTCCAAATTTCTATATTTTTGTTGAGGCCAGCACTGTCTTTTCAATTACTTAGACTCAAAACTTTGTAGTTATCCTTGACCCCCTTCTCCTTGAACTAACACATCCAATCAGCAGCCAAGTCTTGTCGATTCTACCTCTACCATATCTTTGGCCTCTGAATTCTCCTCTCTGTTCCTGTGCCTACCTCCACTATCCCCACTCATCTAGACCTGTGCTTCTTAAACTTTTTCCACGTGTGAATCACTCAGTACTTCTTAAACTGTGACTATTGCAAAAAACCCATAACAGAACTTGTAGTGTCTTGGCTCCATCTCCCATTTCATGAACCTCCAATTCATCATCCACATAGTTGCCAGAACAATCTTCCTCAAACTTAAGTCTGGCAATGTCATTCCCTCTGCTCAAGAAGCATCAGTAGCTACTTTTTTGCTTCTAGTATAAAACACAGACTTCTCAGGTGCATTTTTAAATGGAATCCCTCGACAATCTGACTCTACCTTTCCAGGTTTATTTCACTTTACTCATCTTGACAGATTCAAGGCTCCTGCCATATTGGCCCACTTATTATTCCCCAAATTCAGCAATCATACTCCTACTTTTGTGCCTTTGCACAGGCTGCTCCACTGTGCTTGGAATGTATAATCTCTTCACTTCTGTTAAAATTCCTACTTTTGTGTAAGGTTCAACCCATGTGCCTTCTATAAGAAGCCTCTCCTGGTGTTCCTAGTTGTTAGTGTTCACTCCCTCCTCAATTATCTGTACAAACTTAAATCCAGTTCACATGGGAGTCAAGACATCATTCCATGATGTCGTTGGTCCTCTTCCAAAAAAATGGACAAACAACAAATTTATTTATTAATATTTCATATTCTTGGTAAAATGTAAATTCCACAAGAGTCAGATCTGTTGTTTCTCTGTTGTTGTTGTTGCTATTGTTGCATAAGTACTATGCTCACCTGTGACCCAGCAATACTGCTTCTGGGGCTATATCCCAAAGAGATTATAAAAATGGGAAAAAGACCCACATGTACAAAAATATTTATAGCAGCTCTTTTTTTGTGGTGGCCAAGAACTAGAAATCAAGGGGATGCCCATTACAAAAAAGATGGGTATGTGAAAAGAAATAATGAGCTCCATTTTATAAATGTTTAGTGTAAGATGCCTATGGAGCATTCATTTGGAGACAGGATTGTAGGTTCATAGATTTAGAGCTGAACAAGTTGTGGTCTATGAATGTAATGGAATATTATTATGAAGAAATGATAAACTGGCAGACTTCACAAAATCCTGGAAAGATGTATATGAACTGATGCTAAGAAGTGAGCAGAACCAGGAGAACATTGTTCACAGAAACAGCCACAGTGTGCAATGACTTAGCCCCTTCTCAGAAATGCAAGGACCTAAAACAATTCCAAATGAGTCATGATGGTAAATGCCATTCACATCCAGAGAAAGAACTATGAAATTGGAATGCAGAGTGAACCAGACCTTTTTCTTTTTTGTTTTGTTTTGTTTTCTTCTTTCTCATGGTCTATCCCATTTGTTATAATTCTTCTATACAACATGACTAATATACAAATGTGTTTAATAGGAATGTATGTGTAGAGTCATATATTGCATGCTGTCTTTGGGAGGGGGGAGGGAGGAGAGAAAATTTAAAATTTATGGAAGTGAATGTTGAAAACTAAAAATTAATAAATTAAAAAAAATAAGTAGCATGCTCCTTCCCCACTTTTAGAGGAGCATTTACTGAGGTGATATAGTTAGAATAATTGGTATAAAACATCCCCACAAAAGTCTGTGGCATGCTATCCCTCAAGTACATACGGACTCCATGAAAAAGTGGGCTCAAGCTTAGAGAGTTACCCACAAAATATCTCACAGCTTCTGGTTTCTGGAAAGCTTTAGCCCTTAGGTATAGTGTAGGTTCTTTGCTAGACTCCTTCTAGGACCATGACTATACCTATGTATCCTTCCTGACCCTGGGTCACAGTTCAGATACTGTTCTTAATTCACCTGAAGGCATTACAAGGACACTAATGATAAGATGGGCAGTCCAAAAGAAGACCTAGCCAATACCAAATCTGGGAACTCTCATTTTACCTCCTCCTCCACCCCAAGCATAGTGAATCTGTGCAATATGTCCTTGGTTCCTCATGCAAAAACTGCTGCTGGCTGATCCATGGATGCCATATAGACCACCAATGGGAAGTAAAGCATCCTCTGGACCCTAAAGCTGAAAAGTTCTATTGCCAAATGGGGGGAAGTAAACCTGGTCAAAGCCAAAGTCAAGACCTTCTCTTTGCTCTTGGGGAGGGGGGGATATCACACTCTAATTTCTCAAGTTCTTCTCTGCTAACTTGGTGCTTTTATAAAGGACCCAGAAAACATAGCCTAGCATCATTTAGGTTTGTCAAATAGCATTCAAAAACTTTTTGAGCTTAAGGTCTTTTGATATGAGTGACTGGGATACATTTTCATCAGGCTAAAATGGGACTGAGTTTTGACTTCATCCTTACACACACACACACACACACACACACACACAACCACGCATATTTTTTACTTTCTACTACATTAAAGATTAAAGTGTTTTAGGTGACCTAATGGGGGAAGCATTATGAAGCACTCTGCCTGAAACATTGTTCTTCTCACAGGAGCTTGAGGATTAGTTAGCTGTGCATAATCCGGTACTTGTCTGGGAACTCAGAGAAGTCTGTCTTCTTTATCCTTATAGATCTAGTATTTAGAGTACCTTACACATAGTAGGTGCTTAATAAATGTTTGTTGGAGTAGATTATAACAGCATACATGTGCGGAGCCTCCAAAGCAAACATAATAACCTTGTAATCTAATTAGAATTTGATTATTGACCCATTTTATAGATAAGTAGACCTATGTTCAGAGAGGTAAAATGACATCATCACAATCTCACAGCTAGGAAGTCCTGAATTGAACACAAGTATCAAACCCAGGTTTTCCAAGATCAAATCTAATATCCTTTTCCTCTATCACAGAGCCTATCATTCAGCATTTATCATTTAGTATCATTTTGCAGCTAGCAATATTACTTAATATTTTGCTCTATATGATCTTTCTTATTTTTTCTGTAATGTTTGCATCGGTATTCTCATTTGTAAAATGGGAACGATAATAGCATCTACCTCCCACGGTTGTTGTGAGGATCAAGTAAGGTAATCGTTGTAAAGTGCTTAGCACAGTACCTGGCATATAGTAAGTGTTATATGAATGTTAGCTCTTATCAGTATAATAATCTATATTATGTCCATCATTTATCTATCTCTTTAATCATCTTGATAGAAAATTTTGTAAGCTATAGTATATTCTTTCAAATTTCCTTTTTTTTTCGGAGGGCAGTTGGGGTTAAGTGACTTGCCCAAGGTCACACGGCTAGTTTTTCTGTTACGTGTCTGAGGTCGGATTTGAACTCAGGTCCTCCTGACTCCAGGGCCGGCGCTCTATTTACTGCGCCACCTAGCCGCCCTTACACATTTCCTTTTCTTTTAATTTTTTTTAATTTATGCCTTTTATATTTATGTCACAATTACTTCTGGGAACACTTCTTTCTGACAAATAAAACAATAAGTAAAAGCGTCTAATATACCGACAACATGTAAAACTTTTTGTGCTAGTAGGTAGATCCAACTTCTCTACCATGTAGAGGCGTGTTTTATTGTTTGTTCTCTGGGATCTTTGTTGATTTTTAAATTACTTGAAGTTCAACTTACTTTTAGTGATCTTTTCATTTATATCATTGTAGCCGTGTCTATTGTCCTTTTGCTTCTACTGATCAGTTTTACATAAACTTTGGTTATCAGTTCAAATAAATCTTTTAGTTATCCTCTGAATTCCTCATATCATTTTTTTACTACATAATAATATTCCATTAAATTCATGTACCATGGTTTTTTCAATTATTCCTCCAATCAATAGACATGAGCTTTGTTTAGAGTTACCACCACAAAAGAGTGTTGACTGTGAATGTTTTGGTATGAATTGAGAATTGGGATCACTGGGTCAAAGGGCATGGAGAGTTTAGTGACTTTTTTTTTTTACATAATTCTAAGTTGAGATCTAGAATGGTTAAATCAATGAATAGCTCAATTAGCTATAGGCTCAAGTACAATCATCTTTTCCTGTTTTACTATATATTGGCCCATTTAATTTGTTTTTGTTAAGTTCAGAATAAAAATGAAATTTTTTTCTTTAAGGAAAGATGAGATGAGAGAATTTGGCAAAATGATTTTGATTTTTCAAAAACCATAAATAAAAGCCACACAGTAGAGGAGGGGAAAAGAGCAAGGACTTAGGACTTTGCCACAATTATAGAGCCTTGAATTTCTCCTTCATTTGGAACCAGGGCCCCTCATCCTTGTTATTTAACTGTACCAGCTGGTAGGTTAGTAGGGTGTTATTCACCAAGTTAGACCTTCAAAAAAGTATACAATTTGAATTAAATATTGGAAGGTGATTGTGGAGGAGGGCCTTCTAGATAAAATATGATCTTGTATGAATATCTGGTTATGGTTTTTGTTGCAGAATGCACCTAAAGTTGTTTGTTTTGGGGGGAAGGGAGATTTATAAAAACTTTGCCTCCCTAAATCAAATGCCTTTTTATAGTCAACAAACTAGCGAACACCGTGGAATGTTGTATTCTTGATACACATTACTCAATTATACGACTATAAAGAGGTTGTCTGCTATAGAAGATTTTCAAAAACCACATTGTTCCCTTCTTATGATGTGTTCCTCAAAGATTCCCTTGACGCATATAGTTTATTTTCATAAAGATTTTGTGCAGATGGTAAAGAAGAGACACAGTGGTTAGTAGTTTTTGATACTCTCATTTTCTCTCTCTCTAAATGTTGGACAGCCTGTGTGCCATTTGATGGACTACTTATGGAAAATTTATAGAAGGACATGGAAAGAGTCACATAATGTGAAAGGGTATGGATGGGCTGGGTTCTTTTTTTTTTAACAGATATCATCTTTATTTTGTTTAGGTGTTTTCCTATTACAAAAAGGTTACAGGTTACCCTCCATTCCACAAGAGTTCTCATAACACAGTAAAATTATGAAATAAAACTACTAATACAGCGACCTCATCTGAAAGTACCTGCAATATTCCACATCTGTAGCATGCTCTCACTTCTCTATTTAAAAAACAGAGAAATCTGTTTTCTTCCCCACCCCCACCTCCCAATCCATTGAGAAAAAAAAATTCCTGGATTCTTTGTAAGAAATGTGTATAGTCAAGAAAAATTCCTGGGTCAGCTAGGTTGTGCATTGAATAGGATACTGGCCCTGAAGTGAGGAGGACCTCAGTTCAAATCAGACCTCAGATACTTGACACACTAGCTGTGTGACCTTGGGCAAGTCACTTAACCCCAACTGACTTGTCTTCCCCCTTTAAAAAAAAAGAAAAAAGAAAATTCCTGCAGCATTTGGATACACACATACACACATACACACACACACACATCTCATTCTGGACCCTAAATCTATCACCTTTTTGTCATAGATTGCATGATTTATCATTGGTGCCCATTTACAAATAAGGAAACTGGGGCAAACAGAGGTTAAAGTGACTTGTCCAGGGTCACACAGTTAATATCTTTCTAGAATGGTTGTACTCATTTATAGGTCCATCAATGGCACATCAACGTGCCTATTTCCTCACAGCACCTCCAATATTTGTCATCTTTTTTTTTTTTGGTCTAATTTATCCCAGTCTGATGGGTTGGGTTCTGCATGATAGAGAAAAGTACCCATATTGATGAGACAAAAAAAAATCCATAGAAATATAAACTCCCTATTTAAAGTCCTGCTGAAAGGGAGGCAGTATATTTCAAGGATTATGTCATATACTCTAGGGGCCTCGCTGAAAACACTGAATTTCCTTTAGCACTTAAGGCCACAAAAAGTATTTGCCAAACTAGAAAAGTGCTAATTAGAGAAAAAGACAATGGAGTATCTGTGGTGGATAACTGGCTGGTAAAAAATCTGTATAATTAGCTGTCTTAAAGTATTTGAAGGACTGTCAAGTGGAAGATGAAATACATTCGTTCTACTTGACCCCAGAGAATAGAACCAGCAGCAACAGGTGAAAATTGCAAAGAGGAAATCTTGATCAGATCTGAATTGTACCACCAGTCTCCAATGCCTCTTTTTATTTTTTTTGGAGGGGGACAGAAGGCTGGGCAATTGGGTGTAAGTGACTTGCTCAAGGTCACATGGCTAGTAAATGCGTCAAGTGTCTGAATTCAGATTTGAACTCAGATCCTCCTAACTTCAGAGCTGGTGCTCTATTCACTGCGCTATCTAGCCACCCCACAATGACTCTTTCAGCTACAGGATTCTGTGGTCTGCATAAAGTAGAGAACTGCTGTCCTATACTGAGAGATCCCTATGCTGTCAAAATACTTGTAGGGGCTATTAAATTTTATGGCACAACTCTGATCCCCGAGTTTCTCACCCTGACAGAGCTTCTCACTGATCCATTGAAATACCCCAAGGCTTTTCAGTAATACTGAAGAGAAAAGGCAATGTAATGTCATAAGAACCCTTTGACCTTAGACTTATTTTGACCTACCAAGACTGCATACCTGGTCATTGATACATCCAATGTGACTAAAGGAGCTATTTTCTCATGGGCATAAACTGTAAACTCACCAAAAATGATAGTCAGTATGATGGAGATGAATGGTGATCTGGCTCATAGTGGGCATGAGCAAGCTGTCTTTGATTAGAAATAAAGAATTTCATAGGAGGAACAGTATAAAGGATGCTATAAGACAAATATATGACTTGCTAGTCATATAGCAAGGATAAAGAAATAGTTATCCCTTCCGTATTGCAGGTATTAGGAGCCTGGCACCCTCATAAAATTTCTGGCCCTCTCTTTGTACCAGAGAAAAAGTCTGAATTATTATGTATTAAAAGATAAAATATATTAATATTATATAATACTATACATACATTTTATGAATTTCTGAATTTCTAAACTTTTTCTGTGTCTTCTGCAGATTCCACAAAACTCCCCCCAAATTTCCATTTAATTTCTTATGCTGACCTGCAATATATTGAAACAGCGATGAGGAAAGTTGAGATATGAGAGGAATAACTGTAACTGAAAGACAGCTCAATGCAAGAGAAATCAAAAAAGACTCCCAGCATACTAGGGGGCACTCTGTGGTGAAAATATATAGACAAGTAGATGAACAGGCATGGATGAGTTGAAGTCTGTATTTTTAAAGAAAATGAGCCATATATGGACATACTGTTGATTCACATTGAGCTTATTGTCCACTAAAACTTCCAGGTTGGTTTTTTCCTCCATATCTTTCCCCAACCTTACTTAACTTGTTCATTTGTTAAACAGGAGTGACAGATTTTATATTTATGCCTATTAAATTTCATTTTATTAGGTTCAGTCCACTAGCCTGACAAGATGTTTTGGAATCTTGAGTTCATTCTCCAATTTGTTATCTAGCCTTCATGTTATTTGAAAATTTGATGAGCATGTCTTTTATGTCTTTATCTAATTTATTAAAAATAATCAATGAACAGAAAAATTATTTAACAATATAATGAGGTCAAAGACAAATTCTTGGGGCATTCAGTATCCTCTACATCAATCAAGAAACATTTAATAAATGACTACTATGTGCCAGTCACTGTGCTAAATTCTGGGGATACAAAAAAAGATCATCTTCAGGGCAGCTAGGTGGCA
The DNA here is from genome assembly GCA_028646575.1 of Pseudocheirus occidentalis. NCBI lineage: Eukaryota > Metazoa > Chordata > Mammalia > Diprotodontia > Pseudocheiridae > Pseudocheirus > Pseudocheirus occidentalis. The sequence continues at coordinate 272,050,195 of CM053593.1, forward strand.
CAATGAATAGAGCACTGGCCCTGGAGTCAGGAGAAACTGAGTTCAAATCTGGCCTCAGACACTTAACACAATAGCTGTGTGACCTTGGGCAAGTCACTTAACCCCAATTGCCCAGTCTTTCCCCCCCCTAAAAAGAAAGAGTTCTTGTGCTCAAGGAGTTTACAATCTAATGGGGGAGACAACATGCAAACAAACATTTATAAAGCAAGCTATATACAAGATAAATGGGAAATAATTAATAGCAGGAAGGCACTATAATTAAGAGGAGTTGGGAAAGGCTTTCTGTAAAATATGAAATTTTAATTGGGACTTGAAGGAAACCTGGGAAGGCAATAGGTAGAACTGAGGAAAGGAGAGCATTCTAGGCATAGGGGACAGCCAGATGTTGAAATTATGATAAAAATAATTGGTAGCACCATAATTTCACTCATGAAGAATGGAGTAGTTGGAAAAAGGAATCAAATGGCGAAAGGGGAAATGAATTCAGTTCTGGACTTCTTGATCCTGGGAAAAGGTGTAGCCTAACTATGCATGGATTAACAAATTAAGAACTAATTACATGGAGATTTTCAGCTTCAAGATTTAAAATAGGCTATAGATAGTAACAAGTAGTTTCTAATCCGAGCTCTACTACTGGGGACATAACTAACTTCATAACCTTGTACAGGTCTTTGAGTTTCTAATTTGTTTGTTTCTCTAAATTGAGGTAGCTGGATTATCAGTTCTCACACTTTTTTTAATGTCCTGGACCCTTTGGGCAGTCTGGTGAAGCTTATGGACCTCATTTCAGGATAATGTTTTTAAATGCCTAAAATGTATGAAATTATAAAGTAAATCAATTACATTTAGGTATTATTAATATATATGTGTATATATATATATATATATTTTTTTTTAAAACAACTAATTCATGGACCTCAGGTTAAAATCCTTTGGAGCATTAAATGACCTTGTAAGTCCAATCTATCACACTATGATCCTGCCAGTTCTAAAACTTATTCCATAAGCCATTTGGCTAGGAAACAATAATTGCTTTAATTTACACATTATTTTGAATTAACCTCCATCAAATTAACAAGGTTTTACAGTATCATTGTTCTCATCACTACATTAAGACTTAAATTACATTGGAAAAAATAATATGGTAGCAATTGAAAAGCAACTAATTACCAGCAATTATAAGACAAATAATGTTTATACTACAAGTAGAGTTTGAGGCAGTTTAACAGACACTGATTCCCCATTTCTATAAGCAACTACTTAAAGCCAAAGAATGGAATTGCTTGTAAAAACATGGCAGTACTACTTTCATCTTCATCCCAATTAGTATTACAAGCCATCTTTCCATTAAAAAAAAAACAAAACAGCCTTGACTTGCCTTCCCATTTGCTTGTCTTTGCCTCAACTAATGGAAAGATGGACTATATGATCTGGGAGTTCATAACCCCAATTTAAACAGTCTTATGTTTTTGTACAAGGTGGCAAGATTATTAGTAAATATAATAATAACCTCAATACCTAGCTGCTTTCAACAAGTTTCATGGAGAAATATGAACAAACCCTTATACTTGTTGGACAAGTATATAGCCCTGCAGGGTATCTGGAATGAAAGCTTAAGCCTCTTTTCCAATTGCTTTTTTTTCCATGCTGACAACATCTTGAAGCCCAGTTTTAAAAAAAAAAGTCTTTTCTGATCTTAAGAGTAATTTATTTCGTCTCGTGACACATTTACCTTCAAATCGCATGCATTTTTTAATCTTCCAAGTTTTCCCAGGTACAAAATAAGACGAAGGTGCACTGACATTTTGACCCCCTCCTAACTTTGTCTTGCCACTGTCAGTCATATATTCATTTTATATGAATTAGTCATCTCAACAATGATGTATTTCTTAATAAACCTAGTTGATCCATTCTAGATCAGTTTTCTATTAAGATACCTGCTGAATTCTGAGACATAACGCCAACGCCCCTCTTCCCATAGACCATTTTCCAGTTGGTTAAGATTTGTGAGAAACAAACCCGACGTCTATCAAATTTACCAATAAAGTTAATGTCCCATTTGTATTTAGTAATTTTCGATTTGGAGGAATACCTCTGAAGAATAAATTCCTATTCTTAAAATCTGACCCACTAAGGCATGAAGTTGCCAGCTGCAGGAGCTCCGCGCACCACAAACTCACGAGGTTTAGAGAAGCTTTTTCTAATGGAAAAACAGGTTAATGGACGCTGCTCGCGGTAGACTCAGAGCCCTCTAGGGCTGGGCGCCACACAGCTTTTCGTTCCCCCTTTTTAAAAACCCAACAGTTTCTGCCTATTGTGTAAAAGCGATACGAACTCATTCTAGTTAGCACGCTAGGTTAAGGCTGGAGCAAAAGAAGCGAAAGCCTCGTGATACCACTCTTTGCAAGTGCATGCGTCAGGGGCAACGTGTTGAGTTTAAAACCGTGGATGCTTCCTTTTTTTTTTTTTTTTTTTTTGCTTCGGAGAAATAGTCGGCGGAGAATAGCCAGGTTAATCAGAAGCATGGGCGACCAAACACACCCCATGGAGAAGGGAGCAAGCCGCTCCCCCACAGCGCTGCCCAGCCCAACCCCACACCGCCCTGCACACCATCCAGCCCAGCCCATCTCGGGGAAAAGGACCGCCCACGCTTGCTAAATTTTTAAAAGCTCATCAGCTGTGACAGACGATTACTCCTCCCCAATTCCTCCTAGACTCTTCCTTTTCCACCCCGATTTAGTCTGTCCAGCTAAGAGCAAACGCGGTCTCTTCCTCTGGTACTGTAGCCCACTCGAGGGAGCCATAGCAAAAGATAGACCAAGCTGCTTCCCGGCGCTCGCAGGAGGCCCGCCCCAACCCAGGACGGCAAGTGATTGACAGCCGGCTGGTGCTATGAGCGGGAGGGGCGGGGCCTTATGCGTCACTTCCTGACCCTTCGGGGCGAGGGGCTATATAAGGGACTTGCTCACGCAGCGCCCTCGCTTACACAGTATGGCCGGCGACATTAGCTAGCGCTCGCTCTATGCTCTTCTCTGTAACGGGAACCAGCGGAGTAAAAGAGACTGAACAGCATCTGCCTCTATTTCCAACACAGACTCACGTTCAACTTTCGCACGAGAGAAAAAAAAAAAGCCGGGAAAAATTTTATTAATTTTTTTTAAAAAGTTAATATAAAATTATAACAGAAGCAAAAAAAAAAGAACACGCACGCAAAAAAAAAAAAAACAACCAGAAACAAAAAAAACCTCCTGAACTTTAAAGAAGCAGCAGGAACAACCCGCAGCGGCGGAGGCGGCGGCGGCGGGAGAAGAGATTTAATTTAGTTGATTTTCTGTGGTTGTTGGTTGTTCGCTTGTCTCACAGTGATGGAAGCTGCACACTTCTTCGAAGGGACCGAGAAGCTGCTGGAGGTTTGGTTCTCCCGGCAGCAGCCAGACGAGAGCAAAGGATCTGGGGATCTCCGCACCATCCCAAGGTCGGGGCTGCGCGTGGGGGGCCGAAGGGTTGGAAGCACGGATAAGCGGTCTGCGGACAGAGCTAGAGAGTTAAAGGAAGGGAGGGGGGCGGAGGTGTCGAGAGGGCAGGTGGTAAAATCAGATGTTCTGTAGTAAGCGCTCTAAATTTTCGTGGTGATGATGATGGTGGGGGAAAGGGGAGGGGACTGGAGCGCCGTTTGCGCTGGGGCCTTTGCCTCGTGCCGGCCGCGCTCAGGTAACGTCCTTCCGCGGGCTGGGGGTGGGGTGGGGGAGCGCGGGCTTCAGGTGATTGAGGTATGGAATGTTCACCCATCCGGGCTACTGGGCGCCGCCCCCGCCTGGAGGGAGAGATAGAGAGAGAGAAAGGGGGGGCGGAGAAGAGCGGGTCGGTGGTTTGGTCTCCTTCCCTCCCACCCCCGGTCAGGTGTGTTCGGCGCCGTCCGCCCGAGCTTAATAAGCCTGGGGTTCGCTCTTGGGCGGTTCTTGTGTCTGCGTTAGGTGACCTCGATCCAGCCATTACCACCACCACCACCCCCTCAGCCCCTAGTTTTGGGGAAGAGAGCAGGCACGCTCTTCCCGCCGCTCCCAGGAAGAAGGGGAATTACTCCGGGTTCCTCCTCGTAGAAGGGTCTCATTTAAGCAGGCCTCCTGCGGAGCCGCCATAAAAACCCGCCTCCCGCGGCCTCCCCCTTGTGTACTAGTCGGGTCCCTGCTGGCAGGCTCCTTGTGGTGGGGAGTGAGTGGGAGGCGGCGGTGTCGCAGTGTCTCGGGCGGCCTCGGATGGGGGTGCTGGGGGGGGGGGCGCCGCTGTCGCGCTGAAATGCTCTGCACCAAAACCTCCGGCCTAGCGCGTGGCCCGCGCGGCCTCCGGGCCTGAGAGATCCGCCTTTGCTATCGAGACTGGTCTGCAGCTGCTTTTGGTTGGTGGCCGCCCCTACGGGCTTGACGAAACCCCAGAATGTAGGCTAGGAGAGGAAGTATTTGTTGGAGGCTTTTCTGACCTTGTGCAGTATAACCTGTTACTTGAGCCTGTGAGATCGGGGACATGGGGAGCTGGTATGCAGCGTTAATAGAATAGATGCCCATCCTTGCAATTATTTCTGCCTGGGGCTCTGTGTGTAACGTATTTATACTGCCTAATGCCTTAAGCTTGGTCAGGGAGATCTGGGGCCCTGGACTCCCTGTACCTTACAGTTTGAGGCTTTTTCAGAAACTCCTTTCCTTGGTGGCCACTAGTGGCTTCTTTGGAGGTATATTCAGAAGCTAGCTCTAATTTCTTTCCCCCCCCCTCTTTTTTTAAACAATGACATTATTGGAAATACTGGCCTGTATTTTATGCAAGGTGGTAATAATGAAAGGTACCTGGAAGATTGCCCTTGACCTAGTGTCGTGCGACCTAGTGTCTCTGTAGGACCAAAATGTGCTTTAACCTTTTTCCTTACTCTCTGCAGCCCTCCTTTATGTTCCCCCCACACCGCCCCAGTAGCCATAACTACGATTACACGTGAGGTTCTTAGCTCTGCCTTATCGTCTAGCAGGCTCCTCTTCATTGAAAAGTTGGGCCAATGAGAGCTTTTAGGGTAGGCAGAATGTTGGGCCCTGTGGGTGTTAGCCAATGGGATTTTGAAGAATGTTGTTGGCTGCCACTCAGTCCTAATCCTCTGATAAAGAGCCACAGAGGTTAAGGGAAAACTAGGAGGTGCTACGAGGCATTTTAGGCACTTTTTTGTAGCTCTTTCTCCAGCCGTAAAATTTGAAGGATTCCTGGTGTTCGTTGTGACTACAAAGTACACTGACTCTTACAAGTTTTGTGTGATGCTTAAGACTTTTAACTGTAGAGCTGCTACTTTTTTCTTGTTCTTCCACTTAAAAAAAAAGACGACAAAACCTCCCTGTGTATGTGTCCATAATGATAAAATTGATGTCTTTAGAAGTCTCAAAAAAAAAAGTTATTATAGAAGAGTAAGTAAATGGAAGTGTTATAGAAATTTTAGCCACAGAATAACAGGTTTCCTTGGCCAAGAGATTGAATATTTCTCCCATGATTTAAATAATAGTTCCTTCGAGAAAAATTTGGATGAACTAAGAGCTATAAAGGTTTGTTTTTGTTTTTTTTTTTTTATTTACAAGGTGCTAGGTAAATTTAGAACCATAGAATTTGAGGGATGTTGACATGAGTAGTTCATGTATTGAATTCTCCTTTAGTGAAGGTTTGTGGTATTAATGTAGATTTTAATCTGCCTAGGAAAGGGTCACCTCATAGAACTAGCCGTTTTGTAGGATCTTTTTGTTTTGAGGGAAACCCTGGGGAAAGAGTAGAGATTCTTAATCTGGGTTCCTGAACTTTTTTTAAGCATTTTTGAAAACTATATTTTTAAAAATAGCTTGTTTCTTTTGTAATCCTGTTTTGTTTTATGCATTTATAAACATGATTGAGAACGGTTCATAGGCTTCACCAGACTGCTGAAGGGACCATCATGCAAGAGTAAGAAAGGCCTTGACTTTAGACCTGAAACGGCCCACAAAGATGAAGTGATTTATTTATACCTAGTTAGGGTCACATAGTGGAAGATCCAGCTGGATTGTAACCCAAATTTAAGGCATTTTTAAGACTGTGACACCAAGTTACCTTTCATTTGACTCTTGGGTACTCTTCAAGAAAATGTATTAGAGAGGGACACCTAGGTGCTGCAGTGAATAGAGTACTGACCCTAGAGTCAGGAGGACCTGAGTTCCAATTCTATCCTCTGAACAGGATGTTGGGCAAGTCACTTAACCCCCATTGCTCTTCTCCCCCCGAAGAAAAAAAAAGTAGGATGGATTCGAGTTTGTGCTCCAACACTTACTAGCTAAATAGGCAAGTGGGCAAAACTCCCCGAGTCTGGAGCCCTCCAATTTTTGCTGTAAAACCATTTTTCTAGACTCATAAAACAATCCGGTAGTTTACCAGTTTGGGGAAAATACATGATTGATCTGAGTTCAGTTGGTAAGCTGATTGTGCAACTAAAAAACTACTGTAGAATCCTTTAATATTGCTTAGAAATTGTGGAATGAAGTGATTTTTTTTTTTTTTTAGTAGCTTGGACATGTTTTTTGGTGAAGAGCTCATTGATATATTCTGAGGCAATCCCATTAGTTTCCAAAACATCTGGTCTTTAGTAAACAAGCATTTGTTAAACTTGAGTGCAGACATGCTTGTGTCTGTGTGTGCACATTGTGTGTGTTCACTCACAGGCCCACAAACCGAGTTTTATTTTCTTATCTCTCTGACCTGAACTTCCAAGTTCAGCAAGCTTTACTAAACTGCTACGAAATATATATTATAAATTTAAATAGTATGACAAGGAATTTTTGCTAGTTAAACTAGCCTAACTACCTTCCTCACTTTATTGGGGGGTGAAAGGTATACATAGATGCCATACTGAAATTCTGACCCCTGGCCATGGAGTTATGAGCAGAGAAGACTGAGGAACATCATTAAAGCAGTAAATTGACTTTGTAAAATTTTCCAGGGTGTGTAAAAAGAGAATGATGATGATTACGAAATAGTATCATTTTTCTGGCGTATTTCCCATCTACCTTGTTAGTATCTTAACAAGTTCAGAGTATCTCTGAATAGTGCAGTGTGCACTAAACAAGTTGTGACATGCTTTGTAGGTTAATATTGTAGGGGAATAAATAAGTCCATCTTTTTAAATGAAAAATTAGAACATCTTTTGATTATTTAAAATTTGGTTATTAGATTTAATTCATAATTTCAGTGCAGGGGGTAGTGACTTGTAATAGTCTAGTCAAATGATCAAGAATGTGAAACTTGAGTAAAGAGGACAGATGTGTTTCTTTTCTTTTTATGTCACTTAGAAAATGTGGTGACCTTGTCTATGGAATTAAAGTATGTGAACTAAAGTGGCTTTCCCCTAGTATAGGAACTCTAAAAATATTGATTGAATCTTCATAATGCTTGGTTAAGTTATATAACCATAGCTGTCTATCCATAATATGTTGAATTGAAAAATGTTGTATTTGAATATAAATAGCAGAGTCTGGTTGAAAGAACACTGGAATTAAAGGTTACTGTTATGGAAAAGTTATTCAACCTCTATGAGACTGTTTCCTCATTTGTGATTTATATTTGCATTACCTACTTCACTGAGATGTTATAATAGCTATATAACGTTGTTTGTGCCTATCAGATTATATAGCCGTAAGTATTACCAGTGCCCAGAGTTTAGAAATTGTCATGGGTTTTGTTGTAATTTGATTCAGTGCTTGCCCTTTGGTCCAGGGGGAAAGAACACTGGATTTGGAGTCAGAAAACATGGATTTGAATCAGAGCCCTGTCCAGACCTTAGCTAAGTAAATCATTTTAGCATCTCTAAGGCTCAATTCATCTGCAAAATGAGAGGATTAAACTAGGTGACCTCTAAATTCCCCTCCAGCCTGAAATTGATAATCCTATGCCAAGCTCCCAGGGTAATTTTTGAACAGGAAGAAAGAGTAGCATCAAAAGAAGTGGGGGAGTAAAGGTGAGGGAAATGACCCCATTTGAACTTTACTTGACAAAAATTCTTTGGTTTGCCATTTCCTTTTCTAACTCATTTTAATATGAGGCAAACAGGGTTAAATGACTTGTCTAGGGTCACGCAGTTATAGTAAGTGTCTGAGGCCCGATTTACACTCTGAAAGAAGAGTAGTGCCATCAGCTGTCTGGTGGTAACATTCCGTGATTATGGGCTGCCTTTGCAAAAGCATAGAAGTAAGAAGTATGGGATATCCTGTGTAGTGTGTAAAAGTAAAAAAAATTTTTAGTCTAGAGCCATAATATTAAGGGCCTTTAAATGTCAAAGAGAAGTTCTGGATGACTGGGAAAATGGTGACCAAAAAAATTGGGGGGAAAAAATTAGGAAGTTAGAAAAGGGGTATGTTTAGGAAGGGGGGATAATGAATTCTGTTTGAACTTGCTGAGTATGAGATATATGTGTAAAACCTCCAGTGATTATGTCCAAGTAGGAGACTGGGGTGGGGGGGGGTAAGACCAGAAGATTTCGAGTTATTTGCATAGAGGTATAAGAATAGTTGAATCTACCAGATCTGGTAAGATTGACTTAGTGGAGAATATGGACAGAAGCCCTAGGATTGAGCCCTGAGACTGGAGAAGGTAGATGGAGGGGAAATAGAAGAAATAGAAATAATGGAAGACTGAAAAGAAATGATATGACATAAGGCATAGGTAAGAAGGAGAACCATGAAAAATAGTGTCCCAAAGGAAGGAGAACATATCCAAAAGGAATGGTCTAGGAGATGGCAGGTAAATGCCTTGGTCAGGTGGCATGAATATTTTAAAGCTTTAAGATTTGGGCATGTTTGAAAGTAGCTACTAAGGACAATGGCTAAGAGATTTGTGATTGAGAGCATAACACGGTAGAGGAATTGACCTTTCTGGAAAAGGACCTGGGATGTGATGCTGAGGTGATTTGGAGTTTGGGGGGGGGGGGGCACTTTTTTTTTTCCCAGTTTTTTCAGTGAAGTATGAGGTGGGCCCGTCCGTTGTGAACAGGATTGTCTTTTCTAAAAATTTGTACTTGGATTTAAAATTTATGGTACATATATCAACAGAAGGAACTGTGGAAAAGATATCCTTTGCTGAATCTGCTGTTTTGGAATGCAGTTGTGAAGGGGTCCACTTGACACTGGCTAACATAAGGACTCAAAATTGTTGAGGGACAGTGTGTTAATGTTGAACTAATTATAATTAACTCAAGAGTGAAAACTTCTAAGGGATTAAAGTGGAGCCAAAGAAATCCCAGAGCCTTTCACAGACTGTAGGGCCTGGAATTTCTGTGAGAATGAAGACTATTGTCTTATTAGTGTTAAGGTCCAGGGAGAACTAATTTGAAAGGGTTAAGAGAGGTTATTTTGTCAGAGGAATTTTAGTGTGGTTTGTGGAGGTAGGAAAAAAAGCATTCTTTTGTGTAATAGTGAGAAAATATATATATATATATATATATATATATATATATATATCATCCCTGGTACAGAGACCTTGGATATATGAGGACATAAAGGAACTGTGAGGTCCATTGTTAATATAATGGAAAGAAAATTCCATTAGGCTGGAAGTTCAGATAATGCTCTAAGTCACAGTCCTGATTATAGTGCCAACTAGTTAATAGAATCTTAATCTAGAAAGATAAAAGGCATGATGTTTCTCATAGTTTAAAACAGGATGGAGTGGAATTAAATTGTATATTAGAGGGTGAACCCAACAGTAATCTCCATTCCACTTTACTCAGTATGTGACTTTGCTTAACTTGGATCTGTTTTTCAAACTTCCCCTTTAAAAAAAATTTTTTTTAGAATAATCATCCAAAGAATCTAGAACTTAAAGTTCTTCAATACCTGCAACTAGGAATTAAGATATACAGAGGCTGGGGTAGGGATACCCTCCCTGCCCTACCAGAAAGAGAGCAGGGGAGGGGAGGGGATTTATAATGGGATTGCTGTTTTAGGGTTGGGACAGGGGAAAGACTGGGAGAAAATTTGTAATTCAAAAATGTCATGAAAATGAATGATGTAAACAAGAAAACATAAAAAATATATCATGAGGAAAAAAATTAGACTAATCAGGGATTTCTCTACCACATTTAAAGTAGTTAAATTGAAGAATGGATTCAGGAACCAGTCTTAGGTAGTTTTAAGAAGATGGACATCTTTCTTTCAATAGTGTGTCATCTGAACATGGTAAGCCAAATTAAATTCAGTGGGATTGCTTTTGATTTTTTTTAAATTGTCAATAAATATTTTCTGTTTATTGAACATTCTTCATTCCAGCTTTAAAACTGTAGAGGTAAATTGATTTACCTTCCCCCCCTTTTTTTTTAAACTCATAAATGAGGACCAGAAAAACAGCATGTGGGTTTCAAATTCAATCTGAGGCAATTTGTGGAAGGGTAGTCTTAATAGATATTTGATAATTTTTGGATCTTTATTGATAGGGCAATTGAGTCTATAATTCATTCTGCCCTCTCTCTCCTCCCCCTTTTTGTAAGCTATTAACCTAGAGCCAGATATCCTAGATTTATACTGTGGGAAGTGATTGAACTGTTAAGTTGAAATGTTGAGATATCTGAATTGTATCTTTTATTCCCCCTGGAAATGTGTAAATATAAAATGGATAGAAGTATGATTAACATTTAGAAGACTTGGTAGGGTTCCCCCTGGTCAACTGGGATCAACTAGTGTCTCCCCACACCCCATTATACAGATGTAGAATATACCTTTGTTGTTGAATGTTGTATGTGTATATTATGACCCAAATAAATGACCTCCATAGCACTAACATGTTTGTCCTATACATAGTAACTGAATAAATATTTGTTGAATGAGGGAATGAATTCAACTTGGGGCAGATAGGGCAAGTACCTATGAAAATAAGCTAAAAGCAAAGAGTAAATTTGATCTATTCAGAGATTACTTGATTCATGAACTGGATTTGTATATACTAAAGTAAATTCATTCTGCTTTTTTGTAACCTGCTTTAAAATTCATAGAAAAGGACAGCTGTCTAAATTAATCTTAGTGACCTATAAAAATATCAAGGTGAGTCCAGTTATTAAACTTATACCTTAAAAAAATTACAAATTCTCAAAAATTATCAAAAAAAATTAAAATGTCATTAGTAGTACCTTAAATTCTATACGTTTTATTTAAAGTGTGTGTAAGCTTAACAAAATGTAAGTTTATGTTGCTATTTTCATAAAATGTTATAAGCTGTTTTGTATGTTCACTGTATCATTTTGTATACAAGTTGCGTGTGTTGAGTTTTTCCTGTGAGAATATTCCAGGGTCAGTTTCTTACCTGTTAAAATGTGAGTAGTTTACATTGAATGGTCTTAGAAATTCCAACTCAAGTAATCTATTTTAGAATATGAGTTTAAGATTGACATGGTGGAGCTTATTAAAGAAAAAGTAAAGGAAGAGATTGCAGTAAATCATTGAGACTGCTAGCTTTGTTTGAAAACTGGACTTTAGGAGACCTGGCTTAAGACAGGTCAATTTCCTCCTCTGTCAAATGAAAATGAAGCATTGATTTACTTAGTACTTTGCTGATTAAAGAAGGGACATTTCTGACTGATTGGGAAGGGGGAGAATGCTTGATCTGCAGACTACAGTAAGGATTTCCACACATTATGTGCCAGTACCAGCATCTAATTACTTGTGACTTGTCTGTTTCTTGAAGTGGTCTGAAGACAGGTCAATAACTTCTGTCACTTCATATTTTAAGTCACCAAGCAAAAATTAGAAAAAAGTTAGGGGGAAAAAAAACTAGGTTAATCTTACCAAAGCAGAGTTTTTAAAATAAGCCTTCCTTTTGTGTCTCTAGTATTCACAAAAACAGTGAATTGTTTAACTTAGTAATGAGGTGGAGTTAAATACAGGAGTATTGAACATGTAGTTCAAATTTACATGTGAAAATTTCATCACTAAATGGTATTTTATTTGTTTCTGAAAGACAGGTTAATTTAATAGTACTAAAGCTCTAACATTGGAAAATAAATTTAATTCTAGCAGTAGTTTTGCAGTTTTTATGCCACACTAAGACATTGAAACCATGATTTTTATGGTTAAAAGAAATTTGCAGTAAAGGCTGAGGACCAGTAGTTGCAAATATAGTAATTGAATTGAAACCTCAGCATTAACTTTCCCGGAACTCATTCCATACTTGACTACGTCATTGCTCAAGCTTTACAGCATCAATGATTTACATTAAAGGAATCCACAGCCTAAGCCAAAAAACCTTTTAGTAAAAAAGTTTTGAAATAAAAAAGCTTTTCCTATTAAAGAGCTGGACTTTCACAGTATTTTTCTCTCCCCCCCACCTCCAACTTTTTTTTAACCTTCGTGGATCTATACTTAAATACGTAAAGTCAAGTAGCTTCTCTGAGCTGCTGCCCAGAACAGAAGGGACTTGGATTAAGGAATAGCATCAGACAGTTAGAAATGAGTTTTTTGATCAACAGTCTGAAACACTACCATTTTTTTTTTCAGTCTGAATAATCTTCATACAATTTTTACAAAGGAAAATATTTTCCTTCCAAAGCATAGCATCTGATCTGCTAGTATATACTTAATGGTGTATATTATAGTAGTGCTTTTCCACACATTAACACATTATTAAAATTGGTCTTTCAACTGATAAGACAGGTATAAGTTGGAGAGAGCCCTGTGACTCTTATCATTTAAAATGACATCTACTTTGATACCATAGGATTGGAAGGAATACAGAAGTCATTTGATCTACAGCCCACTTCATCAGTGTTCCTTTAAATATTTTATACAAGTTTTTTTGACCGAATAACTCTTTGTTTAAAATTTTATTCTACTACTATTAGAATGCAAACCTTGATATTTTTCTGGAGATCCATTCTGATTATGTGGGGAGAGAATCCAGTTCCTTGTAATTCAAATAAAAAATTTAATGAAACAAGATGCTCTGCACAGAGAAATAAAGACTGATTCTCTCCCCACCCAATATAATGTATCTATGTTCATGTGACATTATATGGGATGAACATGGTGACGTGAGCAGGTTTCCTAAGCTTGTTATCTTGGTATATTTAATATAACGGATATCCTTAATCTCATATATAAATTGAATCTAAGGTACATTGATATGCAGGGATGTTAAAACATTAGCAGATAATTGCTTCATAACTCACATTTTTATATATAGTGTTCAAAATGTATTTCTCAAAACAGCACTGTACACAGAAGAAAACTGAGTGTGGGTAGAGGTCAAATGACTTACCTCTGTGGTCATGAAGCTGCTAGTAAGTAAAGTATCAGAGAGACACAATTAGGAACCTAGGTATTTCTTGACTGTAAGTCTATTCCTCTTGGTGAATATATTATTTTATCAAGTCAGTAGTTCCCAAGAACTGACTGTAATTCTCTTTAAACAAAGTGGATCAGAAGTCCATTTTCCACTCAACTGTCAAGGGGTCTTCCTAACTAAACCATAGGTCTGAGCATGTCAATCTCATGCACCACCTACCTACTCTAGTGGTGTCCTATCATCTCCAACGTGTACATATAGTTGTTTGGTAGTTGTCTCCTCTATTAGACTGAGTTCTTTGAGATCAAGGACTGCCTTTTGCCTTTCTTTGTGTCCCTAGTACTTAAAATAGTACCAGACATATTATATATAGGCACTTAATAAATGTTTATTGACATATCAAGTTAAGAATAGGTCTTGAGTTAGTAGTGGGGATGATTAGATAATTAAGTCTTTGGGATGGGGTAGGGCATGAGCTCTAGAGATGATGAGGGAAAGGTATAGCATTCTGCTAGTATGGGGGGAGGTTGTTTTGAACCCTTTGACTACAAATTTTAATTTAATATGAAACATGTTTCTGGGGGTAACAAGATAAAAACGGCATCTGTGAAGGTTAGTTCAGCAACCAAGGGATCTGAATGTTCATGCTCTAAAACATTGGGACTATATTAAATCTCTGGCTTATGAGTCACTGAAATTGTCTTTTTCTGACAATCCTCATCCTTCCTACCCCTCACTCCCATCAACATGTCTCTGGAATAATTTGATCTTTACTCACTGAGTATCTTAATGGAAGAAATCCTTTGGTTTCTAAACAGCACTTCAGGAAGTGATTTCATTTCCAACTTAGTTCCTTGTTGTAATTGTCTCCTTTAGCTGACTTATATGATAGATTCTATGTACTTTTTAAAAAACTTCTTTATATAAACATGTTGAATGTGTAACACCTGTGGACCTTCCACCTCCACAAAGGGGAAGGTTGGGGGTTAATAGTGGTGTTTCATATCTCTTCATTTATGTTCCACTTAATCTTTATAAATTTTGTTATATTTACTTTTTTTTAATGGTTCATTCTTTTACATTGCTTTTTGGTTGTTTTTATTGTTTTCTTGACTGCATGCTTTGCATCAGTTCATATAGATCTTTCGATGCTTCTCTGTGTTCATTACACATCATTTTTTACAGCACAGTTGTATTTCGTTCCATTTACTTACCACAATTTATTTAATATTCTCCAAGTCAGTGGTTCTTAACCTTCCTAATGCCATGACCCTTTAATACTCCTATTTGGGCATATCTGCATGTCTTCGGACCCATCTTGAGATGGATAGAGGAGCGGTGGCTCGTTCTGATGGTCTTAGGCAATCCCTGTGAAAGGGCCCTTTAATACCCAAAGGGGGCACAACCTACAGGTTGAACCACTGCTCTAAATAATAGGCATCTTTGTATCAAATCCTTAGCTATCCCCCCCCGAAAAAGTGCTAATATTTTGGAGTATATGGTGACTTTTTCTTTTAACTTTAAAATAAAAGATCATTTTTAATATTCATTCTTAAGAAAATCTTTTGAGTTCCAAAATTTCTTTCTCTCTCACTATAATTGCTCTCCAGAAGGGTTGGATCAATTCACTACTACGCCACCAGTGGATTAGTGGAGGGACCTTTTCTTGTTGGCTTCAATTAAGACCCAGTAAATGTAGTCTCTAATTTCCACATGTGTGACACAGTGAAACTGTCATGGTGAACAATTTCTAGTAGAGTTTTTTAAATATAATTTTCCCATCACAATATTCCTGTGAAGTTATGTAATTTGTTGAAATTTCGAACAATTGACCATTTACTTGACAAATTATTTCTAGGTCAAATTTTAGAATGGAATTTTCTGTTCATTCTAGGACAGAAATGGCCTTTTCCAGACCCCAATGCAGAGATCATCAGTATTGCCTCTAAGATAAAATATATTTGTAGCCTTGTATTAGATTTACCCTACCCTCTGTCACAACAACACCCAGTCTTTCTATCTTTGTTTTGTTTACATTACTCTTCTTTCACACAGTCTATTTCAGACAAAAGGGAATTTCCTAGTAGTTGCTCCAAACTAGTTTGCCTCTGCCTCATACACTGGAATGAGTTCTTCTTTCACTGCTAAACTTAAATATTGCTGCCTCTGAATCCCTAAAACATTCTTCCAATTTACCTTGTCCTTTTTAGCATCCTCCCAGCACTTATCCTTCCAATTTAAGTACCTTTTGGCCCTCTATAGTAGCACATAGGCAATAGGGAGAAAACAGTTGTAATCAAAGGACTTGGGTTCAATTTCCGGTTCTGCCTTTTACTACCCTGACCTTGAGCAAGTCAGATAACAAACTCCTCCTGGGTTTCAATATGCTTATATCATAAGGAATATCTTCTAGTAAATAGGACAAGATTTGTATATGCATTTATAGTGCATGGTGTGCAGATAGTATCATTTTAATTTCTTAAAAGACCAGGAAAATGTGATTATGTTAATTTGTAAAGGTATAGACTGTAAGCTTTCTTTTTCTCTTTGCCTTTTTGGAGGGGGGAAGGTAGCACAGTTGGGGTTAAGTGGCTTGCCTGAGGTCACATGGCCAGTAAGTGTTAAGTATCTAAGGCTGGATCTGACTCAGGTTCTCCTGACTCCAGGGTCGGTGCTCTACTCACTGTACCACCTACCCACTCCTATAAACTTTCTAATAACCAAAAAAAAAAAAATCACATTATATAGTACTTTAAGGTTTACAGAGTTCTTCCTTCCCTTTCACACACAAGGGAAAGATGTAGCTTTTGTGTTTCAATAAACCCAATTCAAAATCCTTTGCTTTTTATACTATTGCATATTGTCTTTCTGTAGAACCATTTGGTTCACCCAGTTTTAAAAGAAAGTGCTGTGCATTTTAGGTTTACAATTCAGTTATATAGAAGACTTCATAGAAAAAATAATGTTAGAAAAAGTGTGTTCCTAGGTCATAAAACCTAAATATAGCTGTACACATAGGGTACAAAATGGTAAATAATGTTATTGTAAGTGTACAAACCATTCCATAACATTCCAGTAAGAATTGATCTTCAGTGCTGGCTTAAAGATATATTCTGAGTATCCTCTGGACAGGTAGGTGTTACAGTGAGTAGAGTATTGGCTCTGGAGTCAGGAAGATTCATGTTCCTGAGCTCAAATCAGACCTCAGACATTTACTAGTTGTATGACCCTGTTAAACCATATTCATCAGTTTCCTCATCTGTTCAGTGAGCTAGAGAAGTAAATGGCAAGTCACTCCTGTACAAGAGTAAGGGTAGGGGAACCTGGAGGCTCCTCACTCCTCCAGTGTTTTTGTCAAGAAAACCTCAAAAGTGATCATGAATAGTGGGACACAAATGAAAAACAACCAGAAAGTCTTCTCCAAAGTTTCGTTTGCTCAAGTCACCCTTACAGAGGCAGACATACAAGCATATCGTTCTAATAGGATAACAGGTGCCTTCTCTGAGAACTTAAGTTCCAAGACAAACTGTCCTAAATATATTTGGGTTTCAGTTCCCTTGAACCTGAATTTCTTAACCTTCTATCACCTTGATAAGTTAATCAAAGTAGAGAATGTTTTTTTCTACACTTCATCTTTTACTTTTTGTGTTGGTAAGGCATAGGAGAAGGGGAAGCAAAGCCCAAACCTAAGATATTCTGGATAGGGCAACATTGGAAGTCCAAGCACCTGGTTGGTATTTGCTATTCCTGCTGTGGGTTGTTGACAGATGGAGTGCTGAGGTGTGAAAAAGATAGTGAGTGCCTCAGGGAAGGGAAGACATACTAATAACTAGAAGGAGAGACAGGCCCAGCCTGTCTGACTTGGCATCTGGCAAGCTGGCTTATTATCCTCTTCTCTTGCTTCCAGAGAGCAGTAGAAAAAAAAAGCTAGGAATATTATGACCTCCCACCCTCTAAAGCTCTAGAGCAGTGTAGGAAGTAAGCAATATTGTGCTTGGGGAACTTGTTCAGTTTGTCTTTGGGGGAAAGAACCAGGAATATTAGGTTGGAAACTGTAGAGACAAGATTTTTGGCAATTCCTAATAATAGAGATGTCAGGTAATGAATGAAATAGGACCTCAATAGGTTGCACCTCTCTGGAGGGCTTCCAAGCTAAGCCTAGATGACTATTTGGATATTGTAGAGGGGATTCTTGAATGTATAAAGTATGTAGGACTGCAAAGGAAAAAAGTAATGCTGAAATACAGTTTATCGGTATTTTTCTTAAAACCTCATAGACTCTTAAGAACTATTAGATGATCTTTTTCCTTTCCCTTTTGCCTTCCTGTTCTTCCCCTCCATTGTAACAGTTATCCCTTGCCTCTTCTTTCTGGGGTGATTAACTCTATTCTGTCTCTCCCTGTCTCTTCTCATTCTAGTCCTCTCCCACTTCAGAATTTCACCTTATAAAGTATTCAGTTGATCCTTCCTATTCATTTGATCCTGTGCCCTCTATTAACTCATATACACACATGCTCAGATATGTATTCATATGCATATATACCCTCCTATCCTATATAGACATGTGTAGGTATATGTATATATACATTTGTATTCCCTTCTATCCTTGTACTGAGAAAAGTTTCCTAAGTTACTATTATCGTTTTTCCATATTGGCATGTAAATAGTTCAGCTTTGATAAGTTCCTTAGAATTTCTTTCTTTGCTTCTTGTGTTTGAATGTCAAATTTTCTGTTCAGTTCTGGTTTTTTCAGCAAAATGCCTGAAAGTCCTTCACCTCACTGAATGACCGTATTTTCCCCTGGAACATTATACTCAATTTTGCGGGGTAGGTGATTCTTGGTTTTAATCCCAGCTCCCTTGATCTCTGGAATATCATATTCCAGGCCCTTCAATCCCTCAGTGCAGAAGCTGCCAGATCCTGGGTTATCCTAATTGTGTTTCCACAGTATTGTGGAAATTGTTTTCTCTTGGCAGTCTGTAATATTTTCTCCTTGATATGGGGATTCCGGAACCTGGTAATAACATTATTAGGAGTTTTCTTTTGGGGATCTTTTTCAAGAGGTGATCAGTGAATTCTTCCAAGTTCTTTTTTTCATCATGGCTTTCAGGTCATCCAATAATTTCAAATTGTCTCTCCTGG
The DNA here is from genome assembly GCA_028646575.1 of Pseudocheirus occidentalis. Classification (NCBI taxonomy): domain Eukaryota; kingdom Metazoa; phylum Chordata; class Mammalia; order Diprotodontia; family Pseudocheiridae; genus Pseudocheirus; species Pseudocheirus occidentalis. The sequence continues at coordinate 272,068,648 of CM053593.1, forward strand.
ATCTATTTTCCAGGTCAGTGGGTTTTTTTTTTCAAGGAGATATTTCACATTGCTTTCGATTTTTTCATTTCTTTGTAACTGTTTGATAGTATCTTGGTTTCTCAAAGTCATTTGCTTCCACTTGCTCCACTCTAATTCTGAAGGAATTATTCTCTTCAGAATGCTTTTGAGATTCTTTTTCCCTCTGGCAAATTTGACTTTTTAAGGCATTCTTCTCCTCATTGGCGTTTTGGGCCTCTTTTGCCATTTGAGTTCATCTGCTTTTTAAGGTGTTATTTTCTTCAGTTAGGTTGTTGACTCTCTTTTCTTGCATCATTCTCATTTCTCTTCCCAGTTTTTCCTCCACGTCTCTTATTTGGTTTTCAAAGTCCTTTTTAAGCTGATCTATGTGGGCAATCTTCATGTTTCTTGAAAGCATTTGGTGTGGGAGTTCTGACTGTGTTGTCTTCCTCCCGTTTCGTGCTTTGATCCTTTTTGTTTGCAAAAAATGATTCTAGAGTTTTATTGCTGTTCTCATTTTGCTTCCTTTTCCTGCTCATTTTGGCCAGTCACTTAATTGCTTGAGTTTTTAGCTCTGTGGAATTCTGCTTCCAGAAGGGGAAGCTCTGTCCTAAATCACTGGGATTTTCAAAGCTGCTAGAGCTATTAGAGGGCTGCTGCAGCCCCCACCAGCTTTGGCTCACTGAAAATGCGCCCCAAGACCACAATTCCAGATCTAGGCCACTCAACGCAAGAGCACTTGGCCTCTGAACAATTGCTTGGCCCCACTGCAGTCTGCAGGCTGGGAGTTCTGAAGCAACCAGGTGGGTGTGGCTGCCGCTTCTGTTGCTTCCTTGCCCTGGAAGCAGTTCAGCCAGACTGCTTTTCTCCACCAAATTTAGATGCATTCCACTGACCTTTCGCTTAGACCTTATTTCTTCTGGCTTGATAAATCTGGAAACTGTCACAGCTACCGCAGGTCCACTCTCCTAAAGACTCCAACTGTGACTCCTCCTGATTGTCCTGGGGCCAGGCTGGGCTGGTTTCGGCTCCCAGCCTGCTGTGATGAGCCCTACCTGCCGAGCTACCTTCAGCGAGAGAGATGTGTTTTCTGTATTTTTGTGAATTTTGGAGCCCTAAAATTTGTTTATAGTCATATTTGATGGGTATTTGAGGTGGCTATATGGGAGCTGTGAAACCTTGCTGCTTCTATGCCGCCATCTTGGCTCCGACCCTGGTCTCTGATGATCTCTTCCATAAAGTCCTTTGTATCACAGAATCCATAATGCTTTTGAGCATAACACCTCTACTCTTTCTCTCTCTGGTAGAAGAATGTTTAGATACTGCCTAAAGTTAGGAGGATGGAAATGAAATGTAAAGCTGTTCAGTAATTTTTTTTTTTTAAGGGAGTGTGGCATGGTATCAGATTTCTAGAGTAGAACAGTTTAAAATTTGACTCATTTTACTTTTCATAAAACAATCCCCAATTTTTAATTGGTCAATACAAAATAACATAATTTCAGTTGAAACAAGGAATCTTAATTTTTGTAGTAAGACAGTATTCATTAAACCATGCTTTAATATAATTTTCAGGCTGGTCCTAGCACTGCTAGGTTGTAATAACCTTATTTCCCTATTGTTTAAAGTAGAACACTTCTATGGTAAGGTTTTTTGTTCTTGTCTTTGTTTTTTATTTTGCAATTGGTTATTTATTCCAGTGGTTATATAACCATTGGAACTACTCATAATTTAATTTGGTGAAATGAAATCAACACAAAAAACTGGATAGATTGATTTAATTTTGTTGCCTTTTGTTTTCACCTTCATTTTCTTTTTTTTTTTTTCAATGAACAAAAGACTTGTCTACCCCTCAGCTTCCCCCCTTCCCTGAAGTGGGGAAGTTAGGAAAAATAAATTCTCACATAAGCCAAGTAAAAAAAAATATATATATATATAAGTACCATCAGTCCATCACTTCAAATTGATTCCAGGAATATTTCATATTTATGTTTGGTCCCCCACAGTGGCAAAGAAAGGAGGAAGGGGTCGTTTTTCTTATCTTTTGGGGCTGAGCTTATCATTATTAGTAATTGCAGAGTATTTTGTATAATATTTTTGTAGTTCTACTTACCTTATTCATACATGACTTCACGTACATTTTCTAAATTCTTCGTATTCATCCTCTTACTATGGCATAGTAATTTTGTTTCTTCATGTTTGTATACTGCCTTTTAGTTAGTAGTTACTCAGTAGATATTTACTTTTTATTTCCAATTCTTTATCAAAACAAAGTTCTATGAGCTTTATGACATATTTGGAAATGTTACATCTTTCATCTTCATGAGAGTATGTACCTACTAATGGGGGCTATCAAACATTTTAGATTGCTCCCTTTTGAATACCATGTTATGGAGACCGTGCTTATTGTGAAAAGTACACTTTGACATTTTCATAGATAAAGAAGCCTCATTACTTTCAGAGGAAGATGTATAGGAATAAAAATTCTGCCAAGAGAAAATAAGGAAAATTGGGTGTTGTTATGATCACAATAAGCAGTTGACAACTAGGTAAATTTCCAGCACTGATTAGTATATTGGTTGGCATTGCTTAAGCTGTAGTTGTCCAGATTTCTGGAAAGAAAATTAATGGTGCAATCCCCTTCCTGATGGTAAGACATGAGTTTCTATGATATGTGTTAAGAAGGGGGTGGAGTCAAGGGACTAAAGCTAACTAATTATGTACACTTTTCTTTTTGTAGGTTTGAGTGGGACAAACTTTTGGAGAATGTGCATTGTTTAATCATAAGTGTGACAAAAACTGACAAGCAGGAAGCTTATGTACTCAGGTAAAATTATACTTTTTATTTAAAGAGCATACATAGTTAAGTCTTTATCATTTAATTCTGAAGCATTTAAATTGTAGAGTACAATATAAACAAGAACTGCTAAGGCATAATCATCCTATATTAAGAGTACCAAGGTATTAATACTGCTAGTCTGTTCTAAACTACACAAAAAATATTTTCCATTAAAAAAAATTTAACTCTGATCTTGGTTATTTATACCTAGCTATACTGTGTCCCAAAAATCTTAGTGCAATTTTAAGCTTAAAGACTTTTAAGATACCCTGTGTGTGTTACCAGTGACCATTTAGCAGAGTATATTTTGGAATTAGAGATCCAGGGGGAAAGTCCTCTTTGCCCTAAATGGTAGCAAAAGTTTAATATTCAGTCTGAAACAGCAGTAGAAAAAAGTAACCTTATTACTTAGTACACAGTGGGAGGAGGCAATAGTGCTTAATTTGGGGATCTCAAGGCCTAGATTTTTTTTCTGATCCTGGTTCTGCTGAGTAAAGTAGGATACCTTGGGTAAGTTGCTTAATTGTTTTGAACCTCAAGTTTCTATATTGCAACTAAAACAAAAGAAATGGTGGACTTGGGTGAGTCTTTATATTAACATTTTATTATTAAAATTAGTGAAATGTTAATATAAAGCCATGATGAACAACTCAGTAAGCAAGCAATAAGTGTTGCTTGATAATATTTATATTATTTCAGTCTTTACTAGAAAGCTTTACTCATTGGTTGATCTGACCTTAGTCAAAACTTTCAAAAGTTGATTAGCATAAAACTGCCATAGTTTGGGGCACCCTGTATTTAAAAGCTAAATAATAGTTCATTCACTGAGTGACCACCTCCTCATTAAAAAGTAGATGGAATCTGGCAACTATAAGTTACAATTCAAAATAAGCTCAACTCTTTCTAAGATTCATTTCTCCTGAGTAACCCCCAAATTTTGCCACTATGAAACTACAAAAAGTGCGTTTTTTTCTGAGTTCATAGTCATGTATTAGGAGACTGATCATGGACTAGTTTTTGTTTTTTCATTTGTAGAAATTATGCTGATCAGGTATCTTGTTAGGTAATGAATTATTTGTTGATTTTAATGAATAAATCTGTTTCGAGCATTATATCACATTACATCAAGGTGATATATGTAAATATCCTGTGGAAAATTATTAAGTAGCACTTGTCTGATAACTAATTTCACTTTGTAGATGAAATCTATATTGTGGAAGTTTGCATATTAAAAATGTTTTTATTCCCTCAACAAGTACTTGCCTAATGTGACAGTTAAACTTCTGCACTGCTATAGTGATTATCTTGGGGTTTTTTTCTTACCACCTGCAGTGAGAGTAGCATGTTTGTCTCCAAGAGACGTTTCATTTTGAAGACATGTGGTACCACCCTCTTACTGCAAGCACTGGTCCCCCTGTTGGAGCTTGCTAGGGAGTACAGTGGGTTTGACTCAATTCAAGTAAGTATACAAAGAACCATCTTCATGCTAGAACAGAAATATTTATTCTGGTTTTAAAATTTAAATGTCAATAATAGTGCTATACAGAATATTTACAGATGAATAACAGATACTATAAATTATGGAGAATTTGAGAGAAGGAAAAAAATTGTTTCTTAGATGTCTTCATGATGTTACTTTGTATTCTCATAGGAGAAAGAGCGTTTCTTGTGAGGATAGTAATCCATACAAATAAGTTAAAATTAGTTCTTGAAACAAGAAAACAAATTTAAAAAAATAAATGCAATTTCAAATTCGTATGCAAAAAAAAAAATTAGTTCTTGATAGGTTCCAGGAAAAGTTGTAAAGAGTGGTTTTTCATATAGTTAAAATTTTGATAAGGAATTGGATGATGATCTTGTGTTTTTATTAATATCAGTAGTGGAAGGAAGAATTCTTTCCACTGATAATAGTAATTATACTTCTACTAAATTAGGTCATAAACACTAATGGTAACTCTTGGCTCTTATATTTCATTTTGTATCATTAAAATAGTTAAAAACTTTTTTTAGATTAGCTAATGTTCATTGACAGTTATCCTATTAGGTTCTTTAAAACAAAGAATGTTTTTTGACCTCCTGTTAGTAGGAAAGGGGGGGGTGCTTTGATTTTGTTAAAGTGTAATGTTTGACCAAGTTATTTGAACATATTTATCCTTCGGAAATCAACAGCACATAGTTTTAGGATTGTTGGACGTGGAAATTAGGTTGGATTTTCTTTATTTCTTATGTGTGAAATGGGTTTTTGTGACCCTTCTTACATTAGTGCTGTGTTTTGATATAGTGGTTCTAAGTGTGGTTCTGGTTCGACAATCCCCAACTATCACTTTAGAAGACACATCTTCACCTCCACACTACCCATTTGCATCAAAATTGATTCCAGTTTATATTCTTCCTCCTCACTCTTTCCTTCCAAGCTTAAATTTCTATCCTGAAAGAAAAGATTGCTTGCTTTATTTCACAAACTATTGTTTTAAATAAAATATCCAGAAATAATTATAGGTATCGCCACCATTCTTTAGGCTCAGAAGAAGGCAATAAGGATAAACTTTTCCTGGTCTCAAGGAGCTTAAGATATAATATCAAAAAATTAAGTATAATTGCAGAACTTGGATTATGAGTTTATGAGAGAAATAGAAGTTACAGGAGTTTGTTTCTAAAGCAGTATGTATGATCTGGCATTATTTCTGGTAAAATGGTATAATTATGATTTGAGATTTTCATGATATATTAATGTGGGGTTTTAATTAAATCGTGCATTTATGCTTTTCAGAGCTTCTTTTATTCTCGTAAGAATTTCATGAAGCCTTCCCACCAGGAGTACCCACACAGGAATTTCCAGGAAGAAGTAGAATTCCTTAATGAAATTTTCCCAAGTAAGTTTGGTTAAATGAAACCACATAGTTTACTTAGTTTTTATTAATGGGTGTTGCATTATAAAAAATAATAGAAATTTTTTGATGGTCAGCACACACTAACAAAAAAAGGATTCTTATTGAAATAATTCTGATGATTTTTATTAGCTGCATCCAACTTTTTTCATTTCATAGCTTTCTCTGTGTGGCATAATTTTACTATTTTGTTTAGCAGTTTACCTATTCATAGTAACTTGACCATTACATACCACTGAAGCTTGAGAATTGTTTTACATACATTATCAAATGCTTTTTAAGAATCAACAGCCTCATTTCATAGATGAGGAAACTGAAGCTCAAAGTTTATGATTAGCCTATGGTCAAATGACTATTTAGTGGTAGAGATGTAGGATTTAAACCTAAGCAATCCTTACTTCCAGGTTGAGTATTCTGTCTACTATACCATTCTTTTAGGATTGCAGTTGTGAATTTATTGAATTAAACCCCATTTTTTCAACAAACATCTGTTGTGTCTATCATGTACTATGCACTATTTGCTGAGATACATTTAGAAAGGTTTTGTTTGGGGGGGGTTGTGGTTTTTTGGTTTGGGGAGGTTGTGTTTTTTTTTTTGTTTTTTTTTGTTTTTTTTTTTTTAACATTTTTCAGTATAATCTCTCTGGGATTGTCTTAGTTATTGTATAAGTTCAGTAACCTAGTAATTTCTACAGTGTCATATGAAACATGAAGAAAATATTCCTTTCATTTTTTTTTTTAAACCTTGTTTTATACTATTCTAAATTACTATGAATTACGAGGATGGGGATTTTAGATTTTCCAAACATCATAGACATAGAAAGGGGACTACCTTAGAGATTTATTTGTCCCAAACACCTTTATTTTGTAGATGAGGTAACTGAGCCCCACAAAATTTTAGTGACTGACCCAAGGAAGCACAGTTATTTGATAGAACCCACACCTTCTAACTCCTGATACGTGGTTTTCTCTACTGTACCACAGTGCCTTTTTAAGTCATGAAATTACCAATTTAGTAATGTGAGTGAAAATTTTAATTTTAATGTGGTTATACAAGTCATTGAGGTAGCTTTTTTCTAAAGGCAAAGGAGAATAAACACAATAGGTCCCAAAGGTACTTGATTGGTAAAGCCTCTATTCCATTCACAGATAATGTACCACTTGTAAAACAAATTAAAAAATTAGGTTAGACATTTGAATTATAGAATCTTCCAAGAGAGATGTTTGATAAAGTTTTATATAATGTTATATTAATATAAAAGGTCTAGTTAATATTTTATGGTATATGGCACTAAATTCCATCCCACCCTCCCAGCTCTCATTTTGGTATGAGAGTACCTATACAAAAATTATCTCGATCAGATAGAAACTCTTCTTGAGCATTTAAAGATTTCCCCAACCTGAATCACTTTAACCTTTTCTGTGCCTTTTTCGTTATTTTCCTTTACTTTTCAGTATAGCCATTCTCCTCTTTTATGCTATTCACACCTGACAAATGTATTAACTCTTCTCTCTGCCTTTGTACTGACTTTCCCATAACTCTCATACTCTTCTACTTCACTTCCATCTCTTGGAATCTTTGGTTTCCTTTACAGTTCAGCTCTAGTGCTCATTCTTCTTTCTTTTTTTTTTTTTTTTAAATTTTTTTTTTTTTTGGAGGGCAGCTGGGGTTAAGTGACTTGCCCAAGGTCACATGGCTAGGTTTGTGTGTGTGTGTGTGTGTGTGTGTTAAGTGTCTGAGGCTGGATTTGAACTAGGGTACTCCTGACTCCAGGGCCGGTGCTCTACTCACTGTGCCACCTAGCCGCCCACTCATTCTTCTTCATGAGGCCTTTCCTGGTTCCCTGGTCTTCTATCTCCCCATTCCTCTCCCAGCCAGCTTGCTTTATATGTACTTTCTCTTTGTTCTCTTTCTGTAAAATATAGGGTGTCCTTAAAAATCTAGTATATATTTAAGCTTTTGTGACTTAAATTCAAGTGACTTAAGATTTTTAAATATTTTGTTAGATCACTTTATTGTATGTTCCTTTCACATTTGAGAATACATTCCTTGAGGATAAGGATGGTTTTGATTTTGGGTGAGGGAGATATGATGTGAATCTTCGCTGGGCATTTCTAATATTATATCTGGTACCTAGTAGACACTTAATAAATTCTTTCTTGGTTAGTTTGGATATTTTTTATTTTTAGTTTAGAATGAAGAGTACTGTGCACCATGTGCATCACCAGTGCCATATAGATGAATCAGACCTCTTTTTATAGCAGTTGGAATTCAGCCATATCTAACCTATTCATAGTGTGTTCATTTTACTCACGTCCTCTTTTTGTAGCCATGAATAACGGAGATCAAATTAGAGGGATGATAGTGATCAGAGGGTATCTTTGCATCTGTTTACGTATTTTCTCTCATGGCTATTTGTCTCTGATAACTCTAAACCTGTGATAAAGGGTATGAGCCTAATCATTTCAAGACAGTAATGAGACTTACTTATGTGGATTATATTTCAAAATTTGTTCCTTTCTCAACAGATGGAGCAGCATATTGTATGGGGCGTATGAATTCTGATTGCTGGTATGTCGAAGTATAATTTCTTAATTTTGTTTTGTTTTAAAGAATTGTGTGTTACATCATTAGCAAGTTAAAATTTTGGTCTTTATAGGTACTTGTACACTCTGGATTTTCCAGAGAGTCGG
>CM053593.1:272077565-272126500 GCA_028646575.1 Pseudocheirus occidentalis
ACTCTCCTCTCAACTCCAGCTGTGATTACTCCTAAGGAGTTAACTGGAAGTAAGGAGCTAAGCCTTTGAGGTGCCAAGTGCCTTCAGTAGGTGCCAATAGAAAGGGGCATGGAAGATCTTCTGATTTCATTAACATTACAAAGTCTTTCCTGGTTTTTTTGAAATCTGCTTGCTTATCATTTCTTGTAGTACAAAAGTATTCCATTACACTCATATATCACAACTTGTTCATCCATTCCCCAGTTGATGGGTATCCCCTCAATTTCCAGTTCTTTGCCACCACAAAAAGTTAATATAAATATTTTTGTATAGGTGGGTTCTTTTCCCATTTTTATGTCTTGGGGATACAAATATTTTTGTACATCTCTTTTTCCTTACTCTTTGACCTCTTTGGAATATATAGTGTTATTGCTGAATCAAAGGGTATGCACAGTTTGATTTGGCATAGTTACAAATTGCTTTCCAGAATGCTTGGATCAGTTCAGAATTTCACCAGCAATGTATGTGTCCCAATTTTGCCATATTTATCCTTTTTCTTTTATTTCAGATTAGTCTGTCTAATAAGTGTGAGGTGGTACCAGAGTTGTTTTAATTTGCATTTCTCTAATCAATAGTGATTTAGAGCATATTTTCGTATCACTAGATAGTTTTGATTTCTTTATACAGATGATACTTTATTAGACACCATATAGTGTAGTATAGTAATTCTCAGACTTTTTGGTCACAAGACCCACTTATGTTATTAAAAATTAACCCCTGAAAACCTTGATATTACCTGTATAATAAATTAATAAGTAAATAAACTGATAAATTTTTAAAATGTAGTAATTCATTAAAAATACCAATAATAAATCTATTACATGTTAACATAACGTTTTTTATAAAAAAAATTTTCTAAAACAAAAAAAATAGTGAGAAGAGTGGCTTTTAAAAAACATTTTGGCAAATCTCTAATGTCTGACTGAATAGAAGCTGAATTTTCATATCTCTTTCTGCATTTATTATGTTGCTTTGGTTGAAATATGTGAAGAAATTAGGCAGGTCAGTGAAACAATGGATAGAGGACTTCCTTGGAATCAGGAAGACTCATCTTCCTGAGTTCAAATCCAGACTCAGACATTTAATAGCTGTGAGATCATGGAAAAATCACTTAATCTTGTTGGCCTTAGTTTCCTCATCTGTAAAATGAGCTGGAGAAGGGAATGGCAAACCACTCCAGTTTGCCCAAAAAAATCCCTAATGAGGTCCAACAAGTTGGACATGACTGAAACAACCCAACTACCACATGAAGAAAATCACAGAAACAGTCAGAAGTCACTAAACATTTATTAAGCCCCTACTACTTGCCAGACCCTGTGCTAAGTGCTAGGGATATAAACATAAAAAAAAAAATAACAGTCCTGACTCTCAAGCCGCTTAATATCTAATGGAGGAAGACAATAGAGGTGGGGGTTATGGGGGGGGGGAAGGAAACTGAAAACAGGATGATTGGTGTAGCTTAACTGCCTTGAGGGAATGGTGCAGAGGTCCCAGATGTCCAGATGTCCTGCAGTTAGGTGGGAAGTAAGATATCTATGCTGTTACCTCCTTAAATAGAGATTTTGTAGTTCTTGACCCTGCTCTCCAGTTGGAGATAGGGAGTTGGGGAAAAAAGGAGTATTTTAATAGTTTTTCAGATAATTGCGGATATTTATTTGGTATTGCTATACCAAAATTTGACAAGTTGCAGATTCTTAAAAGTTAATTGTAATGTAAAATCAGGAACTGTATCAAAGAACCTTTCTTGCTCTTTGACATTGTCTTTTACCTGTGCATAATTTTGTAGCATCATACTTTGGTCACTTGGGAAATATTGGTTCACATGTTATCAACATCTAGGAAACCAAAGGAAAAATAACTTTTGTTATATTTCCATTTTTTATTTGCAGCTTCACCTAATTTCTTTGGAATAAATTACTTTCTACCATGAGTCAGTTTCATCTTTTTTTGGCATCTTTAGTTGTACAGGGTGCTGCTGTTGAGGTTAGAAGAGATTCTAATCTCCATTTTAAAGCTAACACTCCTTCCTTAAATATAAGAAAGTATTTTATAAATTTTACTTTATTTTAGAACAAAATAATAAATTCTGAAATAACTATAGCTTTAGATAGTATTTTTTAAATGTACAAAATGTTTTAAAACTTTTATTGGAAAATAAAATAAAAGATACTTGTTTTTGCATAGGCAGAAAGAAAACTTAAGGATTTCAAAATGAATTATTGAATGATCATGAAATAATAGAAGTTATCTTGAGTAAGGACACAGCAAAATACTTAAGATTAAATGGAGTTAATCTGTGAAAACACACATATATATATATATATTTATAATGATCTTATCCTTAGAGATAGTTCCCTCAACAGTACAGATTGTAATCCATTCACATCTTATTTTATATGTGATCCAGCAGATGCTGTGGAGTACTTAAGAGCTGGGTTTTTGAATATTGAAGATACCAAGGTCATCCACCACATCCTGGGCCATCACCAGTTGTCTTGACTTTTGTTATGCCACTGGATTTTGATGACTAAAGAAGGGAGAGTGAGCCTGATGACTTGTGCAATGCCTCACTTAAATCCAATTCATGCTTAAGTCAAGATATCACTTCTGATGTCATTGGTCCTCTTCAGAAAGGACATCAACAACAGTATGTGCCCCATATCCATGTACTCTCATGAGTTCTCTACAGGATTTCTGTCCAGTGTTTTGGGAGTATTTTTCTGGCTCTTTTGACATTTCTGAGGTATCAGTGTAGGCCGTTGTTTGTTATCTCTTGCTCTTATACATCATGGTCCATTTCTTTTTCTGGTTATACAGCTCTTTGATGATACCTTCTGTTTAGTTCCTTGCTTGTGATTCATAGTACTTAATCTGTTTCATTCTTTTTATGCCCACCATATGTCTCCATTACTCTTTGGGTTGCGTTCAGTTTTGATTCTTCAGAAGATTCACAGCTGTGTAGCCTTACTGGAAGAATATTGGTGTTAAAAAGATACTTGTTTTAGGGAAAAACTTTGGTGCCCTTGAAAGTGCTACGCATTGATTAGAGAAATGCAAATTAAAACAGATCTGAGGTATCAACTCTAAACTAAACAGAATGGCTAATGTGATAGAAAAGGAAAATGACAAATCTTAAAGGAGATGTGGAAAAATTGGGACAAAAATGCGTTGTTTGTGGACTTGTGAATGGATCCAACAATTCTATAGAACAATTTGGAATTTGGCCAAAGGGCTGTAAAACTGTGCATACCCTTTGTACCAGCAATAGCACTATACATTCCAAAGAGGTCAAAGAGTAAGGCAAAAGAGTTGTACAAAAATATTTTATAGCAGCTCTTTTTTTGTGGTGGCAAGGAATTGGAAATTGAGGGGATGCCCGTCAACTGGGGAATGGCTGGACAAGTTGTGGTATATGATTGTGATGGAATACTATTGTGCTGTAAAAAAATTGATGAGCAGGATAGTTTCAGAAAAACCTTGGAAGACTGATGCAAAGTGAATGAAGTAAACAGAATTTGGAGACCATTGTATGTAGTAACAGCAATATAGTATGTTTATCCACTGTGAATGACTTAGCTATTCTGATCAATACAATAATCTAAGACAATTCTGAAAGACTTATGATGAAAAATGCTGGCTACCTCCAGAGAAAGAATTGTTGGAGTCTAAATGCAGATTGAGACATTATTTTTTCACTGTATTTTTCTTACCTTTTATTTAATTTTTTTTTAACATGGTGTATCAGCAAACACCCTAGCATACCCAGGATGGCTGCTAGCACAGGTTCTTAGATCTGCTTTTCTAAAGGAAAGCAACTCAAAATGGGTTAACAATCTTACTTTAATCAATCAAACACATATCATTTACCTAGTTCAGGGGGGAAAAGTCAGCACCCTGAACTTCAGAGAATACAAACACAAGTTACAAGCAGACAAAGAAACATATCAGCAGACAGGCTTCCAACCCGTCTGACCATTACATCCATACCTAGTCAGTTACCAGAGAGGGAATCCCCAACATCTGGGTTTATCAAAGGGCGGGGGGAAAGAGGGGGTTCAACAGCTTCCCAGAGTCTCTTCTAGCCAAATCACACAACTCTTTCCAAAGTGAGTTCCAAAGCAAAACTTCACATCAGCAGTATATATAGCCTTCTCCTGGATCAGAGACTGTCACAGCCCTCTTGACCCACTGCCCCCATTACAAAGTAATGGGCCTTCCTGAAGAACAAGCCCCCTGCCACAGGCTCTATGTGACCACATTCAGCCTATTAGGGGACAGAGTATACTTTCAAATCAGGGAAGGTTCTCTCAGAGCCACTTAAGCCTATCAAAGGGCCTAGGGGCAGGGAAGATCTTCAGATTCCCATAACACATGACACCTATGGAAATATGTTTACCATGATTTCATATGTATAGTCGATAATCATATTTCTAGTTTTCACAGTGGGTTAGAGGAGGGTTGGCAGTTATAAAATTTGGAACTCAAAAAAATTTTTTTTAAATGTTAAAAGTAACTAATAAATTTTTTAAAAGAAGGTGCTCTAAACAGTATCCTAAATGCAGTTCAGCAAACTCCATTCTGTTAGTGTCATCTGAACTCAGCTCACTATCCAACAGCAGGATCCACCTCTCCTTGGTCCCTGGTACAGATAGGCTAGAACCTCGAGCTCATTATCTCTGGCAATAACCTTAGCAGACCACCAGTCCTATTTCTAGCCCAACCATCACAGTCATTATCAAGGAGTACAATCCTTAAAGAGAAAGGGCCTGTTAGCCTCACCACCACCATCAGTTGCTAATTATTTGCTGTCTATGGGGCAGGCATACCAGCCTACCTCAATTAGCAAAGTATTCTGATGGGGAGATAGGAAATAGCATGTGCTATATGAGTCAGAGTACCACATCCATCTTGACTGTCACCTTCCCTTTGACCCCAGTGGAGATAGTTCAGGGCACAGAGTACTGGAAATTGCAGTGTACACTACTCTTGCTTCAAGCCCAGCCCCTATAGCCATCATCAGGGTGAGCAACCACTGAGAAGGGGCCTACTATCCCCACCACCTCCAACATTAGCTTCTAATCTACTGCCACAGAAAAGCAAATGCTGTAAACACAGACTTTTCAACAGTCACAGGTGTTAAAGATGTGGAAGACAAAGTTCTCCCCTCAAATGTCCTCTGCGCTATCAATATTAAAAATAGTGTTATCAGTAGAAATAATATTAGAGGTTGATAGGTCTAACCTTTCTGGAAAGCAATTTGAAATTATGCTACAAAAGATACATGCCCTTTGACTGTACTGTACCATTGCTATGCCTATATATTGCAAAGAAATGAAAGCAAGGAAGAAAAAGACTCATGTATAAAAATGTACCAGCTCTTTTTGCAGTAGCAAAGAACTGTAAACTAAAGAGTTGATTATCTGTTGGGGCGATGGCTAAGCAAATTATGGTATATGAATATACTGTTATTATAACAATAATGAAAGGCAACATAATTGTAAAATAACTAGTTTTGGTATTATTAATTATTAAACTGCTAACCTTGAACATTGTTTTAAGATTCTCTAGCTGAAAACTGAAATGCACTAGCAAAAGAACAAGATACATTTACTTTTTTAAGGGATTGTTTTTCAAACTTTGCAGCCCATCAAAACTAGAAAAGCATTAGTGTATAATATATCAGAAACAGGACTGGCAGTTCAGGAACTTGTAGATCTAGTAATCCTAGTGTAGTCACTGTTGCTGTTTCAGAGAAACCTGGGAAGACTTTGATGACTGATGTAGCGTGAAGTGAGCAGAGCCAGAAGAACAATACATACAGTAACAACATAAAGAAAAACAACTTTGAAAAACTTGAGAACTCTAATGCAATGACTACCATGATTCCAGAGGACAGAGGAGAAAGCCTGCTGTTCCTCTCTTGGCAGAATTGATAGACTTAGGATACAGAATGAGACATACATTTTTAGGTACAAGCAATGTGGGCATTAGTTTTGTTGACTTTGCATATTTGTTGCAAAGCCTTTGTAACTTTTTCTGGGCAAGATGGAAGGCGATGGTAAGTTGAGGAGGGAGGATAGGGACAGAGTAGGAAAAAACGATGAAGATGGAGGATTATTGAGATGTCTTCTTCTAAAAATTCAGAGAACAGAAGGAACACCATAAAGACACATATAAGCAAGATACCTTTGAAAGCTAAAGGTTCAATTACTCACTTAGAAAAGAAATTGTTTATAATAGGAATTTTATTTCTCTGTATGATTTTTTGTTTTATGTATGTTTTCTTTAGTGTTTATTAAGTTTAGAATAAAAATAAACAAATTTTGAAAAAAAGAAATGACATTTTAAGAAGATACATTTTCTTTGCCTTTCCACCTTGAGGAGTGCTGTACCTGTCTGTCTAACATGATGCTTAAATGTGTATGTGTTGTCTTCCACATTAGAATGAGTTCCTTAAGAGCAAGGATTATCTTGGATTTCACATTGTATCCCTAGCACTTCACACAGTACTTTGAACATAGTTAATGCACAGCAGATACTTTTTTATCCATTCAAATATATGTTCCGATAGACTAGCGTCATCCATCTACATATCATTGTTTGAACATCGTGAAACTTCCTAAATGGAATTCACAACCAGTACAAAGAGGTTATCCCAACAATTCACCTAGGAAAAGTCAAGTGACTAAAAAATGATCATTGTCCAGACCACAACAGTTATACATATAATTTAATGATTGTTTTCTTTTTTTGTGTTTTTTCATGTTTTCTTTTTTTAAATCCCTAGGGTCTGTGTATTGCTATATTAGGACCTACATTTCAAGACTTGGCTATAAATGTGAACCGCAACATCAGTGAGATTTCTTACATTTTTGTGGGCCGTGCATGTGGGTATCTAACTGGTTCTGTGATTGGTGGATTTCTCTTTGACCGCTTGAATCATAATTTAATTTTGGGTAAGTAGAGTACCTTAGACCAGTAATCTTGTGACTTTTCAGTAGTTAATATATTTGTATTAATGCCTCTGAAGACAACTGGCCACAGTCAACACAACCTTGGTTCAGGCCTTGCCTCTGACACAGGGCTGTGTGACCCTGAACATTTAAACTCTGAGTACCCCAGGCAGCTCTCTAAGAGTACAAATTGGAGAGCTGATGTTGAACTCTATTGGTAGAGGTAGTTTTCTCATCTGGAATTCCCTATACCAGTGAAAAAACAGATCCAATAAAAAATATGAAAATTAATATTAACCTAGGAATTGATAGCTATCTATGTATATGTATATATAGTATTAAGGTATTGTGTTCACATGTTTTATTTAACAGTAAGTAGCCTGTATGATTCTAACATGGTAAGAGAGTTCAGCAAGGTGAATTTTCCACATCCTGCTCCCAAGATAGGAAGTTAATTTTCTTCTAGGGTTGCTATGAGGAGATGAGTCACCTCTAGGAAGTATACATGATCCTCAGATCTACCCAGAAACCCACTTTTCCCCAGGTGCTGTGTAGAATCCAGAGTCTTTTAAACCAGGACTAAAAAGCTTCTTAGAATCAGATGGGATCTCAGAGGCCATCCTAGTGCAAGTCATACCTGAATGTGATTTGATTCTTCAGTGTCCCTTTCAAATTCCTATTCAGCTTCCATTTGAAAATCTCCAATGTTAACCTACAAACACATGCTATGGCAGTCTGTTATGTTTCTGGAAAGCTCTGATAGTTGTAAAGTTATTCCTAATTCTGCCTTTTGGGACCAAGCAGAGCAAGTTTTAATTTAATGGTTTTAATTGTAATTAAAACCATTTAGAAAATGGTTTCTAGCCATTGAAGAATTAAGAGACAGCTATTTTGTTCTCTGTAAGTGCTCTTCAGACCAAACATCCCATCCTGGGTCAAGGTCAATATGGTAGGATTGCTTAAGATCTAAAGAAGCTCCGGGACGCCCATTCTGAGTCTGTGATGACAGGACTGGGTCAGCAGTAGTTTGTATTTGGGGACTGAAGCATCTAACTGATGAAAGAAGAATGGTGTTTGCTGACTTTTTTCCCATAATATTGCATGTGACATTTAAGGAATTTTTCATAGTTTTTATATCAGACCTTTCTTCCTTACATTTGAAATCTGTGTTGAAGCCTTTTAACTTGTTAGATGATTCATACCTCACATTTTATGGGAAATTTTAGTTCTGATAAATCTACAGTAAAATCAAGAGATATACTTTGTATTGAATTTGGAAATTAAAAGAAAATAGAAATTACTTTTGTTGAGGATAAGAGACCATTTTTTTTCTTCTTAACTGATGAAAATATTTGAAAGTCAAAGAATATCCTATTTAAGAAAAACAAATTTTTTAACAAAATTAATTTTAAAAGTAATAATTTTCCCACAAAGGTGGCTGTTATTGTAGGGTCTGGATTAGTTGAAGGCTTTGGAAGTGATACTTTAATAGATTAGTAGACAGTCTCCTATTGACCGTCTTGCCATGGTGCTTTTTATGCCAAAGTTCATCCTTGGTCTTTTGGGTGACCTCCTTGGATTAGTATTCAAGGCCTGCCTCATAACTTTAATATGCTCCCTTCACTACTTCACCCTACCTATCTGTATTCTGTACAATCTCTACTGCTTTATCTTTGATATGATTATTTTTCTAGCCTCAAGTGTATCTTCCCTGCTCTCTGTCAGTTCATGCTCATTACATTTTCCTAGGTCTGGCTCAAACTTCAGCTTGATGAAGTCTTTCTTGACTACGCCCCATCTGCCTAGATCTTATTACTCTTTATTCGTCCCCACTTAGGATCTGTGGATATGTGTTATACTGTTCTGTTATTTTTGTGTAATAGTAACACTACCTTGCATTTAGATAGTGCATTAAGGTTTGCAAATATCTCATTTCACCAGCTTCATGTGCTGCTTTTTTATTGTCTTTTGATTGTTTCTGGTAGGTATGTTTCTCCAGGTAGATTGTAAAGCCCATAAAAACTTTAATGAGTCTTTTACATTTGAGGCACCTATAAAATTTAGAGGAGCAGGTAACAGGGTGAAGCTAAGAGCTTAACGTCATCTTGTAAAAAGTGTGTCGGGGTGCAATAATTCAGAGTGAGCTAAAGGCCAAGTACATCAAAAAAGGGTTTGGTGTTTTAAAAGCTATTTTGAAAGAAAAAGCACCTTAGAGACCTTTACCTGGGCATGGATGGGACTGATAGCTGAAGGCAGAGGGAATGCAGGATTGCTCAAATTTTTATTTTGCTTCTGTTTTCTCTGCTAAGGAGAATGACTTATACTGAAAATGACAGAGCAAAAATTGCTAAAAAAAGGAGTTGATACCCAAAGTCAAGAGAGAATAAAAGAGTGCCTGACTGCCCTTGATGAATTGGACCACATAAAATATATCTTTATGTGATCCCAAGCCACTGTCAGTGATACCAGAGATGATGGAAAACATAGAGGTTCCACAAGACAGGAGAACAGAGGTCTTGATGTTTAAAAAAAGAGAAGAGAAGGGTCAGCAAAGTATCAGCCAGTGAGATGACTAAATGGATCATTAAAGAGATAAGGAAATGGTGATTCCACCACATGGCCTCATGCAGAACTGATCATGTCTGATTAACTTCATTTCCTTTTTTGACAGGACTAGTAGATAAAAGGAATGCTGTAAATATAGATATACCTAGATTTTAGTAAAGCATTTGAAAAAGTATCTCAGACTGTTATTGTAGGGAAGATAGAGGGATCTGGATTAGACAATCTGAAATCATATGTATTTAGGACTGAGGGATAGACTTGAAGAATAGTTGTTAGTACTTTATAGGCAGGAGCTCTCCCAGGACAGTTTTCTAGGGATTCATGCTAGTTCCTGTGCTGTTTGACATCTTTGTCAGTAACTTGAATTAATAACAAAAATGAAATGGTTGTTATATTTGCAGATGATACCAAGCTGGGAAGGGGATAGCTAATACATTGGATGACCAAATCAGACTCCCAAAGGGTATTGGTTGATGAGAGAATTGGGCTGAATTTAATAAGGTGAAATTCTTTAGGGTTAAAAGTTGAAAATTATCTATCCTTAGTTACCAAAACAGATACAAGATGGAGGAGGCACATTTTGATTGCAGTTGTAAAGATAGAACATCAGTCAAAAAAAAAAAACAAAGGTAGTCTTGAGCTTCATTGACAGGCATAACTTCCAGGAATGGATAGAGGATCTCTCTTCTGCATTCTGCCCTCATCAGACCGCACATGCATAATTTTGCTTATTTCTTGGTGCCATAGTTTAAGGACATTGATAAGCTGAAGAGTGTCCAGAACAGGGCAACCGAGATAGCAAAGGGGATAAGTCTGTGTTCCTTGAGGATTAGGTGAAGGAACTGAGTATGTTTAACCTGGGGAATAGAAGACTTGGGTGGGAGCATAGTATCTCTCTTCAAGTATTAAAAGGCTGTCAGGTGGAGGGAATTTGTCCTGTGTGGCTGCAGTGAGCAGAACCAGAAATACTGGGTAGAAGTTGCAAAGAAGTTAACTTGAACTTCATGTCAGGAAAATCTTTCTAATAATTAGAACTGTCTAAAAGTGGAATGGGCTCCTTCTAGAGGTGGTAGGTTCTTCCTCCTTGAAGGTTTTCAGGTAGAGGTGACATGAGCACTTGTCCCAAATTTAACAGTGGGGATTCCTCTCCTATATAGATAGTACTACATAGCTACCCCAGGCCCTTCCAGCTCTCAACTCCTGGGGTTCTCTGATTCTGTGAGTTAGTCCAGTGCTAGTCATACAAGAGATGCTTAATAAATGTTAGTAAAAGTTGAACTTAACTGTCAAAAGTCCCTAGTTCTCCTTCAAGCTGAATGCTTTAGGAATTGAGGGAAAGGAGCTGCAAGTCATATTCATAACTATGCTTGATATCTATATGCACTCTCATATTGTCACATGCACTTCATCATATGCACACATTGAGATGCCCTAGGATATACACAGCCACAGTTAATATACAGCTGACCTGTCTACATGTACACTAAGACAAGGGTCTTATGCATGCAGGTATGTAGCAAACGATATATTCATATTGAGATACAACTTTCACAGAACGTCAAAGTTAAGTACCTCAGAAGCTCTCTAGTTTACACTGTCCTGGAATAAAATTGCTATCTACAGTTTCCATGAGAAATAGTCATCCAGCCTCCAGTGAGGAATCCCATTACATCTTAAGACAGCCCTTTCCTTCATTGGATAATGGCATTTAGATGCTCATAGTGCCTTATCTAGATAGTAATTGTGAACACTCAGATGCTCACATCGGGATACTTTTCAACACACAACACACCCCTATGTCTACCTGTTTACTTTAGATGACAGTTGTTGACAAATGAGAGCTCATCTGGAGGAAAGCTACTAGGATGGGCAGCAGGACTGGAACCAAGGCTATCTGAGGCCATATTAAAGTAACTAAAGATGTTTATCTTGGAGAAGAAAGGACCTGGGGAGTGCCTGATATGACAGCTGCCTTCTGAGAATCTGAAGGGCTGTTAACAGGGAAGTCCTTTTTCTGCTCAGTCCCTGATAGCAGAACTAAGAGTAAGAGGTGGATTCATAGTGCAGATTTTGGTTGTGTGTGTGTAAAAACTTGGTAGCAATCAGGGCTACCTAAAAGTAATTGACTGTTTTAACAATGAGTTCCCTTTTCCTGGAGGTTATTCAAAGAAAACTGTCTAGCTGTGTGTTGAATAAAATGAGGAGTTTTTAACTTTGAGTCCTCGAACTTGTTTGGTTTCCTTTGTAATCCTATGTATTTAATGTATTTAAAACTAGTATTCTGAGAATGGCTCAGCAGGCTTCATCAGGCTGCCCTTGGAGTCTGTGGCACAAAAGAGGTTAAGAACCTTTGGAGTAGAAGCTCCTGTGATTTTTTTGACAGTGTAGTTGGCGTATTGGAAGGAACATTAGTTTTGAAGCCAGAGGGCCTGGATTTGAATCCTGGCACTGCTACTTGCTTACATGAGTGATCTTCATCAGATCACATATAAGCTCTCTACACCTCAGTTTTCTCATCTGTAAAATGGAGACAGCATTGTACTAGATCAGTACTATCAGACAAATGGAGAAGAGTCACTGCTGGCTGCATATTGATTTAGAAAGCCACAAATCGCCATCATATATGTCGTATTTATAATTATTTTGTACAGCATTTCCCAGTGAGTTTGACACTTCTGAACTAGAGGACCTCTAAGGAAGGTCCCTTTTAGCTCTAATCTGATCCTGTGGGTTCACCAGACTTGTTCAGTGTAAGTTTATAACAAGAAATTTGTGTTTCTGTTGATAGTTGTGTGGCTCAAATTTTGGGGAAACTGATAACACTAATTTGCCATTTCATGAACTTAACTGAGTGTCCTAGATAAAAGAAAACCTATGAAATAGCTGTCTGGAATTTCATGTGGAGGCCCACAAGGTAAAAACTAAGAGAAAGAATTTCATTCCTCATCTTACATTCAGTAGTGCTACTGACTTGTGCTTCCCAGTATGTCAGTCATTATTATTTTAATGTACACCCAGCAGTCATTCCAGAGGCTTCAGCTCAAAGGCAAAGAATTTTATAAATGGTCTGTTGAGAATAGAATTTACTTATTTCTCTAAGCCAGATGTCCTGACTTCCCCTGGCTGGCTTTATGTTGAAGAACAACTAGAGTGCTTCCATCCTCAACATGGACCAGTTTAGTTTGACCTAATTTTTAAGCAGTTTAGCTGTGGTTGTTTTTAGGGTAGTGGTGACCTATGAATATGTGTTTGTGTCTGATTTTTACCTTTCTTTCAGGACTATCAATGCTGGGGGCATCTATTAGTCTCTACCTTGTCCCCTTTTGCAAGAAAGCAGTATTATTGGTTATTATGATGGGATTCTTGGGAATTTCTACTGGAGTCTTAGACACAGGTGAGTGAATTTTCTGCCATCATTTCTAGGTGGAAGAGAGGAGGGAGGCATGAAAAGATGTCTTCTTCTGGAAAATAGTAGAGCAAACTCTGTTTTTTTATAATTCTCAACTAGGTTACTCTCCCATGTGGCACTTGTTTGTGGAAATTACATTCTTATTTACGTAGGAGGAGGAAAATAATAATAATCATTGTCAGCCTTCTGCTGTGACTTGTGACTACCCTACTTCATAAACAATAGGTGTTGGTGGTTAGGATCCCCTGTAGAGAGGAAAGATTTCTTCTTTGACAGTAGTTAACATAACAGAATGACAACTTTCATTTAAGTAGTAAATCCTAATTGTTATGGTATGGAGTGATTATTTAAAACCTAAACCAAATTTGGACCTAGAGTCTGAGTACTAAGTAGATTAAATTCAGTAAATATTTCCTAATTACTAATTAATTTGCCTTTTATGTTCAAGGTATATTGAATACTTATATTGAAATGAATGCAAAGGTAATTAGAGCTAAATCTAAACCTGTTCCTTGCCTTGCCTGTCACTTTTTTCTGTTTTTTCCTTTTCTCCAGGATTCCTATGTTTTTCCCCAAATCCTTCCCTAATTAGCTGATCTCTGATATCCACTAAAACTTTTGCCACTTAATTTTGTCTGTATATGCAAAATATACATACATATATTCATACATACATGCCCACACACAAACTTATTTAGGAGAAGTGCAGGCTGGACTTAGGATTTCATCAGCATAAAGATCCACCAGTGAGGAAATTCCTTCTAATGCTGATTGGCAACTGTTGTGCAATTTGCAATCTTTGAGTGACCAAACAGAGTAAGTCTAATTTTTTTTCCCATATGGCAGCCCTTCAGGTGGTCATTCCTGGAGTCAGAAAGACCTGAACTGATGACACATGCTGGCTGTGTGACCCTGGGCAGGTCATTTAGCTTTTCACTGCCTTAGAAACCTCTTTAGTGTTATGTATGTGCATGCATGTAGATGAAAAACAGTTTTTCACACCATCGACACTGTAGCCTCATTTGTTTCTCTCTGCCCTGCTTTATTGTAGTGGCTGAGGATGTGGGAGATAATAACTTAAGGCATTAGCTGAATTTGGTGGCTTTTGTCCGTTGGTCGTTTGTCCGCACATCTCTGAAGAGTTAGAGACTGTGCCTGTTTGTATCACTGGGCCATCATGTAGTTGAAAGTGTTAGAGGGTCCTGGAAAGCTCATGCTGCACCTGGTATGTGCATAAATAACATTTCTCCAAACAGGCATCCAGAGCTATGTCTTACAGAGAATTTTAGTAACTTTAATGTTATCTGATGGTTAAAAACTGAAGAGCAGGTTTTACTTGGAGGCACAGTTGGTTCTGCCAGTTCTGTTATTACATGAGCCCAACAGGTGGATATTTCCAGCCCCAGGACCTTTTCATCCTTTGCAGTTCTTGTTCTTCCATCAGTCTTCCACAAAGGTTCCACCCATTGTGCAGTAGTAGACCTTGGGCTGTTAGCCTCTGAATGGCTGCATTGTTTGATGGGTGTCATCAGCACAGCACCAGAGGCTCTCCATCTGCTTCCCTTTGTCCCACCCCATGACCCAACCACATTTTTTTCTGATCATGCATGTGCTTGATGACATCTTTTATGCCCCTTCTTGTGTACCGGTTGTTGGTTTCGTGCTTCAGAACAGTTAAACCCCCTCTGTCTCTCCGTTGTCCTATGGGTCACTTGGCCATCTTGATTCTTTAGATGCCGTTTTATAATTAGATAGTTTCACCAAGTAAAATATCAGTGTTCAGTGTCTGTAGATTTAATTTCTATGAGTTTTGAAAGTGGCTTACAGTCATTTGGTTACTTATCCTTCTGGGAAGTAAGAGGGGGAAGGAGGTGGGTCTTGATTTGTGATTTCACTGGCATAATGAACCCCAATAGAGGAAATGCCTTCTAGAACTGCATATTAGTGACTATTCTGCAACTTAAGCTTCTCAGAGAGCAGCACAGGACCACATGGGTGGTATGTGTCAGAGACAGAACTTGAACCCAGATCTTCCTGCTCCCAAACTGGCTTTCTGGCTTCTATGCTGGGCTTCCTCTTGGCCTAGCAAATTTATCATTTCTGACACCTATATCTCTTCTGAAGATATTTACTAAACTTTCAGGGTATCAGTGGCATACAGAATTTTTAGCACAAAAATGTTTCTTTTTATTATTTGTAGGTTGCAATGTCGTCATCCTGCATATATGGAGAGGTGAAGCAGCCCCACATCTGCAGGCCTTGCATTTCACTTTTGCTGTGGGTGCCTTTTTGGCTCCCTTAGTGGCTAAGATGGCCTTGGGCAATGCTGTGCCCCTCCAAAACCACACATTAGTTGACTTGTCAAACTACTCTGAGCTCACCCTGCCACCTGCAGCCGACTCAGAAGTAATATTTGGAGTACCTGCTGACAAGAATTTGGTATGGACTTATTCTATTATTGGAACTTATAATTTGGTGACATTGTTCTTCTTTATTGTTTTGTTTTTCAAAAAGATTCCAAATCAAGAGAAAGCAAAAGAAGCTGCTCAGAGAATTCGAACTGCGAAATATCAGAAAACCCTTATTGGTCTCCTTTTTATATTCTTCTTTTTCTATGTAGGAGCAGAGGTCACATATGGCTCTTACATTTTTTCTTTTGCAACCCTCCATGCTGGCATGAGTGAAGGCCAAGCAGCAGGCTTGAACTCTGCCTTCTGGGGGACATTTGCTGTTTGCAGGGGCATGGCAATCTGTTTTGCTGCATGTCTGCACCCTGGAACCATGATTGTGTTAAGCAATACGGGCAGCTTGATTTCCTCCCTGCTTTTAGTGATTTTTAATAAGAACCACATTTGTCTTTGGGTGGCAACAGCAGTGTATGGAGCTTCAATGGCTACTACATTTCCCAGTGGCGTTTCCTGGATTGAGCAGTATGTGACCATTAAAGGAAAATCTGCTGGTTTATTTGTAATTGGTGCTGCCCTGGGAGAGATGGTCATTCCTGTGGTGGTTGGATCTCTTCAAGGAAAATACCCACATCTTCCAGGGATTCTGTATGTTTCTTTGGGATCAGCTATTGCAACAGGAGTTTTGTTTCCTATCATGTACAAACTGGCCACTGGACCTCTTGATAGTAAGATTCAGGAATGTAGAAAGAGTGAAGACCAGAAAGCACTACTCTCCACCTCTCTGTATAATGATGAGGATGAGGATGATTATGGAGAAGAGGGTGCTGAAGAAGAATGGAACAAAGTCGACTTTGAAATGATTGAAATGAATGATACGATGAGGAATTCCGTAATAGAGACGTCTAGGAAAATTTTGAGGGAATCTCCCACAGAAATCTCTAGTCAGTTATTGTCAAATAACATCCCATTTACTTCCTCTCTGGTTATTGCTGGCAACTCCCCTGTGAAACCCTTCACTTTAGACAGGGAAAAGAATGACTAACAGAGTAAATGATCGATTGGACATATTTTCAAACACATTTTAGGGTTTGGCACTTCTAGCTCTGATTACAACGAATGGAAAAGTCTAGTGTGTCATGTCCACCTAGAGACTTTGCCAACAGAAGGAGGTCAGGTATAGTGAAGTGACTCTAATGTGAAGTAACCCCCTACATTCAGAGGATGCAAGGAAGGCATAAATATTTAAGAAGTTTCTTACTTGCAGAAGTCACCTAAGAGTGTGACTGAAGAGTAGAATAAATTTTCAGAATTCAAGAAACTAATGGTAGAGTTGGGAAATAACCAACTCTAGTTGGTGTAAGTTCATAAAGCCTCATGGAAGAATCTACTTCTTGCCTTGAAAAACTTCTTTAACCTGTACAGATAATTATCGTACAGACACTTCAGCTTGCAGCAAATGATAGGATCTGATTTCTGATAATAATGAGAATATATCAGATGATGAAACGAACTCTGCATTGGGAATCAGGAGACTTGTGGTCCAGTTATAACTTTTACCACAAAGTAGCTCCATGATCTTGCCTAATTCACTCAATTTCTCTTAGTCGTAGTTTTCTTGTAAGAAATTTGACTTTCATAATTAAGGTCTCTTCTAGCTCTAAAATTCTTTGTATGGTATTTAGAGATTCTCCAAAGAATAAAATGCACTAAATTTAGTTGTTCAGGTTGTTGATAAAGGGCATTCTATTCTTCCTAGAAAGAAGGGAGGTTGTGAGAAAAGCAGAGGAAAAGAGAGAGACAAATGACAAAATTAATTTAAGACTATACTTTTAATAATGAATTTAGTGGCCTGAAAGTTTCACATACTTTAATACTTTTGGTCATTGTCTCAAGAGGACGTCCTTAATAATGAATTCAGCTATAGGGAAGTTTATGCTGTTGACAGTTATATTTAAAAGACAGAAAACTACTGAAAAGTTGGTAACTTATTTTTCTATGCTAAATATTTTTTTCTAAGTTTGAAGGGGAATTTGCATATGTAAATTTTTTGCTATTGAAAAATAGAGTAGTATTTCTACATTGGTAGTTAGATCAGTAGAGAGAAGGATCCTTCTAAAGTTCCATTACTTCTGCCATAAATTTATTTCTAAGCTTTGCAGAGCTAGAAATTCAGTTATATCTGTTTGTCTAGGTTTTGATTGATGACCACATTCATAAGAGACTGAACTATTAACCCAGAGTGCCAATTCATTTAAAATAAGGGATTTGCCTTTGCAGTGATATATGCTCCTGTTGGCTTTCCAGGTTAAGCCTCTTGCTATTGTTGCATACCCAGGAAACCAAATGAAAGTTTGTAATATTACTCAGTGTCACTGGGGTCCTTGAAGAGGAAGCAGAGCATCTTTTAAAGGTTGTTTTCTCATCTATATTATAGAAAACTTGATGAGTTCTTCTCTACGGTGGACAGTGTGGGGAATTCTTGGTTATTAATTTCTTTACTTAAAGTGTGCCTCTTCATGCATACTATATTTTTTCCCAGATTTCATAACCAATCACATTTTCTGGTTATATTCTGTCATAGTACAACATACCTTTCCCTTATCTAGTTTCTTCAAGCCTAGATGGTGTACCTGTGCTGATTTCCCAGTGAACCTCTGATGGCCTTAGTGCTAGAATGTGTGTCCCTTTCATCATCTTATCTTGTTTCTAAGGCAGGGCAGCCTTTGAGTCTTGGAACCTTTTTGCTTGTTTACTGCATTAGGCCACATTGAATAATCTTAATCTTAGGTGGAGAGTGGTAGGAAGTATAAGGGGAAGAAAAATACTCCTATATTTTTATAGCAACCCTTGTCCATGAGTTTACAGATGCTTCATTTGCTTTTCCACTCTATAAGCTGCCACAGGGGGCATCCAATTAATACAGCAATTATGCCAGCAGCTAAGCGGAGAAGGTAGGCTGAGCTGAAAAATGGTGGTTATTACAGGGGAAAAACAAAAGATGCTGGGAAACGTAAAAAAGTACATTGAATTCCCTGAAAAACTGTTCACTGTCATAGACTGCATTGTGCTTATATATATATATATATATATATATAGCCACAACTAAATTGCATTTTCTATGTTGTTAAGAGAAGAATTGAAACATATCACTGGGAGTTAGTGATCCTAAATCACTTCTCTGGGAATGAGTCATGATACCCATCCTCAGTATAATCTAAACCTTAAGCATTCAGGATGCTCCACAGAGTTGAAGATTCTATTGAATGAAAAAAAATGAAGTGTGATGCAATAAACATTTTTAAGCACTTAAGTGCTGCATTGCTTCCCCTCTTGCCGCCCCAAAATTGGAAGTCAGTTCAAGAGTTACTGTGAAGGATGTTTCTGTCCTTCTAGAGCAGTGGTTCTCAACCTTCCTAATGCCACGACCTTTTAATACAGTTCCTCATGTTGTGGTGACCCCCCAACCATAAAATTATTTTCGTTGCTACTTCATAATTGTAATTTTGCTACTGTTATGAATCTTTCTGATATGCAGGATGTATTTTCATTGTTACAAATTGAACATAACCTGCAGGTTGAGAACCTCTGCTCTAGGGCCATAAAGAAAGGGGTGGGGAAGAGGACAGCACCCCCTCTACCCCCATGCTGCCAGATTTCTTTCAGTTTTATTGTTTTAGTCAAGAGATCCTAAATTATTAATAAAATGGTAATTTTATTACCATTATTGCTAATAAAAAATTACCAATTTAATGTGGTAATTTAAAGAAATTTGTTCCTTTTAAAAGTACATTTTCAGGTAGCCCATTATTTTAGAACTAGAAAACTAGAACTTTATTTTTAAGCTTCTAATAAAATTTTATTTTTGAAATATCAAACATTTTTCATCGACTTCTGAATAGTATGAAGTTTTGGGGAAAATGTTTTTCTGCTAAGTTTATTCTGTTTAAAGTAATTGGAGACTATTTTTTTAGAATGTGCTGGCCCTGCAGCTAATTCCCTCGCTGTTTAACTCTATAGATTTGTGGATGGTAACATCCTATATTAAACAACAAACACCACCAAACACCCAAACCAGAAACACACAATCTATAATTGGAAGAACAATGTAATTGCCCATTCCTGAGAGAAAGTGCCAGAAGCTCATATCTTTATATCTGATGTGGTACCTTTGCCAGAGGCATTTCTACTAGATATCAGTTAATCAGGAAATTTCGGTTATCCAGAACCACCCCAAATCCCAATCTCTAAATAGGGTTGTTGTAACATAACCTCTTAAAAAGCACATAATGGAGGTTTTCATATCCCTTCCTAAACCATTGCAGATGCAGGGGTCCTTTGATCTTAGCTTATCCTTTTAATATAGCTGCCTATGCAATTTAATTGAATTAGAAACTTTTCTACTAATTCCCCACCTCCACCCCACCCCAGACATTTGCCCTGTAATGCTGTGTATGCCTGGGAAAACTAGCAACTTCAGTGAGATGTTAGCCTTGGAAAAGTACTTGTCTTTTGCCTAGTAGCAATAAAGTCAGTACCCTCAATTTCATGTAGCTTTTTTCCCCAGAAGTTGTACAGAGTACTAAGTTAGCATTATTTCCTTCTCATTCATCAACCAGGAACAAGTGCACCCATTTTCAAAAGTAAAACCAGAGAAAAATGACAATTCTAGCCAATTTGTTTGGAACATAGTGAAGAAATGTAATGTAAGGGGCTATCTACCCTTTCTCTCTCTTCCTTCTTGAAATTCAGAGTTCTAGAGGATCACCAGAGTATTTTTTAAAAGTGTTCCAAACTTGTCCCTAAATATGAGTGTTGGAGATGAACAAGAATTTGAAATTAATGATTACAGAGCTAGAGAGGCCATGACAACCTTCATAAATTGAGTTAAAATTTTTCCCCCTTCCTGTTGAGTGTGTGTGTCAAATTAATATTCTAGAGATTCAATCAATGTAGAAACCTCACTTTTTTTGCAAGTGCTAGAACTTTGTGGGGTTTGTTAACTGGGACATATTTTGTCAGACCAAAAATAGTGCTGATTCTTTTTAGGATTATTAACTAAGATTTAAATTATAAAATTTTTAGGATTTATTAATCAAATGGGTGTTATCTTTATTTGTTTCAATATTTATCTCTCATTACCAAAGTGAGCATCCGTTTTGTCAGACATACCTTTTGAATTTGGAACGTTTATGAGTGAGCTCCTTTGTATTTTTCCCAAGACTTAACATTGATCAGATTTATAAATGTGTCTTCACATAGGAATTATGGCATTAATAGTTTGCCAGAGGGAAGCAAATGACTATCTAGAATTTGGAGCAGTAATTTGAGAGTGGCTTTACATTTGTTCTTTCACCCACTGAGTTTTTATGTCCAAATTTCTTTTTGTGAAAAATACTTTAACATATTAAAATCACAGAAACCTTATTTTTTAAAAATTAAATTTCTTTTAGTTGTCAGGCATTTATTTTTTACTCCCATGCACCCCTACTTGAGAAAAAAAATGCTGAGTGAAATCCTTGTTAACAGATAAGCTAGTCAAGCAAAATCAGTTTCCAAACTGGCAATATTCAAAAATGTGTGTTTTGTTCTGAATATTAGTACATCCCCTCTCTGTCAGGAGGGTGGTTAACATTTTTCCATCCTTGGGCCTCTAAAATGATGGTTGGTTGTTTCATTGATCAGGGTTCTTAAGTCTTTCAAAATTGATTTTATAATGTTAATGTTATTGCATAAATTAGCAATGTTATTACTAATGAGAACAAGGTAAAAAAAAAGATTTAAGGAACACAAATTTGAACTGAAGTTTGGCTTAAGTGTGTGTGGGTGGGTGGGTGTGTATATATGTGTATGTATGTATGACATGTATTATGTCATTTCTGCTGGGATTGTACAAGCTGCTTACTTACTTCCTACCTCAGCCTCTATCTGTAGTGAATGTAGAGAGCTTTTCCAGGAAAGTGCATCTCCAGCACTATTGGTGTAGTTCTTTTTCTCCAGCTAGCTGAATGATTGACCTATTCTTTAATAGAAACATCTAAATTACTTAATTCAGAGTCCCTTTTTGGGACATTTGGATTTTGAATAATTGAGTTTCCTTGTATGCTTCATTACCTATTTGAGAGAAAATTGTGCTTAATTATCTGTTATATTTGTTGGGGGTTTTTTCCTCTTTGATTTATAAAGAAACTGCTTCTGTACTGAGGAACATGCCTCCTCTTGTAATGTCCTCAACAGGATTGCATTTTAAATATACTAAATTTAATGGAATTAAACTTTTCATTTAGTAACCTTTAGAAATAGAACATCATCTTTAGGATGTTGTAATTTTGTAGTATTGTTTCATGATAGTACTATTTTTGCTAAAATGCAATTTTTGAAAGTTCCTTTCAAAGTTTCCATATTTTTTTTCTGAGATCAATTTAAATTTGTCCCCTCATGTCTTCCCATTTCTGCTTTGGCCATGCTGCTTTTAAAGTCTGCCATCTGATACCCCCTTTCCTGCCAATTTCTTACAGTGGGTATGCTGGTTTACTGGGTTTTTTTTAACTTTTTTAGAATATAAAAAATAAATTTGGTCTCATGATTTATCTAAATGGAGTACTGCCCTCCTTTTTAGTGCCATTTGGTTATGATGGAATGGGCCGGTCCACATAAACATGAGAAGTTTACTGGGTGAAGTGGGTCGTCCTAGGGTCAGATTCTTTAATATCTGAACAAATAGTGGAAGAGATTACGTAGTTCTGGCTTTTGATCATTTTGCATTTATTTTTTCATAATCAAACTTTTTTTCCCCCATTGAGACCTCAGTACACTAGACAGATTTTTCAGCCCATTTCATCTCATTAATATCACATGTAGATTTTCAACATGTAAGTTGGAGTAGAACTTAAAATGAATATGTTTGTCTCCTTAATCTGTAGAATTGAGAAGGGTGGAATAGATTATTTTTGAAGACCCATTGAGCTCTAAATCTATGAGTCTGTTAACTGATAAGCATCTTTTTTTTTTAAGAGACTTGGTTTCCATGTTGCTGTATCACCAATGGAAATGTGTTGATCACTTGAGTTACTATGATATGAATTTGTCCTGTCTCATGCATGATGTGAAGTATCTAACCTTACTGTAGCTGATGTAGTTAGTAGGTGCTGCCATCTTGTGTTTTGGGATTCTGACGATGATGTTCTGCAAAATAATGGGTAAAATATTGCTAAGTAGAATTAAGGAAAGTGGCATCAGAAGTCTGAGATGTCCTATGTATTTTAAGCTGTTTCATCTAAGCCCTTCTGGGCTTTATCTACTTGATTTCATTGGGCATCATAGGGATTGAATACTCTTTGCTAAGATTTGATTTCCCCTAAGAAAAGATGTTCTCTCCAGGCAAGGTGTCATGTCCTGTGGTATTTGACATTAATGAGATACAGATGAAACCTTAGGGGTTTTTTGTTTGTTTGGGGATTTTTTGTGTGAGGCAGTTGGGGCTGAATGATTTGCTTAGCGTCACACAGTAAGTGGCAAGTGTCTGAAATCCAGTTTGAAATCAGGTCCTCCTGACTCCAGGGCCACTGCTCTATCCATTGCATCACCTAGCTGTCCCCCATTTTTTTTTGGTCTTTTTGGAGAGGGGAAGGTAGGGCAATTGGGGTTAAGTGACTTGCCTAAGGTCACACAGCTAGTAAGTGTCAAGTGCCCAGGGCCATATTTGAACTCTGGTCCTCCTGATTCTGGGGCTCATGCTCTATTCATTGTGCCACCTAGCTGCCCCGCCTTTTTAAACAAAAGGTTGAACTGTGCCTTTATTTACAATGATATATAAAAATATGGAAAGATATGAAGGATTTTTACACAAAGAGATCATGAAAATGATGACTGGATATACATTGTCTCCAGTTTGAGATAAAAATAGTAATTAGGCATTTGTTTCTTAGTTGTCTGTTAATCCCTATAGTTCTCCTTTATAAAATGCTCTATGTATTTTAGATGAGATTAATTTCTCACTTTGCACTTTTGAGTATCCTTCATGGTCAAAATTATATTTAAAAGTTTTTCTGAAGAATGAGAAATTGGGGGTGGCTAGGTAGCACAGTGAATAGAGCCCTGGCCTTGGAATCAGGAGGACCTGAGTTCAAATCCAGTCTCAGGCACTTAACACTTAACTAACTATGTGACCTTGGACAAGCACTTAATCCCCATTTGCCCTACCTTCCACCCTCTAAAAAACCAAAGCAAAAGAGAAATTGAATGACCATAATCAGTGTCATGTAACTATGAGATTCTCCCCATTCCTAGTGTAGTTAATTCACTACTGTAAGGTCAAAATAGTCACCCATGTCAAAGTTAAGCTTGGGAGGATACTCAGTGATAGTGTATCTTCTTGTGATATGCATTTTTTTTCAGAAGACAATTTGTCATTATAAAACGTAAAGTTCCATGACCTAGGAAGAGGACCATGTTGGGGCAGGTTCTTGCAACAATCCAGGAAGACTGATTGGAAGCCATACTATCCTCAGGGGCAGGTTGAGCTGTCATGACTCCAGGAAAAAGAACGTATTTGTGCTTGATCGTGGCTTGTCATACAGACCAAGATGGGAGAACCTGGTACAGCAACATAAATAGGGCAGAGTTTCATGGCACTCAGTGCACTTGATCTCTCCTATGTCACATTCAGCCATGTCTATTTGAGGCTGAGTTTAAAAGTAGCAGGGAGGAGTCTATTTACATTATTGAGTCTAATTTGTTGTTTGTTTACTTCAAGATCCATCTTTATGAGATGGCGGCTCTGGTGACTTCTGACCAGGTAATTTAGGTCTTTGTTAGAGAGCAGTAGGTAAGCTAAAGACTCTCCAGGGAGCACCGTAGAACTCTAAGCAGATATTCCACCTGGTCTGAAAGACAAATGCTATAAAGCAATCTCCCTGAGGGACCTCAGTTTGCTCAGTTGTGCAGCAAGAATGTCATAGCATAGAGGTCTTTAGCATAGAGTCCATCCTCCGTTGCATATCTTTATTACAATGATGCAGTTGCAAGCTCCACAAGTTTTGGAAGGTTGTTATCTATGACATAAGGCACCTGATATCCAGCAAGATTAAAATGCTATTACTTAGGTCCACTAGAGGATCCAAGAGAGACAAGAATTCTATAGCATCATGAAAAAAGATGGGTGCAGTATAGAAGTCTCAGCAGCTCAGTAGGAGAATGCTGTTGGCATTGTACTGGATAGCTTCCTTTAGAAATACTGCAAAGGAAGAGCTCACTTGGAGGTCAGCCAGGAGATCCACATTGGGAGAGGTGTGACTGGGTTTGCTTCTGCTTTCTGGTTCCTTGTCTGGCTTTGTGGGTCATGTGTCTTCTCCTGTGAGGAGTTATAGACTTGGGCTCACATTATTGAGCTAGCCCATAGCTACATGAGTTTTAAATTCCAAAAAAAAAACTTAACCATATAGTCCTGTCATGTCCAGCTGCTGTAACCTCCTGAAGTCTTTTTATGAAATATTCTGACAGTAAAGTGTAATGTTAACACACGGCCTCTGGGCATTACTTGAAGATCCACTGAATGTTCCTAGATGTATTCAGAACTAAAATTGTTATAGCACTGAAAGATTTCCAAGTCCTAGCCAATAGTCCCTTTCTTTTCACACCAAGCAAAATATATGACAAAATTCCAGTAATACAAAAGACCCTGGACAGCCTTTTCAGTTAACTGTAATAGGTTTTAATCTATACTACAAAAGCTAGTCAGGAAAATCAACGTAGTGACTTTGTGCCTCGTGTTTATTTGGCTCAGATTTTGTGTGTGTGTGTGTGTGTGTATGTGTGTTGTTTTTTTCCTTTTGTACAGTCCTTATGTGACAACACAGTACCATTTTGCACAGTACTCTTTGATGTTAATATAATGAAGCCTGTTTAGAAAGACTACTGAATATTCTCTGCAAGAGTAGCTGCCTTGACAGCTGACCTTTGCATGCAATATTGTTAATAGGCCCATGAGTCTATGGGTGAATGACATGGATTGTAGGAATTTTGCCCTACAAACACATTTGTAGACAGGTTTAACTGCAATCACTTTAAAAAAATCCAAAAATTTTTCAGTATATAAATGAGGGAGGGAATGTGACAATGGATTTATTACATTTGAATTTCATTAATGTGTATGTGGCTTTATATAATTGTGAATATGTATTGGAATAAAGTATTGACTTGGATGAAAACTGGGATTGCCATTTACTTTCTCGTTGTTTAGGTAGTTATGATTTCTTGGAAAGCTTCTGAAATCAGGTTTAAATGGCAGTCTACCAAAAACATCACCAGAAATTTTGGCATCAAATATCTTAGATAAATCTAATATCTACATATCTAGTGATTGACACAAATATATGTCTGAGAGCCATTCTCCAATAACCAAGTGCTCAGAAGATATGAGCAGTTAAAAAAAAGAATGCAAACTACCAACAACCATGTC
The DNA here is from genome assembly GCA_028646575.1 of Pseudocheirus occidentalis. NCBI lineage: Eukaryota > Metazoa > Chordata > Mammalia > Diprotodontia > Pseudocheiridae > Pseudocheirus > Pseudocheirus occidentalis. The sequence continues at coordinate 272,103,396 of CM053593.1, forward strand.
AAAAAATGTTCTGAATACCTAGTAATAAAAGAAATGCACATTTTAAAACTCTGAGATTGTTAGATCCATTAGGTTGTAAAAATAATCTATATACTTGAAAGAAGCTATGTATCTCATTGCTCAGATGGTCCATCATTTGGTGCAGGTGGCAGTCCATCTGTGCTCTTCTCAATGGCCTTCCATAAGTTTTCCCAATATTTGGAGTTCTCCACTTTCTCTTGTCATCCCTTGCCCCATGGCCTTTCCACCTTTTCCTATTTTGCATTTTTCTAATAGTTTATTCCTATTCTTCAGAATTCATCATTGATTATATGTTGCTTGTTCATATCCACCCTGGGCCTACGTTGGATACTCATTTTCATTTCTTTGGAGATATGTTCCAAGTCTTGTAGCCATTCAGTGATAATAATTGGAAATAGTGTTGCAGAGGCTGTGGGAAGATAGTCCCACAAGTAACCTTAGAGTTGAACAATGCAGGTTTTAAAGTTGGGAAGAAATATATAGGATCCTATGTCCTAAACTTCTGCAGAAGTTAATTCCAAGGATATGTATATATATGTATATATATATATATTCCAATAAAATGCTCTAAAAATGAAATTCTGATGAATGGAGAACTGTCAGATAGCCAGTACATTGCTAAATTCTGTTTCCCCCTTCACAACATCTAGCACACATCCTCCTGTTCAGACAGCCACCTCCCTACCCTGCATCCTGGGGCAGTTGGGTGATGCAGTGCATAAAGCCCTGGGCTTGGAATTGGGAAGACACATCTTCCTGAGTTCAAATCCAGTCTCACACACTTAACAGCTGTATGACCCTGGGGAAGTCATTTGATCCTGTTTGCCTCAGTTCCTCATCTGTAAAATGATTGGGAGGAGATGGCAAACCACTGTAGTAGCTTTGCCAAGAAAACCCCAAAATGGGGACAAAGAGTTGAACACAACAAAAACATCCTCATCACTTAGACCTAGTTGGTCTCCCTTCCTCAGGTCTCTTCACCTACTCCAATCCATCCTCCCTTAAGCTGCCAAAGTGATTTTCATAAAGTGTTGATCTGACCACATCACACACACACCCATTCTAAAGAAACTCCATTTCTGTGTTATATTGAGGATCAAATATAAAGTCTTCTGCTTGGTACTGAAAGCATTTTGCAATCTGCCCCATTCCTACCTTTCAGTCTTCTACTTCTCAGTTTAAACTCCACTTCTTAGTTTCCCAGCTAAGTAAATAAAAACGTGTAGAAAAAAAATCTGTCCTGGAGGCAGAGAAGGCAAGGTAATTGGGGTTAAGGGACTTGCACAAGGTCACATAACTAATAAGTGTGTCAAGTGTCTGAGGGTGGATTTGAACTCAGATTTTCCTGACTCCAGGGCCGATGCTAATAGAGCATCTGTGCCACCTAGCTGCCTTGGAAAATTATTTTTTGAGAGAACACCAACAACTGGGGGCTCAAAGCCCTCATGTAGGAGGTGGTGCTTGAGGAGGTTGTTGGAGGGAGCCCTAGGGATACTGAGAAGCAGAGGTCAGGGGACAGAACATTCTAGATGTGGTGAATGGCCTAGGCAAAGGTGAGAGAAGGAAGAGCAAGTTGGAATGTAGTGAGTCCATGTGTTACAGAATCAGACTGTAAAGACAGACTTGAGTTAGGACATGTGTCTGTCTGTTTGGTATTTACTTTTTGTGGATGTTTCCCCGCCAGTGGAATGTAAGCTTTTTGAGGGTAAGGATAGTTATTTTGTCTTCGTATCCACAGTGCCCAGTATGTTCTAGGTGCTTAATAAGTGCTTAATAACACTGAGTAATAAATGCAATTCAATTGATTGTATTTTTTAGTTTTGAGTCAAATAAAAAAAGACAGTATGAGAATATTTGTGGGTGTAGAACTTTTCTCTATACTCTTTGTGATCTCAGCTACTATGGGTTCAAAGATAATCTCTCTGACTATGGCCTCCAAATCTGTTTATATCCAGACCTCATTCCTCTCCTGAGCTCTGTCACCAAAAGTCTGCTGAATATCTCTGTCTGGATGTCCCAATAGTATCTCAAAGCAATGTGTAAAATGGAACTTGTCTTCCTCTTCCCCATTTCCCAACCCCATCCCCCAAATGCAGTTATCCTCCAAAATTACCTGTTTTGAGGACCTATCCCTTGGTAACTGAACTAACAAAAAATGAATATTATTAGCTTGTTTACCACACTGATAACATACTTTGAAGTCTGGTGGCTAGTTCTAGAGTTGAGTTGTCGGAAATTCAGACCATGAAGAAACTGGCACTTTTTGGTTTTGTGGAGAAGCTCATCATAAGCTATTGGGTGAGTACCTTGCAGAGGCATTGGCTCCCTGGATACTGAGAGAATTTCTCAGAGCTGGACTTCTGATGGATGGAGGGAATGTTTACCTTCCATTGTGGCCCTGTGTGAGGGGTAGAGCTAGTGTCCAGGGCAATGTCTGTACCTGTCTGTAAGCCAGCTTGAAGTAAGGTGGGCACCATGGGCAGAGGGGGAGATTTATGGAGAGAGAGGATGAGGCAGAGTAGAAAAGTGCCTTGAGGCTGGCTACATTTCACTCTCTGAGAGTGATGTTAAACTAGAACTTTTTTATTTGCCCCTTCTCTCAAATACCGCTGTATGATTTGGTAGGGGGTTCCCCAAAACAAAAGCCACTTCCCTTGTTGCTCTGAAGGAGTAGGGAGTATTTCAGTTCACATTGACCAGGTTAACTCTGCCACCAAAATGCTGGTTACCCAAGAGATCATCGCAAATACTGAATGTCAAGTAAACCCAAATTTATCTAAGCAAAGAGCAAACAAAAACTGGAGTCATACAGTTTAGAACATACACAAAAATACATAAGAATGAATGAGCTCTTTAGGTAGGAATGAGTTAAGATCATGGCTCTACAAAGATAGACTCTGATCTTGCACAAGGGGAAATTTAAGGCTATGATGAGGAGCAATCTTCCCTAAATATTCATATGTTTCCTATGCAAAGGTAGCACAGAGCTATGTCTCCATGTATCTCTTGGGTTAAAAACGTCTAAATCTCAACTTGACATTTAAGACCCTCCACAACAAACCTCCCATCTTTCTAGTATGTCATATCATTCACCATATATATATATCCCCCTATATTCTAGGCAGATTGGAAGTATACTAATTTCCCAAACTCAGCATTCCTTCTACTATCATACATTTGCACAGACTGCCCCGAATGCATGACATTTCATGCACTCTTTTCATCTCCATCTCTTAGAATCTTAGAATTTCTTAGAATCACTGTCTTCCTCCTCAGATTCCCTTGTATTCTCTTATACGTGTGCAAGTAACATCCCCATAAACAGCAGGTAAGTTCCTATCTTGTTCTGGTCTTTGTATTTTTCCTTAATGTCTTGTACGTACTGGTAATTAAGTTAATACTGAATTAAATTAGATGAAGAGATGTGGTTTATATGATAGTATAATTAGTTGGATTTGTTACTGGATAAATGTCTAGATCCAAAGAGGAGCAATTAATGATGAAAGAATGCTAGGGTGAAAGAATGGCTTTTCTGGAGTACCTGAGGCATCCTTCCTTGACTGTTTTCAGTCAAGTGTTTTAATTGTAAACATGGATAAAGGTAGAGATGACATACTTATCAAGTATATAACTGGTAGAAAATTACATCTAACCTTTGGATGGCAGAATCAGTGGATTCAAAGATAGCCCAACAAGATTCCAATCCAAGGTCAAATGCAGATTAAATATAATAAAATTGTCTTTAATAGCTTTAAATGTAAAATTCTCTGGGATAAAAAAATAATTAATTGCACAAATACAGAATAAGAAAGGCATGACTAGACAACAGATAGTATGGAAAAAATGGAGGCAACATAAGGTAGAGGAAAAAATGCTGGATTCAGAAACAGAGTTCAATTCCTGGGTTTAAATCCCAACTTTGCAACTTACTCTCAGTGTGAACTTGGAAAAGATACTTAACCTCTCTGGGCCTTAGCTTTATTTATAAAGTGAGGAGTTGGGTTCAATTATCTCTAAAATTCCTTCAAACTGGATGATTAGCTTAATAAGACCGTAGAGGTTTTATGGATCGCAAAGTCAATTCAAGTTAACTTATGGGACATGGCAGCCAGAGAACCTGATACTCCATTATGGGGGCATAGTGTTTAGAAAAGCCTCATTCTACTCTGCCCTTGTCTGACCATATCCGGCATAGTGGCTCTGTCTGGTCATTGGCCATACCCACTGCTTAAAAGAATTTTACCTTGTAATTATTTTGTGTATGTAGCCTAATAAGCTCTGGGGTTCCTTATCCCACCTTCCCCTTGTGTGGATGAGTTGCTTTGCCCAAAACAAGACTGACTCCATTTCTCCCTCAGGCTTCTATAGGGTAACCCTGAGGAGTTATCAATTGCCAATTATTTCTTCAATATCATCTAATTAATTCTAGTTAATATTTCCTCAATAAGCACCCTAAGATCCTTTAACCATTAACATAAATTGGCTTTTACAACAAGGAAGTTTACTAAGAAGACGTAGCAAGAGCAGAAAGGTAAATACATCCCCTCCAGGGATGGGAAACCCGTAGTGCCAAGGCCACATGTGGCCTTCTAGGTCTTTGGGTGCAGCCTTTTGACTGAGTCTAATTTTTGCGAAGAAATCCTTTTATTATGGGGATTTGTTCTGTGAAATTTGGATTCAAAGGGCTGCACTTGAGGACCTAAAGGATTACATGTGGACTCAAGGCTACAGGTTCCCAACCCCTGGATGATGTTTGAGGTCTTTTTCACTTTTGAAAATGGAAGAATCACATTGTTTCTTATTAAAATCTCTGGAGCTCTGATGGACATATGTATAAGGCTGCCTGGCACATTTTGAAGGCCATGTATTACATCACCTTTGTTACTGTTAAGTTTTTGCTTACCAGTCAACTTTATGTATGTAAATGAGCTCCAGAAGAAAACTGATAGGAGCAAAAAGACTGATTAACGTCTGGCTGATTTTGGAATCACAAACTGTCCCAGTGCCTAGCTTATAGTAGATGCTTTAAATGCTTGTTCGGTTATTAATTGGGATGTGTTTTTATGTAAGTAGTAAGGTAATTTTTTGGGGGTAGGAGGATTTGTTTTCCTCCATTCCCCAAAAGTATATACATACAAACCCTTTTAATTCCTTAACAGAATTTGAGGGGCTCAAACCCTTTTTTTGCTTTGGTTTTTAATAACCCACTCCTTGACTCTGGGTCAGCTGTGAAAACAAAGGTACAGGTGAGGAGATAAGAAAGTACCTTCTATCTTCGGTGTTCAAAGCACTTGTGTTCTTGTGCAACAATAGTCTCTTCTGTATTTATTTGTGCACATATCTTCTTATTATTTCTACCAAAATGTTAAACTCCTTGAGGGCAGGGAGGTGGTGGTTTTTTTATTTTCATTTCTTTTTGTATCTCTGGCCCATAAGAAATGCTTAATAGATATTTATTGAATGAATGTAGAAAAAATTAAACTAAGAAACAGGGACATTTTGTAGCTAGCATAACTCACTACTATGTCCAGTTCCTTTCTCTTTGAGTTCCTAGACATACGCCAGGACTCTCATTTCATATTTACTGCTGACTTGGGGTTGCCAAGAAGGCCAGAACAGTAGATATGAATGCCCAATGACCTGGTGGAAATTCACCCAGTTTCCTCCTCCACCCAAGGAGAGTTTGATCTAATGGTGGAATTGGTAGACCACACTTTGACTGACAAGCTCGACCCTCCCATTCTAAGGGATTGTGGGGAGGAGAAGCCAAGGCGGTTCAGGAGTCAGGAGAGAGAAAGGAGTAGGAAAGGAGAAAAATGGAAGCTGGAGATGAAGCATCTGCCATGAGTACATTAGCATTAGATTTTGAGATGGTGTGAATGAATCATGCACAGCTGTCAGAGACTAGGTGTTTGTAGAGGCTGAAACTGGTCAGGACTCCTGGGACCAGAGCCAGTGAACATTCCCCTTCTCTACTTTTCTCCTCTCCTCTCTTTTTGCTTTTTTTGGAGGGGAGGGGGAAGGTAGGACAATTGGCGTTGTGACTTGCCCAAGGTCACACAGCTAGTTTTTCTGTTAAGTGTCTGAGGTCGGATTTGAACTCAGGTCCTTCTGATGCCAGGGCTAGTGCTTTATTCACTGTGCCACCTAGCTGCCTCCTTTCCTCTCTTTTTGAAGAGAATAGAAGCCCACTGTCTTCCTTTGGGTTTGGGAAGCTTACCTCTGTTTCGTAAAAGTTTCTTAAACCTGGCTGTTAACCACTGTATTGCTAACTTATGCTGGGAGAGACAGAGCTAGAAAGAGAGACTATGTCAGAGACGGGGAAGGGAAGGAAGTCAGAGATATAGAGAGAAACACTAGGAAGTAGAGAGATAGAGATACAGGGAGAGGGAGAAAATGAAGAAAGATACAGAGACAAAGATGTGAGAAGGGGAGAGAGGATAAGGGGGAAAACATAAGAAGAGGGGGGAGAAAGGAGAGAGAGAGAGCACATATGAGCATTTTTCTAGAGCATTGTTTCTGCCCAAGGGCTCAGAGCTGTAAGAAAAAACCATCGACTCGTTTTATTACCGTTTTCTAGGATACAGAAATTACTTGTACCAGGATCTCTCTAACCAACTGAACAAGTGAGGAGGGCTAGGGTGGCTGAAATACCCTGGCTGGTAGAGAGTTGAATGGGATCTCTGCCATTTATCTGGACTCTGTTCTAGAGAAAAGTCTTCCCACTACAAAGGAAGAAGATCCAAGAGATGAGCAGGAGAGAAAGTCATGACCCCAAAGCCTGTGGCAGGGGTGGGGGGAGTGGAGGGATGTCAGGAGGTATGTGAGTGGGGAGCAGAAGGAAGGATGACCCACTTAACAGTAGGGGAAGAGTAAGAGTAAGTAACAGTTCTGCTCCCCAGTACACAGTAGCATCACTACCACTCCACTGTTAGACCTTGATAAAGCTGCTTCTTATAAGAAGGTATTGAGGTACTGGTGTCCCCAGAAACAGTGATGTTGGCTTTGTGTATTATGGGAGAGGTATTCTGGAAGCTCCAATGAAGTTGTGTGGCTTCCGTTTCCCAGCTATTTCCTAATGATGTCATTGGCCTTCTTTGAAAACAAAGGACCACTACCAACAAACCATGTCTGGATTCTGTCTGTTCTTATTTTTCTCCTGCTGGAGCCTGGACTTTGGCCCTGGGACTACCAACTCTGATAGGTGAGCTTTGGTCATTTGTGCTCAGAATGAGATCTCTGTGTTCTTCTAAGCTGTCCTTCTGCATGAGTACCACTCCCTCCCTAGCCCTCCTTCCAGCTCCCCTTTATTGTTGTTCAGTCATTTCAGTCACATCCAGCTCTTCTTGCTCCCTTTTTGGGTTTTCTTGGCAAAGCTACTGAAGTGGTTTGCCATTTGCTTTTCAGCTCATTTTACAGATGAGGAAATGGAGGCAAACAGGGTTAAGTGACTTGCCCAGGGTCACACAGCTAAAGTGTTGTACTGTTAATGGAATTTAAGATCTTCCCTGCCTCAAGTGGAGGCCATTAAAGGAAGCTTGCTTGTAGGAAGGCTTTCACACCTTTTGCTAATTTCTAATTAGGCACTGAGTCAAAAAGATTGTGATGCCTTCTGGCTCTGAGAAGTGTATATATACTCTGAGTTACTTTGTGTTGGGGGCTCACTTATGAGAAGGATCTTGTGATTCCCTGGTTGAAATTCTGAGTGGTCATATGTTCAGAGCTCCCCAACTGCTCAGATGTAAAGGTTCTCTCGATCCAGGGATGTATATGAAGTGTATGATTGATTTAGGCACTCAGAGCCCTGTCTGTTGATCTTTATTTCTCTGCTTGTATGTTGTGTGTTTGTGTTTCCTCTGAGGTTCAGGGTGCTGAGTTTTCCCTTGAACTAGCGAATGTAATTTAAAAAGATTGACCCCTCAAACAGCTATCTTTCCTAGTAAAGCAGATCTAAGCAGATCTATTGGCTATGCCAGTGTGGTTGCTGCTACTAGTGTCTAAATCTGGATTTGAATTCAGGTCTTCCTGACTCCAGATATGGCACTCTATGGCCACCTAGCTGCCCTACCCTTATCCATCACCAAATCCATTTCCAAAATGTATATTGAATTATTTATCAAAATAAACATTTAAAATTCACTTATAAGCCATATTATTAGGTTTTTTGTAACTTAAAAAAGGGGCAATGGTTTTTGTTTGTTACTTTCCTTCTTTAGAATGTAAGCACTTTGATGGAGGTGGCACAGCAGATAGAGTGCTGGGCTTCAAATCAGGAAGACTCATCTTCAAGAGTTCAAATCTGGCTTTAGACACAGATTTAGCTGTAAGACCCTGGGAAAGTCACTTTACCTTGTTTCCATCAGTTCCTCATCTGTAAAATGAGCTGAAGAAGGAAAAGGCAAAGTACTCCATTATCTTTGCCAAAGAAGACCCCCACGTGAGGTCATGAAGAGTTGGACATGACTTTTTTTGTTTTTGCAATACTGGTAAATATTTTATTTTTCCCAATTACAAGCAAAAACAATTTTTAACATTGTTTTTTTTTTTATTTTGAGTTCTAAATTTTCCCCCTCCAGCCTTCCGCTACCCCCTTTCTGAGATGGTAGGCAATTTGATACAAGTTATGTATATGTAGCCATATAAAACACAATTCCGTATTACTCATGTTGTAAAAGAAAACATAGACCAAGAAAAAAACACTCAAAAAAGTGAAAAATAATATACTTTAGCCTGTATTCAGATACCATCAGTTCTTTCCCTGAAGGCAGATAGCATTTTTTGCCATCAGCCTTTGGAATTGTCTTGGATTACTGTATTGTTGAAAATAGCTAAGTCATTCATAGTTGATCATCATACAATATTTGTTATTACTGTGTACAATATTCTCCTGGTTCTGCTCACTTCACTCTGCATCAGTTCATGTATGTCTTTCCAGGTCTTTCTGAAGTCATTCTGCCAGTCATTTCTTATAGCATAATAATATTACATTATATTCATATACCATAACATTTTCAGCCATTCCCAATTGATGAGCATCCCTTCAATTTCCACTTTTTTGCTGCTATAAATATTTTTGAATGAATACGTCCTTTTCCCTCTCCTCACTCTCCTTTCCCTTTTAAAAAATGTCCTTCTGATATAGATCTAGTAGTTGCTGGATCAGAGGGTATGGTATACACAATTTTATAGCCCTTTGGGCGTAATTCCAAATTGCTTTCTAGAATGGTTGTATCAGTTCACAATTCTGGTTGTTTGTTAATGTCACAATTTTCCCACATCCCCTTCGATATTTGTAATTTTTCTGTCATATTAGCCCCTCTAATAGGTGTAAGGTAGTACTTCAGAGGTGTTTAATTTGAATTTCTCCAATCAATATTGATTTAGAGCATTTTTTTAATGTGACTATAGATAGCTTTGATTTCTTTGTCTGAAAATTGCTTGTTCATGTTGTGTGAGATGAAAGAGTTCAGAGTCTGAATCTAAGGTCAGAAAAGGTCTTTATTCTTCCTCATGAGAAAGGACTCTGCCCCTGTTGCCCACGTGGTGGCAGGGAGAGAGCAACAGGTAGAAGCCAACCCATGGTTATATAATCTAATGCAGAATCCCCCTCCCCCAACTGGCCTTCACTCTTATTGGTAGGGGGGCTGACCCACAACCTAAGCATGGGAATCTCTCTCAGACAAAGGACATGGAAATATGTGGGTGTCCAGTGAAAGCAGTCTTAACCTTATTTGGCTTATCTTCTGCTGAGTTGGCTTTGGGAGAGGGTCTCCATTGCTGCAAGCCCCAGATTGCTTGAAGGTCAGGTGACCTAAACCTAGGCCTAGTGAATACTGAAGCCATTCTAGATTTGATTTTTCAGAATGGGGAAACTTCACTATAAATTATCCCTCACAAATCCCCCCCTTTCTTTTTTTATACCTTTTGAAGTTTCCCCACTTTTCTTAACTCCAATTACCCTTACAGCCCTCATCTCATTGACAACATACAAGGGGACAGTCCCCTTTATGAATACAGATGTATTAACAGCATACAAGGGGGCAGTCTCCTTTATGAGTACAGATACAGAGATTCAAAAGAAAACAATAACAATTGTCTTTTCAAAGTCCAAAAGTCTCTTTTCACACTGCTGTCCAGATGTGAGGAAGTTCTCTAGTCATGTAGGGTCATCCATCTTCAGCCCTGCATCCCAGCTTCTCTTTCTTCTGCCTTCTTTCATTCATTTACCTACAAAAGGAATCTTGGAACCAACGTAAATGACAACTCCAGAACCCTTATCATTCTTACAAAATTAAAATTGGAGTCTTAATCAATTGTCATGATCACACATTAGAACCAGTTTCTTTATTTTGCATTAATCAATAATCAAGTCCTCCACCAGGAGGATGGGATTTCACTAAGGGATTTACATTAAGCCCACAATTAAAACAATTTAAAAAAATGTTTCCAAGTAGTCCAGAAATTATCCTCCTTTTTAACACTGACTAATTATAACAAAGTTGAGACAAATGTGATACTAACTGAATAACGGAATAATATTCCCACATATCCTTGACCTACTTGTCATATTATTACAAAGAACTAAAAGACCCTGACTCATACAGGAATACCTATACTAAACCATAAGCCTAGCAGCTTTATCTTATAGTAACTTAAGTTGTTCCAGAACCAAATAGATTTGTTGTTGTTTTATTTAAAGACTTTTGATTATTGAAACTTGCCACCAAAAATAGGGACAAAATTATAATGAGGGAACCATATTTCCCAAATTTCAGAATGTCAATTTCAGGCACAATGTATACCATGCTTCAATCTCCATTGAGTCAAGCTTAAAGTCTGCCAGGTGCTTGTGGGTAAACCCCAGTAAGGAGAACCCTACCCCAGCTCATGCTGAACAGTCGTTCCTCTGACCTTCATACCTGTATCTTACAGGATCTGGCACCATCAATTGGTGGCTTGGGTAGCTTGGGCAGCCTCTCTTAACACTCCTATCTGGAGCTGAACTCAAAGAAACAGTCAATTAATAGTCTCATCAAGTCTTAAATAACAAGCACCAACAATCAGTTTAAGATATGATTATAATCTCACATTGGTTAAGGAACATCTTTGAAGTGAGCCTCAGATAACCTACATTCATTCCTATATTTATTCTTGTTCATAAAAAAAAATCAAATCTCCCATCAGGATAATAAATTATTGCTCATTAGAGCATATACTTCGTAGAGCATATACTGCATCTACTTCCAAACTTCTCTACCTTCTTATAATTATCCTTAATCTGAGCTCACACTAAACTTTCTCTTCTCTCAACTAAAAATGTCCCTGATTTAATTTCAACAACTAATTGTATTAATACCCAATTGCTCTTTCATAACTTTGAAATACACTGGGACCCCATTTCATGCATATACATAGATATGCCTTCTCTATAGCAACTTTATAATCCCAACCTCAGTCCATGGGATGATTCAAAGTTGCATTTGTATCCTTATTTCCTCTCCTTCTCAAATTTGATTGAACTATTAATTACAAAATCACGTTACAAATATTTCTGTTTTCCTAGATACTTTTTCAAACTCTTTCTCAATTTACTTAAAACCTTTTAGAACTGGTACCACCATCCAGGGACAGGATGGCTTCGATAAACCCACATTTGTCCCCAAACCTTCTTATCTGCTTTCCATATTCCCAGTCAAACCTTTATTTATCCTTCCAAATTTCTCAAACCCATTATTCAAATCATTCAACACTCCTTTATATCTTTAACTATAAAACAAGATAGCTCATAAGTTATTATCCTTTTACTAACGTAACTGTTTTGCATAGACAAAGCAAAGAGGTTAATGGCTAAACCTCACAAACTGATAGATCCATCATACAGAATTATCTGATCTTGTTATTCCCTCAGAAGTTTCCACTCTGACTCGAGTTCTTTAGGAGAATCAGATGCTTTTGAGGAGCCAACTCTTTACATGTAAATATAAGTAACAACACTTACAGGTAGAAATTTTCAACTCTTATCAACGCTTTGCAGATAGAAGTTTTCTTTTTCTTTTTTTTTGGAAGGGCAATTGGGGTTAAATGACTTGCCCAAGGTCACATGGCTAGGTTTTTGTGTTAAGCGTTTGAGGTCAAATTTGAACTCAGGTCCTCCTGACTCCAAGGCTGGTGCTCTATTCACTGTGCCACCTAGCTGCCCCCAGATAGAAGTTTTCTATCCTTGAGTTCAATAGTTATACAAATGAATTTACTTATAGGAGAGATTGACTTCTACTCCAGTTATCATAAAAAGATTTGGATGGATCCATAAGTAATTAACTCCAAAACAGTGCGTATCAATAAGCTGCTTATATTAAAACATGTTTGCACCACAGAAAACAGGCATTATTTCCACAATAGTAACCCACTTTGAATGAAGTTGATTTTTCCATTAATACAAAAGTATTCCATAATTTACCTCCTATAAGAAATTTGCACTGAAACTCTTTTCCTCACATAGAAGACATTTCTGATCTAGTTTCACTAATTAAAAGAATAACAGCTAGGTCCCTCAATCAGTTGTACCAATACTCAATTATTCTAACATGATTTTGAAATGTTTAAGGATCTTATTCCATACAGACAAATATCTAATGACAGGCAGATAACTAGGCCAAATACCCGTTTACCAAGTTCTTTAATATATAAAAAAGAATATAATCTGAGGGTGAGTAGCCCAGATGCTAAACACACTCTTTATTCCCAGCCTTAGTTTATGGGATAATGATTCAACATTGTGTTCACACCTTTGCTTCACACATTTCTTTTCCCTTGGTCTGATTATTCCCATATTATTCAGAAAAGAATGTTCTCCCAAGTTTGTTTATTCTTACTTCAGGAATCTAAACCTTTTACTTATACATTTGATTACAAATGTTAACTTTTACTTATACCATACAATGACCACAAATTCAGATTAAAACAGCAAAGTGTCTTCTGTAAAACATCCTTTCTAAAAGTATTTCTTTTCTCTAAAAAAAATAGTTTGAATTTATCCTGGTGTCACTGAACTTTTATGAAAGCAACATACAGTATACCACAAAGGTTTACCAGGACTCATTTACATAATTAATTTCTGTTCTATATTCCAAATTGGTACTAAAAACCAATTACTAGAAATCAGTGATACCAACTTTAAAGGGCCAGTGTCAAGACTGACTCAGTGAGGCTTCTTCATAACCTGAAGAATAACTACTGCCCCTCTCCCCTCCTTCCTGGTGGGGGGGGGTGGTGGCAAAATTTTCTTACTTAATCTGATAAGGACTCTTTAGGCAATCTGCCTGAAATCAAAATTCACAGTAAGTTTGAATATTACAAAATTTATACACAATTAATAAAATAACCAGAAATCTTACAAGTCTTTCTATAATTACTAACTTTCTCATTACAAATTTTTTATTTCTTATTGTCCCTTTCCTGGGATTGATGAGGTTTCTAGGGGCCACCAAACTCCTCCTTCTTCCCATACACATTAACAGATATCTTATGTCTTTAAAGGTACTAAGGGGCAGGCTTCTCTACCTGAGTATTTTTATCTTGTGTCCCTCAGCTTATAACAAAAGATTTTGTAAAACATTTCTTAATAAGAACATTTCCCTTTTTCAAAAACAATTTATCCTAATATTTTAACTAATATACAATTTCTAAATTCTCTGATCATAAAATCTTTCCCACATAGTTGACAAAACTTAGGAGGTTTCACTGGTCTTCACATAATTACCAAAAATTACTTCTCACAAATATATTTCTTAATTGAAACTTCCTTTTAAATATAGAAAAACTTGAAAGATTATGATTTCTTAAGTTACAGTATTTCAAAATATAACACAACTGTTTACCAGTAACACAATTATCATGTTCTTACATTTAAACTTTTAAATTCAAAAACCATTTAATTACCAGTCCAGTGACCTTAATTCAGCTGGATGTATTTTTCAAATTGAGCCACATCCCCCTACCTTATTTTAATTTGCTCAATAAGAGTTCTACAAATACACATTTCCAATTCACCTTGCACAGAGGATCATTCATAACTACAGGTAAAGTTGTATATACTTGGTTTTCTGAATAGCAGAAGTGACAACATATAACATTATATTTTACACAATTTTTCTCTATCTTTTAGTTTCAACCCAATTTAGATTAAAACTGACACCATTCCTGGCTCTCACTCAGTTTTTACAATATATGAGGATTTTACAATTTAGATACCATAATAACACAATGACATTATGACATTAATTGCATTTCCCTAACAAGTAGAGGCCTTTGTCCTCCCCACATCCCTGTCTCCTTTTTTCTCTTTTTTTTCCAAGTGGGGGAGGGTGACTCAAAACTACTATCCTCCAGCATTCTCTTTCTTATCAGAATCTGATATTTATCTCCCATTTTAATGACAGGCTTGTCAGGAACTCTGAGGAAATGAATTTTACAGATTTCCCAAATTACAGTTATTTCAAAAATATTACAACACTCGCATCAGAGTGCCCCATTCTTCACTTTCTATTCTTTGGACAATATTTAAACAAACAAACAAAACAAAAACTGCTTTTGTTACAACATAGACAATACCCATTTCTGCTCACATTTTAGATGGGTTTACAATATGCTGGGCTAAACATTCTGACTGCTTCTTTTGGTTCTAGTGATAATTACAAATACCTTTACCATACTCAGTGTCCATCTTTAAATTCAAATTTCTTAAGTACTATAAATTCCAAAACATTACACATTTCACCTATATCCAAATTAACATATATAACTATATCCTTAGATAACAGCTTCTGGATAGGAATAAGAAAATTGTTTTAACATCAAAGTTTATAAATATTTCTAAATTACATAATTTAGGAATGTTTAAAACTTATATTCTACTAAAAACTTTAGGTGAATGTATTTCCAAATCCCCTTACACAGAAATTAAATTATAACTTTATAACTTTATAAATATTTTTAAGCCAACATGTGGCCTTTCAGAAGACATGTGGCTTTTAGAAGACACGTGCTCCTGTGATCTCCATTTCACCTTCTGTAATAGTAATCAGTTTATCAGATACTTAGCACTTAGTAACTTAGGACTAAGTAGCACCTAGTAACTTAAGGGTAAGTATGGAATGTGTGAACTCTGTCCATTGTTGAGAAGGTATGAACTCCCCTGTTGACTTGGAAGAAGGCTATTGGCTGAGACAGGAAGCCAGTGCTGTATATAAAGAAGAATTATAGACACAGAGAGACAGAATTGGAATTGGCTCCTCAGTGAAGGAAGATTCATGGAGACTGAAGCCAGCTGAGGGAGAGAAAGAGAGAGAAAGAGAAAGAGAGAGAGAGAGAGAGAGTTCCTCTCCCAGTATCTGGAAGCTGACTGAAACATGAACAGGATAAGACTTTGTTTATTCATGGCCTGGCTGATCCTTGAGTTCCAGGCAAGAGAAGTGGTGAAGGATTTGAGATGTGCTGAACCCTGTGAACTTCAGTGTGTGCGAAGGATTGCCCTGAGGACTGGACAAGGACCTGGGAGCTGTCTGCTTCTGAATCCAGGTGATTGACAGATTCAGGAGTGAGCTGGAACCATGGAAGGGCATCCAGGGAATCAGACCTCCCAGAGTCAAGATGAAGGAAAGGCTTCCCCTTGGACTAAACTGAGGCTTACTGGAAATCAAGGGGTGGAAAGTTTGTGTGGTTTTCTAATGGCTGTATTAGGGACTAATGATATTTAGTAATTGGGAATCTAGGTTAGTGGCTGACTGCTAGATGAGTGACAGATTAAGTTAATAGTTTCCCCACGAGTGGAAGATTTGTATATTGTGAATTGTTGACTGAATCTTTAAGTGAGAAGGGTTTCCCCCTTAGGGAAACCAGGTGGTTCTTCTTTTGTTAATTGATTGATTGAATCTTTAAGTGAGAAGGGTTTCCCCCTTAGGGAAACCAGGTGATTCTTCTTTTGTTCCTTGTTCTAAATATTGTGACTTTCTGTAATAAGATGTAATATTGAGAATATTATATTGTGAATATTGTACTGAATCTTGATTTGTAATGGAATAAACAGAGTGTTCACTATTACTGTGTAATCCAAATCTTAAAAGCTGTTCACAGTAGCAGTCTTTTGGGAATCTGCTGGTGCTTGGCTTTACACCTTCGGAGGAGGCTGGACTCCCATCCCCACCTCCATTTCAATCTCCTATCTCCTTTCATAGACAAAGGGTTTGGAACCTAGTCAACTGAGTGTGGTTTGCTTTTCTCTCTCAAGTGGGGGTCTTAGGAATTTAATGATTATCAGAACTTTTAGAACTAAATTCCAATACAGCCTGAAAGGTGGATAGACATTATCCCTTCTTACTTCCCATGGGTTTGCTGGTTTTGAAGTCAGGCTAAAAATTCACTAGCACTCTTTTCCAACCTTCTAAAGGTGGTGGTGGTGAGGGTAGTGGCTTCCCCACCCTAACTAACACAATCAGGCTTTTTGCTTCTCCTTCTACCTTTGCCTGAGGCATTTCAGACAAATGGAAAAAAAGTTTGACTTACCTATTATCTGCTAAAGATCTGAATCTCTCTCTCTCTCCATTCTAAGTTTAGTTAGGCAGAGAAGGAAGATTTCTAAACTTCCCAAGGTTTTTTTAAAATCTGAATGGTAAAACATTTCTTTTATGAATAGACAAACTTCACACATATCCACACAAACAAACAAACAAAAAGAAATACAGAGCACAGTCTCACCCAGCTTTGCCAAATTCATCTCCCAAGGGATTATCAAGGTGGGGGGGGGGGGGTTTGAAGGAAACATTTCTTCACAATTGACTAGCAGCTTGTGGGTAAAAGCTGAAAATTTCCCGTTACCAGAGGCAGGTGACATGGCCCATCAGCCACCCCCCTCCTTCTGGATCCAGGATCTGGCCAGACAGGCGGTCAACCTCTTGGTCCAGAACTTGAGGTGTCAAGGCATGAATTCTGAGGGGCCTCATCAGGAGCCACTCATTAGCATTCCCCCTGAAAACCGCTTCTTAATCTGCCCACACTTGGCCAGACTCAGTCAACCCCACCCACCACCAAATCACCCAGGCCTCTCCTTACCTGGGTCTGTGCACAGACTTACATGATTTCCAGTAATCTTTGTTCTCCCCTTTTTGACGTTTTCTGCTCTCAGATTCAGACCCTCTTGGTTCTCATTCTCCATAGAGGAGAGTCATTCCCCCACCTTACCAACAGGTCACTGGGAAAGAGCCAGTGGGATGTCCTTTACCTTTTGGTCAAGGCTGGGGAGACCTCCTCCTCTCTAGAGAGGAGTCCAAAAAATCTCGGTGGAACCTCCAAACTGTGTTAGATGAAAGAGTTCAGGTCTGAATCTAAAGTCAGAAAAGGTCTTTATTCTTTCTCATGAGAAAGGACTCTGCCCCTGTTGCCCACATGGTGGCAGGGAGAGAGCAACAGGTAGAAGCAAACCCATGGTTATATAATCTAATGCAGAACCCCCCTCCCCCAACTGGCCTTCACTCTTATTGGTAGGGGGGCTGACCCACAAACTAAGCATGGGAATCTCTCTCAGACAAAGGACCTGGAAACACGTGGGTGTCCAGTGAAAGCAGTCTTAACCTTATTTGGCATATCTTCTTCTGAGTTGGCTCTAGGAGAGGGTCTCCATTGCTCTAAGCCCCAGATGGCTTGAAGGTCAGGTGACCTAAACCTAGGCCTAGTGAATACTGAAGCCATTCTAGACTTGATTTTTCAAAATGGGGAAACTTCACTATAAATTTTCCCTCACAATATCCTTTGACCATTTATCAATTAATGAATAATTTGTTTTCTTATAAATTTGATGCAGTTCTCTATATATTTGAGAAATGAGGCCTTTATCAGAGACATCTGCTATAAAAAATTTCCCTCCAGCCTTGTACTTTAGTTCTAATTTATGATACATTGGTTCTGTTTGTGCAAAAACTCCCCCCTTTTATCCTGATAAATTATGCTTTAATAGCTTAATTATCATGGGTACTTACATACACCTAATCTTGCATGCCTGTAGTCTATATCTTCACATCAGTTATACACAGAAGCCTCACCCAGCATGCTGAAGGTCTTTCCTTGATATGCCATGGAAAATAAACATCAGGATGCCCACTCAGCTTGAAGTTAAGAGGAGATACAAATATTACAAGTATAAACACAGGTGCTGACTGGAGGCCACCTCTAATCATGGTATGGCTGAAAACAGAGAAACCTTGTAAAAGTTCAGCACAGTCACTAAGGAGAGCTCAGGTTTAGGGACCATCCATACCCTATGTCTCTATCCTTTGCCTCCTCCCAAAAGGTCTTCTTGGGCCCCAGAGGGAGCCTGCTGGGGAGAGGAGAGTTATGGGTGGGGCTGGTCAGGGAAGACCTGAGGCCCCTAGGATACAGATGGGTGGTGCTTATGGTGGGCCTGGAAGGTCAGAACAGCATCTATGTATCCAGCCTGGTACATGGTAATGAAGAGGGTGAGAGGAAATAGATTTCTAGGAAATCCTCTGAGGGTTCTTAATCTGAAAGAATTACTAGGCACAAACAATCTTGGCAGGTTTGTAAAAGTTTATTACGCTTTTCAGTGGGCAGGGAGGTGTCAAAGAAAGCCTGCAATCTGCAGGAATTAGGGATACTTATTATATAGTAATAAAACCATAAATCTGATAGCCATTATGCTAACTAGGGGTGTAAAGGAGGGATTTAGGAGGAGTTAAGGAGTGGTCAGTGCTTAAAGGGACATACACTTTTTATATCAACTGCGCAGGTGTATTGCCCATAATTCACTGGGAGAAAGCCCAAGGAGGAGCTTCCAGGAGGTGTGGTTTTTGCCTTGAAATGTCACTGAGTCAGCCAGTGATCAATTCTGACTGAGAGGTGCCCAGTCTGTTAGCCATCAAAGTCTCTTTTGACAAGATGGATGCTGGTAAACTGGGCTAATTGGGGATTCGGTATGTGTCTGATTGTGAGGAGTTATCATACTGAAAATGCACTGAAAGATTCATAGTTTGCAGCTGGCCACTAGAATGAAGGAGGTATACATTTCTCTAACTAAGGATTTGTTTATAGAATGCTTTTGAAGGAGTCATACCAAGCAAGGATAGTTATAGTTGGCAGAGTTAATGGTTTCAGGGGAAAAAGCTTTTAGGCTGGGGAAAGGGGAGAGGCGATTTAATGCTTTATGGCTGGGGGGGAAGTGTGACTTTTATAACTTAATTGCACAGATTGATGTTACAGACACAGGTAACCAAACACAAGTGAGATTTTTACAGACCGAAGTTACAAAAATGTTACAAAGTTACAAAGGTAACCCAGCACCCCATCAATAATGGGGAGCTGAGATCTCAGTGAAATTGGGACTATTTCAACTTTGCCTGCCACTTCTGTCCTGTCAGCAAACACGGCTCTCGCTCAGACTCTTCCATGTGGCCCACACAGTCCTGGTGCTTGTGCTTCTAGGGGCCACTGGCCGAAAAGCTGGGAAAGCTGTCCTGCTCACACTTGGGTAGTGGGATGAGATAGTGTGTACACCGATCCTGCTGCTGCACTGGCGGCTCTGCATCATTCCTTTCCTTCTGTGTGGCCACCATCCCTTGTTCCTGGCATTCCTGGAGGCTGTGATCTGAGGAAAGGTGAGCATGTGCAAAGGCTGGCCTCTGCTTCCCCCAAGTAGTGTCCAAGTCAGGTGTGAACCCATTGCTGCTGCTGCCTCTGAGGCCTCGGCTTCAGCCTCAGCCTCAGCCTCAGCTCCTTGGGTCACCGCCTGCAAATCCTTTTTAATTTAACATAATCAAAATTATCCATTTTAGGGGCAGATGAATAGAGCACCAGCCCTGGAATCAGGAGGACCTTAGTTCAAATCCAGCCTCAGACAGTTGACACACTTACTAGCCATGTGACTTTGGGCAAGTCAGTTAACCCTTAATTGCCCTCCAAAAAGGAAAAACAAAACAAAACATATTATCTGTTTTACATCTCGTAATGCTAT
Organism: Pseudocheirus occidentalis; assembly: GCA_028646575.1. Lineage (NCBI taxonomy): Eukaryota > Metazoa > Chordata > Mammalia > Diprotodontia > Pseudocheiridae > Pseudocheirus > Pseudocheirus occidentalis. Next base: position 272,123,434 of record CM053593.1, read on the forward strand.
TGCTTGTTTGGTCATAAATTCTTCCCTTATACATAGATTCAACAGCCATTTAATGTTCCCCTCATTTGCTTGTGATATCCCCCTTTATGTCTAAATCATGGACCCATTTTGATTTTATCTTGGCATACAGCATAAGATGTTGGTCTATACCTAGTTTCTACCAAATGAGTGGTCTTTAAAGCATCAGATCTCCCACACAATCCTTCCACAGAATGTTATACCTTGTCTACCACTAGTTTAGGTTTGTGTGGAATGAGTGAAAACTTCTCAGTCTGGGATTGTTAACCTTCCCTTCCCTTCCCCCCCATTCCATGGCTGGTGTCAGTCAGTTTTACCTTCCTTTGTCTGTTTTCCCGCCTGGGTGGAACCCTCCCCCCCCCCCCCTTCTCTTGCTGTCCCAGTAGGGAAGAATTTGGTGAGGTATGCCTCTCCACCAATGAGAGAGGAAACAGTCGGGAAAGGGAGCTTTACTAAGTTAAGTTATAAATCCTGGTTCTACCTTTTGAAACACGCCTTCTCTCCCATGTCCAGGCATGGGAGCAGATTGCCCTCTTCTCCTGGGGAAGAGAATAAACTCCTGTTCTTATCCTAAGGCATCTCTGTGTTTACTTTTTTTTTTTTTTTTTACTAAATTAAGGATGAAGGGTATTTTTCAACCTAAACAGGTTGGTTAAAAAGACAAACAGATAGTAATATAAAAATTACATTTTTTTATTCCTTATTGTTCCCTTAATACTAGTATTACCTGCTTGAGGAGTGCAGGACTAAAGTTCTGACTGACTGAACAGAGAAATCATAAGACTCTTTATACATTTTGGAACCATCCCACTTCAGGATAACCATGTCAGAAAACATCCATTTGTTATCATGTATATAGAGTTCTTTGGTTGTAAATGCAAATTGACAAGGACCAGAGCAGGGTCTATTTACATTTTATGGTCTCAGGATGTCTGTTCTGCCCCTATGTGGAGTAAACCCCAAGATAAGGAAAATCTCACCTCTGGTCTTTGAAATTACAGACACAGGGAAAGGCATTTTTAATCAGAGCAGTTTGATTAAATCAGACTTTATCTAAAATGTGATATTAAAAGATTATCAACCTATAGGAGCATTCATCAGTATGTTTGGGATGAAAAACATCCTTCATCCTTAATTTAGTGATCTCTTAGGATAGGAGTTTATTCTCTTCCCTGGGAGAAGAGGGTGGTCTGCCCCATGAGTCAGTCATGGAGAAGAGATACATTTCAAAGGGCAAAACCAGAATTTATAACTTAACTTAGTCAAGCCCCCTTTCCCAACTGTTTCCTCTCTCATTGGTGGAGAGGCATACCTCACCAAATTCTTCCCAACTGGGACAGCAAGGGAAGGGGGGGGAGGGTCTCACCAAGGCAGGAAAACAGACAAAGGAAGATAAAAGTGATTGACAGCACCAGTGGAAGAGGGGGGAGGAAGGGAAGGTTAACACCCCCAAACTGAGAAGTTTTCACTCATTCCATACAAGTAGAACCCTCTCCCATCACCAAAATAACTCTCCTCTTCCTCTTCTCAGTACTCTACCTCCCCCACTTTCACATTCTCCTACAGACTCTTGAGAGACCACCGGGGTCACCTTTCCCTCATTACCTGTCTTTCATTTGACCTGGACATATCACATACATTGCTACCCTCCTCCCTCTCATATGCCTCTTATTTTCTTATTAGTTCCATAAAAACAAACAAAAAGCCAACTTTGATTTATCTGTGATCATGGTGTTGCCAGGATTTGTCTACAATGTTCCAGGCTTGCCTCTTCTCTGTTCCTTCCTACCTTCACCCCTATCTCCTTGTATACACTTAGAAGGAAATCTCTTACTGGTCTTTCTGCTGTCACTCTCTTGTTGGCATCCTCAGCTGCTGCATTCTTTCACCCCTTCTGCATTTCTGTTGTCTGTGGTGGTTGTGAATCAAATAATCTCTTCAGGTCTGGTTTTTGTTCTTAAAATGTTTAACTTATTATTCAACATCCATTGTTTTGTTTGTTTGTTTCACTTATGGTTAAGCTCAGATTTGTAGGGTAGTTCACCCCTTTCACAAAAATATCTATCTGGGAGGGGAAGAAACCCTCAAGAGTTTCTAACCAGAACAGAAAACAATTGTTATTTACACTCATTGTAAGCCATCAAAACCTAAATAATTAGCAAGAGAGGCTAGGGCCCTATTTCAGACCATTGGATGAAAACCAAAGTAGTTTGGATTTAAAAGGTATGGAAATAGCCCCATTTGAATCACAAAGGACTTTTTAAAAAAGCCTATGATTTAAGAGCTATACAGTGGTTCCTTGACATATGCACCAATTTACGAGATTTACTGAGATACAAGTTGTCATTTGGTTGATTTTTTGCTTTGAATTGTGAGCCAAAATTTGAGGTACGAGCTGCCTCTAGTTGGTGCCCCGAACCCCACAACCCAATGCCTACCCAGCATCTGGCACCTCACTTGTTCAGTCCACATGCTTACCTCACCAGTGAAGAAAATTAAGTTAAGCGAAAGTAAAAAAGATATTGTAGCAATTAAGTTCAGGGATGAAGTGTAGCATTAAGAGTGTAGCGAGTAAGTGAACGAAAGTGACTGAAAGAGTATGAAACAAAAGTCCTCTAACCTCCTCCATCCATCTCATCCACCCTCCACTGCTGCCAGTATCTTCTGTTAGCTCAAGTTGTCTGTATACAAGGTAAATAAATGTACACTTTATAAAACCAGTTTATTTCTTTACATTCTCTTTGATTGTTTTTATGCAATATTTGTTACTTGTAAATACTTTTTCTTATTTAAAAACACATAAAAATACTGGGGTGGCATTTTGAGGGCTGGAATGGATTAATGGCATTCCAATTAATTTCTTTTTTTTTTAAATTTTTTAGAATTGACTTGTTTGTTTACTTTTAGGTTACAAGATTCTGTTCCAGAGTCACTTGAGTTACAGATTTTTCTCCCCTTCCTCCCCATCCCCCCCCACCACCCATGGTGGTATACCATCATGTATAGGATCTGCAAACTCCTTCACATTGTACAATAGTCTGGTTGTATA
>CM053593.1:272127000-272149346 GCA_028646575.1 Pseudocheirus occidentalis
CCAATTACTCAGAGAGTCTGTGTGCTTTATTCTCCAATCCAACCTCCACACAGCTGTCAAATTGATATTCTTAAAGTATAGGTCTGACAGTGCCATTCTCCCACTCAAGAAACACTGATGGCTCCCTGCTGCATCCATTAAATAATACAAACTCTATTCCTGCATTTGTGAATCCATCATAATCTGGCCCTGATTTCACATTATCCACTTTATACTATTAACACCTGAGACTTTAATGTACAATTTTTCAAATCCAAATGCCTACATAAAATATCCTAATGCTTAAATGTAAATACTTTCTCTATACATTTTCAATCTGTGATTATTTTCTATCAGACTAATACTTCTAATTTAAAACAAAAAATTTTTTTTGTTGTTTTCTTCTGATTGATGTTATTTTCCCAAGCTGTGGACCTGAAAGGTTATCGCTATAGAAATTTGACCTAGTGGAATTACTTTCTATGTTTCACGTGACATTCCAGAGGAAAACTAGTGGAGTGGTTAGTGGAAGATGGCAGTTAGAATTTACTTCTTGGATTCTTTCAGTACTGTGGTATATTTTATTAGATGCAAAAATAGTTTTCTTTAGTATCAATATATTCTAATGCTGCTGCTGATATGTGTAATTCCAGTCCAAGTTCTAGGACTGAATTTCATTTCATTGTCTTTCTCACGAGAATGGTTACTAATTATACAAGAGATTTAACTACTACTTATATCTTAATTCAGCTCTGAATACTCCAGAACCACAAAGTTTCCAGCTATTCCACTCTTCACATCACATTCATATACTACTCCATTCTATCCTTCCAGTGTAACTTATGGGTCAACATGTCTTCATATTAGACATGTGCCTCCCACTGGAAATTACTCTGTATCTATTTTGTATTACATTTTCTATGTACATGTATCCCATATTCCTGTTTACTCTCAATAGACTTTCAGCTCCCTGGGGGCACTTAGCACAGTGCCTGGCATTTAGTAAATGCTTGTTGAATTGAATTAAATATCCTGTGTTATGCTTCTGAGTTGATTCTTCTGCTGTGGAAGAATATGTTTATTTAAGATTCTGAATCTGTTACCTTTACCAGCTGTTCTTGTTGACGTTCCCACTCTCGAATTTCTTGGTTGAGAACTACTGCCACATGCTGTGGTTGGCTCCTACATTTACTACAGATCCCATGCTGAGTTAGTTCATCACACACAGGACAGTGTAAGGTAGTGAAATATTGGGAGATGGTTCCTTTTCGGCCTTCATTTTCACTGTGGGAGGAGGTGGTGACTTTCTGGATCTGGAAATAGACAAATTCAGAAATGAACAAAATTCCACCAGTTTCACTAGGGAGACCAACAATTCTAGTTCTAGTTACCAGTTTACCAAAGTCACGGTAAAAACAGGTTCTGTACATCTGCATTTCTACATTAGCAGTTTTTAAACTTTTTGATCTCAGGCCCATGTTACACTCATAACTTACTGAGGATCCCAAAGAAATTTGGTTTATGTTGGTTCTATATCTATGAATATTTACCATTTTAGATATGAAAACATCTTAGTGTTGTTATGAAAATAGCTTTTACCTCATGGATCCCCAAAATGGCCTTGGATAAGCCTAGACAACATTTTCAGAACCACTGTTCTAGACTAAAATGGTCACTTGCCATTAAACTTTTTGAATGGGATATTAAAGTATATGTCACCTTGAAGAGAGGGTACACATGGGAGTGCCTGAATATTTACAGAAGCATAGAAAAGGGTGAGCCACTGGAAATAAGACTAGTAGAGAGCATGTAGGCTCCTTCTTATGGAGTAAGGGTCAAAGGTTAATGCATTTTATTTTAAAAACTATGACTGGAAAAGCCCAATATATTTTAAAATTTTAATTAGAACTATTGTTACCATACAACTTGCTTATATTGCTTATATTGCTTATATATAATTAACACTATGTAATACATAGTATGTAATACAATATTTAATGTTGTGTTTACTTATGTCTGAAAATAACATTATGCTAACATTACTTCATATCCTTCTTTGAGTATTTTTTAGACCTCTAACCAAATACTTGCAGATGAGTTTTAGGTCATTCTTCCACAAATGGCATCAAAACATGCATGACAGTGATACACTTAAAACAAACATTACTGAAAAATTAGTGTCCACCACAGCAATGTGATTTGAAGCAATCATCCATAACCTCTTATTGATTAGTAAGATTATGAATGATGACTACCGCAAATTTTCTGCCATACAACCTCAAACAAAACTTTCATACTTATTCTACTTTAGGCTGAAAACCTAAGCAGTTAAAGAAGTAGAACAAGATTTAGGTTAATCATCAGCCTGTTTCATTCCCTCTACTTTTTGTAACCTGAGCACACTCATGATTCACAGAATCCTGGGTCTTAGGGGTATGGTCAATCCACAACCATTTTCTAAGCCAACTGGCTTGGAGTAATTGACACAGTCTTATTCTTCAGTTAAGAAGAGCACACCCTACTGTAGTTCTAAGAAAAATCATCTCATGTATTACATTAATGGAGTGCTTTGAAAATCTATTTCATTACTCCAGTGAATATATCAATTCACGTAAAGTCTCCTTTTCTAAAAACTCTGCTGCATGTGATCCTTTCCCATCACAATACTTTACAAGGAATACAATATATTATGCCCATTTTAAAGGCATTTTTTTATTCATATATTGATATTTTCTATTGCTAAAGACTTTATGTATAGCTATCTAGTAAGGTCTTTCCCATTCGGTGAATCTGTTTTATTCTCCCACTTCAGCCATCAAGGCAACCTGGAAGAACTTGAAAAGGAGTTTGTAGAAAATTCCAGCTTTCCTTTTTTACAATTTGGATGTGTCAGTATTTTTGTTTACATGATCAGAATCCATTAGTTTGTAAAATGCTTATATGCTCAGGTTTTTACTGTAATTTCAGATAAACAACACTTTCATTCTTCATCACATTTCACACTTCTCAAGGTGAACTCCTTCTCTAGTATCACATGAATAATACCTGATACACTTACCCTTGGTAATTCATGGTACCAGCTGAAGACATCAATACCGATAAGTGAGAATATTCTTGCCAGGGGTGGAAGGATCTGCTTTGTAATATAATAGGTTGCATTCAGCCTTAGGCTGGAGTCTTGTAGGACCTCAACTGGCCTCCTTACCAACTGGATCAGAGGTACCCCTGGTAGGCCATACACAATGACATATGGTACTCGCTCTCCTACTCGTGGCTCAGAGCGTCGATCATAAGCAAGCATTTTCCTATTTAAAAGAATATACAAACGTGTAAAGCAAAATGTGAAGGTGTGGTGTACTAGAGGATAGCACAGGGGACATTTCCTCCTTAAACCTTTGCTAGGGCTGCCTCCCAAATCAGAAATATAACTGTTTAAAGAATTTACACAATGAACTTGGAAGTAATTTAGGCTTCTTCCTTTATACTACCTAGTTCTTACTGATGCTAGGTAGTATACTAATCCTTTGGGGTTTACTCCTTATCTTTCAACAGCTCCCAATTACCTACTGAATAATGTTCAAACTCTTTTATTTCACATTCAAGCAATGTTACTCTCATGCTTTGGCCTCACCTTAACCATCCCTTATCTCCTTTATTTTATATCATTTTCTTCTAGATAATCCCTATACTCCAGCCAAATGGTGCTACAATAAATACCTTTTATTACAATGTCCCCTATTCCAAAAGTGTCCTGAAAACCTCTATGTCCTTTAAGATCCAACTGTAAAGTAGTGGAAAGAGCACTGATCTGGAATTGGAAGGTTTGGTTCACATTCTGGCTTTGACAATGACTGCTTCTGTGACCTGGGGTACAACACTGGCTGTCTTAGGATCTTTAGCTTCCTTGTTTGTAAAGTGACAGGACTGGACATGATCAGTGGTTGTTAAAAAGTGTGGTCTGGGGTTCCCTGGAGATTCTTGAAGTCAAAACTATTTTCCTAGGGCAGCTAGGTATTACAGCTGACAGAGCACTAAGCCTGGAGTCAGGAGGACCTAAGTTCAAAGCTTGATCTCAGACATTTACTAGCTGAGTGATCCTAGGCAAATCACCTAAAGTGAACTGCCTAAAAAAACCCCAACCAACCAAAGACTATTTTCCTATTCCTAATAAGATGTTTTCATTTCAAATACAATTAAATATTGATAGATAAAACAGCATAAACAAAATCTCATTAGGATCCTCTGTCTTTTAAAAAGGGCCCTGAAACCAAAGAGCTTTAGAACTATTGGCCTAGATGCTTCCTAAGGTCTCTTCTAGCTCTCAATTCTACATCCCAGCCACTTTTTACCTAAATAAAAATCTCTGGACAGTCATTAGTGACTTTTCCCCTCAAGACTTCACATAACACTTTTCTATACTATTTATGCATTTGTCATGTATTATTCTGTGCTACAGAAAGAACTTAAATGTTTTTTGGATATGATTCTGTTGAAGGGCCTTTTGTTCAGTCATGTTTGATTCTTCATGACCCAATTTGGGTTTCTTTTGGCAAAGATACCGGAGTGGTTTGCCATTTCCTTCTCCAGCTCATTTTACAGATGAGGAAACTGAGGCAAACAGGGTTAAGTGACTTGCCCAGGGTCAAACAAATATTAAGTATCTGAGTGTACATTTGAATTTAGGAGGATAAGCCTTCCTGACTTCAGACGTGGTACTCCATCTACTGTGCCACCAGCCGCAAGGCATGGCTACCTGCAAAATAAAACTCTAAAGAAACCCCCTCCTCCCCAAAAATTGAAATTTACAATATCATTTGGCTTAAAACGTTATTAGTCAATATCAGTGAAAATTACTCTAACAGGAAGTTACAAATAAAACAGCATAATCATAAGTGTCAGAAGAGAATCTGGCCTGCTTAACTTTCTTGTTGCAATGGTCAAATGAGATGTATTTAAAGTGCTCTGTATACCTTACCCTTACACGTCCGTCTGTCTGTCTGTCTGTCTGCATGTATGTGTACACACACACATATACATGTAAATGTCAGGTATTTTTTCTTATTTCAGAAAGCAAAGCAACCTTCTCAAATGCCTTAGTAGAGAAACTTATGCATCAGAGAAAGTTTTAAAATAGTCAAACTATGTTATTGTGAAGCATATAAAAGAGATTTTTACCTTAGTCTATAAATTACTTCCATTCAAAATTAACATGTCAGTTTGCCAATAGGAACACAAAAAGGATGATACCATTGCCTTCCCACAAATTTAAGAAGTCACCTGTGCAATGCTTTTCCAGATCTTATAAAGGAAGTGAATTTATAAGTAGAGTGGGAAGCTATTCCCTCTTTTTGGGACTCAAACAAAAGGGTGAGAAGATACTTCTGCTTATGCCTTTGGACTCTGAAGTACTTTCTGTGGAACACTAACCTATAAACAGGGTTTCTACTCATTTATTTAGGGCCAGTGAGAAACAGTTGGTACAGAACTCAGTTGGTATATGACACTGTCTTCTGAGATGAATAGCAATGGCTATTCTATCCCTTGCCATGTATAATCATTACCTTGTAAGCTCAAGAGCTGGCACACAGGCTCCAGGTTTGTAAGAGAAACTCCCTCTGTATTCCTTTGCAAATATAACATCTTGTAGGCTGGCCTTCCCTTCTAGTAGTTTAATACATTGTCGCTGAACATACTGTTTAATTTGACTTATATCTCTTGTTTCAAACAGCAGCTTGATAGAACGCTCAAGTATCTTAAAAAGAAGATAAATATGTTATGACACCATTTCATACTTTTAGTTATCCATATCAATTATGATTTCAACTCCTCAGTAAGTTGCCAGGTTACTTAATCTATCATACATACTATTTGTATTAAAAATTATTAGAATTTTCAAAATTCCTTTTCCTTTTCACAGTGAAAAAATCAACACAAAACTCCTTATAAAAATCACCCTGGAATGGGGTATCTGTCAGAAATTTTCAGTGTGATCAGAATCAGAGTCTGAACAATGAAAAACTCATAGGTTTTTCTAAAAGAGATGACATAATGGAGACATAAGAAAATTCAGGCTTGATTTCATACACTTGCAATTCTCTTGTCTCTCCTTTGTAAGGATTTTACTCTGATACAGAAAGGTAGGCAAGGAATATGTCAAATTTCACTGCATAGTGAGTGCTTGGTTTTTTAGCTCTCTTGTCACATTAGTGGCATGGTGAAGGCTTCTGAATTAGACTTGTTTTTGGTAGAAACTAACTGAATTTATTTCACAAAGAACAATAAAGAGCTCACTGGATAATACTAGCCTTTATTGACAAACAAATGAAGCTTAAACTAGTACAAGAAAAAGGTTCTGTGTCTTATTACCAAGTCCTGGGTCCTGTCAGTATTAAAAAGGTGAGCTCATTAATTTATTCAAAATAAGTGCACATGTACAGAAGGCAGGAGGTTGGTTTAGTTTAAGATGCAGGTCTGTGTCCAGATAGGAGAAACAACAGATGATTGAGTTTTAAAGGGGTTGGATACCATGGATTTCCAAAGTCCCTTACAATTCTGACATTCTCATTCTAATACAGTGGTTCTCAACCTATGGGTTATTCAATTTAATATATCCTGCATATCAGATATTTACGTTACGATTCATAACAGTAGCAAAATTACAGTTATGAAGGAGCAACGAAAATTATTTTATGGTCGGGGGTCACCACAACATGAAGAACTGTATGAGGTCATGGCATTAGGAAGGTTGAGAACTACTGCTCTAATATTTAAGGTAACATCTAGCAACTCAGCTCTACTATTTTATTGAACTATACCTCTTCTCCACACATTAACATATAAAAATGGCTTACAATTTAGTATGAATTTAATGCATTCATGTACCTTGCTTTGGCTAGTACTGCGCTCTATTAGAACAGCAGTTTAACTAGATTTAGAAGCACTATTCAGAGACTAAGCTTGGTGGAGGAAAAAATTCAGAAGAAATTAAGATTTAAAATGGTTGAGGAATTGTAAGGTTTTAATTGCCATAGCATAGAAATCTTATTTGTAGCTGCTAACAAAATGCAAATACAATTAACTCTCCATCATCTGGGGGCTGAGAATGTTTTAGGCCCCTCTATTCCCTTCTTTCTTCCTTTCTGGCAGCCTTGTAGACATTTTACTGTTCACTGATCCTTCCATTTGAGGATGGGCAGTGACATGGAGTTGTTTTACTACTCTTTGTCAAGTAAAAGATGAGGTGTGGGAGAAAATTGAGACAATGGCTAAAATGAAACTTGGACTACCTACAGAACGATTCAGTGATCTAGGACCTTGTTACTTAGGACCAAGAACAAGAGAAGTGGTGGTTTGGCTCTCACAAACCAGCTGTGTATGTCACAGTCTGCTCAGCCACATCATCTTCATTAGATGAGAAGCTAGCTAGTGCTTACCTTGGAAACAGCAGGGCAAGAATCTCTTCTAACTGTCTCAATTCCTTTTGCATCAAATACAGGGTCCTTTTGATCCAGTGTTTCATACATGTAACCCACATACCTCTTTTTGGTTTGCAAGACACAAGGCAAATACACCTGCCGAGAAAAACAAAATGACTTCTTACACTATTCTCTTCCCACAGGAAGTCATCTGTTAATATAATTATGTTTCTATTCTATCAAAAAACTACTTAGTACCTGTGTGACACTGGGCAAGCAAAAGGAGGCTGCTGGGCAAGATGACCTTTGGGCTTCCTTCTAGATCTAAATCTATGACCTAATATAAATCTAAGAATGTGAATTACAGCCAGATGCATGGACAGTAGAGTGTCTTATGATCAAATTTTATAAAATAAGCAAGGCAATGATTATTCTGAGATACTTGGGAAAGCCAGTAAACACAACATTTTAAAGGTCAAATCCAAGTATCAGAATTAATTTCCTCCTGTTACAGATAGAGATATATCCTTCATTTTGGCCAAGGCTAACTCCTACACTTTGTCCTCTTCATCTAACTCCCTTTGGCTTCCTACAGGACCTTATTCTATTGATTATTCTCTCTCCCACACTCTCTTTCCTTCTTCCTGCTCTCTTCCTACAAATCTGCATAGCTTTCACTTACCTCCCTACTCATTCCTTCCCCTCCCCCATATTCCTTCAGTTCTATCACTGTCTTCAAGCTACTGTGCTGTCACTCTCCATACTTTTCACCAAACTTGTCCAAAGAATACTCTATCCTTGTTGCCTCTATTTCCTCAAATACCTACCCTTAGCCCCTTGAAATCTGACTTCAGAACTCTCATGGGACTGAAACAGCTCTCTCAAAGGCCACCAATGACCATCTAAATTGTTAAATTCAATTGGCTTTTCTTATAACTCATTCTTCTTGACTTATCTTCTCTATGGCATCTGACTTTGCTGATCAGCCCCTTCTTTTGTGACAAATCATTCTTCCAATGGTTTCCTTAAAATTCTTCTTGCATTTTCAAACTGCCTTTTCTGTGTACCTTTCTATAAATTATTTTTTTCTTTCTGCCTCTCAAATGTGGGTGTTTTCTCAAGGTTATGCCCTTAGGACCCTCTCATGATGGTTTTTCTTTCCCAGAGATCTTAATCACTTCTATGGCTTCAAATACCACTTTTTTGGGTGGATAATTCCCGTATCTTTAGCTTCATACCTGGCTTTTCCTCTAATGTCCAGGTCTACATTTACAGTAGGTTGCTGAATATCTCTGTGTATATTTTTGGACTATACTTTAAACCCAAGATGTACAAAACTGAACTCATCCATGCCTAAAACAGTTCCTCCAACATTAGTACCCCGTTTCTGTTAATTATCCTATCTTTGGTTTCTCCTTCTTCTTCATTCCTGACGTCCAATTAACCACTATGTCCTGCTGATTCTTCCTGAGAAATGTCTTCGTGATTTGTTCCTTTCTTTTTAACTATGTTGCTATCACACCAGTTCAGGTTCTTATCACTTGATTCCTGGAATATTGTGATTGCCTCCTAACTGGCTTTCCTAGCTCCTGTCTGGTTATTTATTCCAATCCATGCTATCATAATGACAGTCATACACATGTATTGCTTTGAACATCTCATTCCCTTGATCAACAGTTCATTTTTAATGGCTCCCCACTGACAAAAAGCAAATTCCTCATTCTGGCCCTCTGTTTCTCCTCATCCTGCACAATTTGACCCCAAACTGATAACCTTTCTACTCTTGTATCCCATTCTTCCTCCACAAGATCTACAGCCTATTTGGAGTATTTGTTATTCTGCAATGGATAGTGCCTACTTGCCTTTAGTCATAGTTTGTCTTCTTCCTGAAATACCTTTTGCCTAAGCAGACCTTTCTCAAGCTGTGACAGTGATGATTTCGGTCCTTTTCAGGGTGCTGAAATCCTAGCAAACTAAGGGCTCAAGTCCCTTTCCTTCTCTTTTATGATACATGCCCTGATAATCTTAGCCTCCTTTGATGTGACTTTCCTTCTCTGTTTATACTTTGTTTTTTTATACATCACTCACATGGCACTTATATATTGTCCTGTAAACTAATCACTCATATATGTGTCAATCTGTTAGTAGATTGTATGGTCTTTGAGAGCAGGAACTGTCAGTTTTTTATCAGTGTTTTGTAAACCTTAAGGTGCTATAGAAGTGGGAGCTTTTATTATAGTTCAATGTTCAATAGCTTTTTTTTGGGTAACATTCACATTAAGCTCTAGTCCTATAATGTGATTTTTGCCTACATAAAAGCACCAATGAAATAATGCTGACACAAAGTACATTTACATCAAATTTAATAGGGTTTAAAATTTTAGAGATATGTATGATTGATCCTGAAATTAGGTCTATTAAATTAGAACTCTGTTGTTCACATGGGAATATTAGTATTGCATGAGAATAGATTTCTTCTTACCTTTTCAAACTTCAATTTTACTGGTTTAGGGTTGGTAGCAGTAACAGCTTCTGCAATCTCTTGACCAATTTTAAAAGATTGCTCCTTAGTTGCTCCTTTCAGTAGTACAAACATACTAAAGGGATTAAAACAGAGTAATATAATTAGGAAGTAACTGTTAGGAGACACCTTCTAGAAAACAACATTCCTGGATAACAGATCTCCTAACTTTCCTATTCTTCATTAACTTATCTCATATATGAACTTTAATGCTTTATCACACCTTTCTTGCATGCTCATGGTATGTTATCTGATTACAGATCTTCAAGACAACTAATGTTTCTATTTCAACTGCACAAAGGTCAATTCAAGCATCAGCAGAATCAGTGGAAAGTCATACGTACAAAGTTAAAGCTTTGGATTTACACAGTCAAGAATCATAAAGATAACTCTGGGGTACAGCAATGACTAGGGAGAAAAGATATGAGGCCAAGATCATGGACAAAAACTACTAACAGAGAGAGAATCAGACTGGTGAGTTTTGGTGGACTGCAGTCCATTAGAAATAGAAGTGAACTTTGCTCTTTCTTCATTGTATCATATTTACAATCCATGGTGTGGACTTGGGAGACATGTAGTAGATTGCATAGATAAACTCAAGGGCAAAACTCCATTGTATAATTAATTATATTTTATCAAAGAAAAGTGCCAAGTACTCTATCAAGGTGAGGGAAGTAGGAATAGACAGCATTTAGAACACAGCTTCAGGGTTAGTTCTTTAATGTTTGGGAGACAAACCTCTTGCATTAATCAAAACATTACAATACTAGAATCCAAATAGCTTTTTGTTATTCTCAAAGATTTGGGGAGGTGATGAAGCCTCTTTTTTGACTTGGACAAATTCTTTTCATAGCTAAATAAACTAGATGACTGCTGTCTATTAGTGAGCAATGGTTAGGAGGGATCTTAATGAGACGTCAGGATCTGATTTCACTTTGGAAACAAGAGTATTGCCTTGATCTGAAATCTGTACTTCATTAATCATATAGAATGGAGTTTGAAATGGTGAGGTCTATCTAACCTATAGCTAGACTATCTGGTGAAAAGCTGAAGATTTCTCAGCATCTCATTTTCTAAGTTACGTGCAGCTCATTTTAGGTGACCAGTCTATCACTTAAATAGCTCTAAAATGATAAATTAACACGATGACCCATTCTTCTTCCTCTAACCAGAACAAAATATCACTTAAGTTTATTTCTGAATTAAGAGCAATATCATGTTAAATCCTTGACTGCATCAAGTATAGTCGTTTAAATATTTCTGAAGTTATTTCCTTCTCCCAAATAAGAGAGCTTTTCTTTCTCTCTGCTCTGCACTAGTTTCCTGGTATTTGCTTATTTTTGTTCTCTTTTTAATATTTTTCATTGTTTCATCTGGTGGCCAAGCTATTGGGAAAAGTTTGAGAACTTTTGTTACAGAAAACTTATATCTGGATAAATGTGTTATTTGAAAAGATTTTTTTTTTCTTTGCACACTCTTCCCCCTGAAAAGTTTGTTAATTATGATCCTAAATAAACCTTTTAATTGTTAAAGCATTAATGGATGTTTTTTCTTGTGATCTTCCTGTTAAGGGGATTCCTCCTTTCCCAAAACAAAACACCAGATGTACTGACATTTTACTACATACCAAAATAACTCCAGAGTAGACACTGTATTTCAGTATCTTATTGATCTCAATGAGATACAAGGAATATTCTTCATTTCCTTTTCTCTCTCAAATTCCTCCTTTCCTCAATAGGCAGGCTTGATATCAGTTTCATGACTATTACTGCCCTTCATATTCTCTCAAAAATTTCTGGTATGAGAACTTTCAGATTAAACTTTCTGCTAATGTGGAGAACGCTCTCCCACAACAGTGTGTCCTTCCCTGCAATAGGCTACCTATAAACTCTAAGTTTTTTCTTTAGTCTTACAAAATTTGTACTTGTAGTCGTTCATAGTGAAGTCTGTGACATAGGTTACAATAATCACTTTGATGGGACCCATTCATAGAAGTAATGATGGCTCACTGCAAGTGGTTTTAGAAATGGAAATCAAAATTGATCTCAGATTAATCAGATACATACTGTAACCAATGCTTACTTCTACAAGGTTACAAAAATCTGAAAATTCTCCAATCTAAGTATGTTTTTAACTCAAAAATGGGTGTTTTTTTCTTTTTAAAAGAATTACCATCTAAATCTTGTCTGTCATATGAAAATTAGTACCTCTTCTCTTAGACACAGCTTAGCTTTAAGTTACTTTAAACTAATCTGTGGATATCCAGTGTGGTCAATGATTAGAATCACTAGACTTACTTATTAAGGACCTCCCTCTCTGGTAGCCTTTAATTATGACACCCAAGATGATCCTAGATAAAGAAAGTTATGATATCATTAAGATGGCTATGAATTGTGTGACAAGGGACCTGGGCAATCTGTCATGTTTTCAAATGCCATCACTCTTTTGCGCCTTTGCTCACCTCACTGTCACAATATTGTTCCCCCCCCCTCAAACAATTTTATAGTTGGTAGAATTAGCATTACAATTTTGGAGGAAAGGGAACAAAAGACAAGAAAAGAAATAACAGTCAGGGAAAAAAGCTTCTAAAAGGGAAAGGGAAGAGAAGTCAAAGGTCCTCTCTTTTACTTGGTGATAAGCAAGTACAAGAAAGTTCATTCATAATTTCTTTAGTTGAGCTTTTGCACTTCTATGCAATTGCATTCTTGCAAAGAGAAGGAACTGGTTCTATCCTCTTAATAGTTTTTCTTCATTACAATAATTTCAATACCAATTTTCTATAGAAGTCAATTCTAGACTCACTGCTGATCTGCACAAGCAGACAGATGTCAAAAGTGCCATCTTTTCCCCAGATGTTTAAGACATGATTCAACGATTTAGCTCCTACTCCTAGTCTTTGGTAAGGTGTCAGACATTATGATGTAAAAAGTCTCTTCTGGTTCTGTGAATTAGCTACCCTAAAGAATACTGTACCCACTCCTGTACTGCTATATCTTTGAAATATATCTTTGTCAATCTCCAGCATGAACTTGTAGAACCAGTTACTATAGCTTATTCGAAAGATGATCTGGTTTAGCCTTTTCAGTTGTTTAATGTTGTAGGGTGTTCTGTCTCGCAACTCAGTCTGGCTGCCTTTTATCTTTCCCATCTGCCACAGCCATCATTACCAAAGATTCTGCCACTGTGCTTACACCCTGGAGGGACTCTTTAGTGCTACCTCTTTGGGGGAAGTTTCAGCTTGTTGTGCTGGGGCTAGGGCCATTGCTGCCCCTCTGACATGTGCACATGGGGCTGGCTCAGAATGCTCCGTCCTATACTGCCTAGCTACCCATTCTTAGTGATGCTTAAGATGATGCTCAGAGAAACTCTACTAGATGAAAGCTCAGAAGTAATGATGAAAGCAAGGAATTTTTAATGCAAATGAACATACTCTCTTCTCATCTGACCAGTGTAATGGTAATGGGAATCTGAAGATCTTCCCTGTCCGTTAACAAGACTATTGGGAATGTGACCTTCCTTGCTTTGAAGATCTTCCCTGCCCTCTAACAGGATGAATATAATCACATGGAGCCTGTGGTGGGAGGAGTCTGATGAATGGTAGAGCAGAGCCTGCAGGAAGCTAGGAGTCAGAGCAGTTAGAGACAGAGGAAGGACAGGATGCACCTGAGGGAGACAGGCTTGTAAATGTTGGTTTGTGGGAGAGGAAAGGAAGGTGTGGCTCTCTGTGCTGTTATGATTTTTAACTTCTTTGCTATGATGGATTTGGCTTACTGGTTTTGGAATTTGGTTTTCTGGTGTCTGAATAAGTATTTTGCTTCTGTCTTCTATATTTTGTGATTAAGCACTATGCTGGCATATTTACAGCTGCCCTCAGTGTTGTGAATATTGCATTGGCACTACAACCAGATATCTATCTTCAAAAACTGCTAGTTTCTTGGCTCCTTGCCAGTTCTTTCTTTAATTCTCTCTTTACTACATGGTCTAGAGTTAGTGGCAGCACTGTGACTGACACCATGGGACCTTTGAAAAGAGCCTTAGACTTAGAATTTTCATATTCTCTGAGTTTCATCTTCCTTAGCTATAAAATGCTGGAGTTGAAGTAATTCAACTCTTAAGGTACATTCCAACTAAAAACTCTTTGTTCTTCCTGCTACTACTATTTATTATGGTGCTGTCTATCATATATTAAAATGAATTTACTAGTTAATTATTAGTACCTAAGCTATTTATCTTAAGTTCTAGGATGTTTTAAGGATTGAGATCACAATAGGATTCACACATTTTAAATTGTAATAACAAATTAATTCCAATTACAACAAATTTCAAAGGACTACTCAAAGTGTTATGCTGTGCTTGAAAAGTTATGGTGTTGAATACCTGTCTCAGAATGTAGTAAGACAGTAAGAAGGAGAAAACTGCATCTACAGACATGCCAAGCTAGATACTGTGGAAAGTGGCTAAGATGTAGGAAGAAGAGATATGTTAGAAAAACTCAATATTCACTGGACAAAATAAAATAGTAGAAAGGAGCTAGCAATAAGCATATTACCTCAGATATCTCTACATAAGTGTATATAGTATGGTTAATAAGAAAGCTGAACTAAAGCACAGGTCTGACTGACACTTGATGGGACCCATGACTAGACTATAAGTTAGAAAAGATATCTTATTTAAAGGAAACAGACTAGGTAAAAGGGGAGTGGGAAAGTAGATTAGCAGTGTATATGAGATATATTAATGTGAGGAATCCCAGGAAAGCATTTGGGTGAAGTTAAATCCAAGGAGTAACTGAAATGGTAATTGTTTAAAAATTCTCCAGGCCAGCTGAATAGAAAGAAGAAATAGATGAGGGGTTTGGGAAACACGCTTTTTGGCCTGGAAGGAGGCTAGCGTACAGTGTAGAGAGTACTAGGCTTGGAGTCGGGAAGATCTGACCTCAGGCACTTGCTGTGTGATCCAGGCAAATCCCTGAGCCTTTGTTCACTTCAGTTCCCTCAAATAAAACGATGACAATAACAGCACCCACCTCTCAGGGGCGTTATGAAGATGGAAAGAGATCATGTTTGTACAGTGATTATCAAAGTGCCAGGTACACAGCAGGGGCTTAGCACTTGTTCCCTCCCTATAAGATGATGGAAGATATCAATTATCTTTCTATTGTGGATCTGATTCTGACTAATAAGCATTTATCGGTAGTTGGGATAGAAATACTGAGAACCAGGGTAGGAAATGACTGCTATCTTTTGGAATTTCTAACAAGAAAGGAAAAGTCAGGTACAGACTTGACTGTACTTTTGATTAGGGAAAGCAGATATTTAAAGAAAAAGGGTAAGTAGGATCTAACTACCTAAAATTTTATTCCCAAGAATGAAGTTCTGAATACAGAAAGAGAAATAATGTGAATAAGAAGAAAAGGAGAGATGTCTGAAGACACTAATGTTGATGCAATGGGAACACATTATCCAGCTTACAGTTTTAAAAACCATGCTGAAGATAAAAACAGATGTGGTTAATATCGGATAAATATGAAAACTGGGCATGGTATGCTGAAAAAAAGTGACATGCATACTAAATATTTCAAAAAGCTTTTTTTGTAGGTAGTTGAGGCTACTGAATGGGACTGAGGCAGACAGCTGCTTAACTCCTATTTTGCTTCTGTTTTCTCTGCCAACAACTACGATTGTTGGACTAGGAGGGACAGAACAAAAACAGCCAACAGGATATGAAAGTAGGGATATAGTAAGCACTTTAAATTACAAGAAAAGATAAACTACAATCCAACTAGAGTATTGGAAGATCACTGTGACAGACAAATGTCAATCAGTGATCACCAACAATGGAAAATGGAAAGGGTATTGTAGGACTGGAGAAGAAAAATATTTACCTGATTTACAAAAAGGGAAAGTAAGTAGATTCTGCAAATCACATACTAAATAATGATTTCGACTTCAAATTCTGGCAAAATTCTGGACTGTTATTATAAAAGGATGGATGGTGAATACTTAGAAATGGAAGTGGTTATAAAAGAATCAGCACAGTTTCATCAAGAACAAGTCATGTCAGACTAACCTCATTTGCTTTTTTGACTGGATTTCTAAAACTGGTATACTCAGATGACATTCTAGATAAAGTTTACTTAGATTATTTAACAAAGTATTTGATAAAGTTTCTCAGGTTGTTTTGGGAAAAGATAGAGAAATGTGGGCTAAACCAGAAATGCCAAACACGTATCCCAAAACAGATTAAAATATAATTGAGAAATATTTAATAAAATACATAAAAATACAACAGAACACAGATGATGTTAATGCATGGTTTTACAAGTTAACAGACAGCCCATTTCCAATTTCTATTTGAATTTGGGCTAAAACAAAATTTGGGCCAACTGGGCTAAGAGGTAGTTGTAGAACTTGGTTGAATGGACAGATTCAAAAAGTAGTCCATAGTGGTTTGATATCAACTTGGATGGAAGTCTGTAGGGGAGTTGTCTAGGGCTATGTGTTTGGGCTTGTTCTATTACACCTTTTTTTTTTTTAAATTACCAACAATGACTACAATAGAAAGGTGATGATACAGATTTTAAGTTGAAAGAAATTTTGGAAATTTAGTCTAGATCCTTTCATTTTTATAGAATTGGAAACTGAGATTCAGAGAGGCAACAAATGACTTGTTCAAGGTCAGAGGTCAACAAATGTCACAAATCAGTTCTAAACATAAGTCCTGATTCCAAAATGTGGTGCTCCTATCACTGCAGTCTGCAAATGGCAAAATGTGTGAGGGAAAGCTCCCAAATGCATGACAGAGACAAGACGCAAAAATATGTTCACAGGCCAGAATGCTGAGCCAAACTGAATGTGATGAAATTCAAGAGATGAATGTAAAACTAGGGTTCTTAACTTTTTTATGTCTTGGGCCCATTAGGAAGTCTGGTGAAGCCTATGGACATCTCAGAATAATGTTTTTCAATGAAGAAAATGTAATACATGGGATTTTAAAGGAAAGCAATTATTATGGAAATACAGTTAACAAAATATTAAAAAACAAAAGCCAAGTTCATGGATCCACTGAAGTTTATCCACAGATTGCAAAGAAGCCTAAGAACCTCTCATATAAAGTATTATGTGAGGTCAAAAAATCCACTTCACAAGTATAGGATGCTGAGGGCAGCACAGCTAAGCAACGGTTAATCTGCAAAAGATGTAGAGATTTTAGTAGCTGAAAATAAGCTCCATAAGCTAACAGCAAGATACAGAAGACAAGCTAAACAAACGAAAAAGAAAAAGGGAAAAAAAACTAATGAGAATCACAGGGCCTCAGAGGGGGAAGTATTAGTTTCACCCCTATGGGACCCACTGTGTCCTGGTCAGCTCACTTCTGGGATGCTCCCCTAGTTTGGGGCAGCTCATGTGAGGAATGAAACTGACAAATTGGAGGAAGAAAAGAGAAAGGCAGGTAGAACGGTAAAAGGCCTTAATACCATACCATACAAAGACAGTGTGAAGGAAATGTGGATATTTAGCCTGGAGAAGAGAGGATATGGCAGGAAGGGGGATAAGGGTGGGGGGAAACAGGAATAAATATTCTTCTATTAGACTTATCTGTCGATTAGAGTTATCTAGAAATGGAATCAGTTGCCACTGAGACTGTGGATTCTCCTTTACTACTGGAGCAACTGCAGTATTGAACCAAACCACATTAAACTATACTTGGGAAATATTTAACAAAATACATAAAATACAATAAAATATTCCTTGGGAAATTTGTGTGTGAGGAGATGGCTGTGCCCCCCACTATATACCTCAACTAAGGGTGCCTTTTGTGTTCCTTGTGCTCTATGTGGTTTGCAATGCTTGCTTTAGGCGCAGAAATTTCTAGTTCCCGCACTTTTGGGAAGTCTAAAAAGTATGGCTTTCTCACTAGCAGAATGTCAATTCCTTTTGGACCAGTTTCATTTTTGTGTATTCTCAATACCTAGCATTAGCCTTACACATAAACAGGAGCTTAGTAAATATTTACTGAGCTGAACATATTTTAGAAATAGAGAAAAAATAGGGTAATTATTCACATTATAAAATGATTCTTTTAAGGAGCAGATTCCTGTGGGTATTTAATATTTAAAGATAATTACTACTAGAACAAGAGATTGGGTTTTGGAGGAGACAGATTCAGAGAAAGATTGTTAGGTAGCATTTACAGGAACATTTGGAGAGCTTTTCCTTAACTGGGAGGAGGAAAAGACATCTGCTCCTGTGTATAGTGTATCTGACTGATCACATCATACCTCCTCTTGTTTCCAGGAAAGCTTCCAAGTCTAAAGACCATATACAGCCTCAGTAAAATGGCAATTGACTATTATAAATCTATTACCACTGCTGAAAAAGCAATTGAAAGCATATGCCTTGCTAAATGAGGGGCAGAAGCATCGTGAGATAGTATATTACTCCTGTTGTAGCTATATTTGCAGAATGATTGTAAATTTATTTTGGATGAACAAAAACAAAATAAAAAGTGTGACCATTACATGAATAAATATGGTACATACAAGGATTTATGATTTTTCTTACAGATTTATCATATCTTCATATTACCTTTGAAATAGGCAATAAAAACATATTCTGATTATGGATGAAAAATCACATCTCTATAACCAATGTAAAGAGAAGGCTCTTTGCTATCACTCATTCAGCCTAAAATTTTCAGGGACTCCACATCTGAGTGGGAGTGGGTCCAGCTCAGTACTGAGTTCCATACGTTAACTTTGTGTCATGAGTCATAGCCTATTAGTCCTGTTTTCTGAAAGATAAAATGATCCCTGATAAATGACAAAAGGAACCAATCCCTATCACAAGATTATTAGGGCTGGAAGGGACTTTGATAGGTCCCTACTTTCAGGAGGACCTACTTTTAAATCATTAAAAACAGATAACTGCTTTAAGAGACTTATTTTAATAAATCATTACCTGTCAGTATCACCATATACAACTCTTGCGCCCCATTTCTTCGTATCATTCACCAGTTTTATAGCTCGTTCCAAGGTTTCTCTAGCTTTGTGAACAATACTATCACCAACCTGAAAGTACAAATATGTTGGGATAATGTGTTAAAATAACTTTAGTATAAGTCATTAGCATTTTGAACACAAGCCAAATTTAACTGCTTTCTTTAAAACTGAGAAATGAACCAAAAAACTTGCCTCATTCAGCACAATTAGATAAAAAAAGAGAGAAAAGTACATATTATCAAGGAATATAATTTTATAAGCAACAATGACATCTAACATATAGAAACTTTTACTGTACTTACGACTTATGGTATCTGAACTATTATATATGCATAATCTTCACTGTAACCTCTGTGATAGTTTAACATCCACCTTACAGACAAGAAGTTTTATTACCACCTAAAAGCATTTAAATCTGTCGCTGTACTGGGCACTATATAAAATGCTCTTATTTGTTGTTATTCAGTTCTTTTCGGTCATATCCTACTCTTTGTGACCCCATTTAGGGTTTTCTTGGCAAAGATATTGGAGTGACTTGTCATTTCCTTTTCCACCTCATTTTACAGAGGAGGAACCAGAGGAAAACAGGGTGAAGTGACTTGCCCAGGGTCACACAGCTACTGTCTAAGGCCAGATTTGAAGTCTAGAAGATGAGTCTTTCTGTGCCTTGACCTAGCTACCTAAAATGCTCTTGAGGAGCTTATAATCTAAGACAAACAAAAGGATGTGGACTAAAGGGAATGAGCACTAAAATAAAAATTAAAAAGTAAATTTACAACTATACAGTAAAGAATTAACATATACCTGTTGGGTAAGTAAAATTTGGGTTAAAGGACAAAGAGAAATATATAGTTGGAGAGCAAAGAGAAAAACCAAACATTAGTTTTCAAATCTTTTAAAGATCTAGCATGGTGAAAAACAAATGGATAGAATCAGGTTTCAAAGACTATTTTAACTCAATAAACCAATGGGCAGTTTAATCAATCAACATACAATTAATGAATTTCTATATACAGAATACTATACTAAGTGCTCTGGGCAGACATACAAAAGAAACAACACTCACTCTGTGTTCTTGAGGAGATAACAATCTAAATAAATTTGGATGATGAAGCAAACATAAGAACTGCTAACCACAATGTTATATTAGCAGAGCACAGAAGTACATAGTACAGAGTACACAATAAAACTTCACAGTTTTAATACTTGGGAAAAACAGTGGTTTAAAACAATCCTGACTTGTAAAGAGAAACGCTTTTTTGGTCAACTTTTGTTGATGAAAATCTCCTTAAAAGTTATGAATCTGACTTTATGAGTTATGAAGCATTATGTAATGAAAAATGCTGAATTAGCAGCATAGGGATATGGCTATATGGTCTTGGAACAAGGAAAACCTGGATTCATTCAAATCTTATCCCTGACAAACTAGCAGTGTAGTGTGACCATGGACAAGCCACTTGACTTCTCAGTACCTCATTCATCTTTCTAAGAATGTGTTATAGATAAGCTGATGATCTGCATAAGTAGAGATTTTCCGCATGAGAATTTCCCACACTTCATAGAACCACAGCTCCTGACCCCCTTTCAAAAAATGAAAAGAAAAGAAAAAGAAAAAAAAAGCAGCACCTTGCAGTATAATATGGGATGAGATAGCTGTTATTACTACAGTACTGTTGACACAGAAGTCATAAGAAATTAGGTAAAATCCATACTGTACTGACAGGTTTTGGGGATATGTATGATATACAGAAACATGTACCTTCTTTTGTTCATATTCTAACTAATTTTATATAAAACCCTGTGTGTGTGTGTGTGTAAGTAAAATGAGATAAGAAATTAATCTCTTCTGTTTAAGTTTTTGTATTAATTCTTTGTAGCTTCATGCACATTTTGGTTGGGCATTACTCATTGTACACTTTGGAAAAGTTTAATAGACATTTGTCCATATGTATTAACTGGCCATGGAAGTAAGTCCTGTCCCATATGCTCAGTACATACAAGGATTCAGGTAAAGTCTTGAATCCCTTAAAAATCCCGCAGTAGACCTAAAAATAAAAATCAGCAAAGTTTACCTTTATTTTCTACTTTCTTTTTCTACTACTTTTAAGGAAACCTAAGTTCATGGGCAACACCTAAATTTGTTAGCTACTAACACATGCTAATAATCTGAGGAATAATATGATCAGGTGGAAATACACACCAAGGCAATGGTAAAATAAAATAGAGCCAATTAAAATTCTGAATCAGGTCAACTGGTTTTTTAAGTGCGTAATTTAACTTTTGCTTGAAGCCATATTGCACTAGTGGCAGAACTGCACATTTGTTGTGACACTCAGTATAAAGAGGAACTTTAAAACTTCTTGAAAATCTAGGAGCCTCATATAACCTTTATTGTTTAGGCTCTAGAAGAAGTTGGGAGACAGCTGCACAGACAAGGGTAGGTAGAAGTTTGTCAGCACAAGACCACATGCTCTTGTTTATGCCCTTGTCAGTAACTTCATCAAAGAACTGGTAAGAAATATTAGATGTTTTCACTTGAAGGCAGCATGTCCTATGTCTCTTCTGCTCTTTTTGTTACTCAGAAAGGTCATTTACAATAGACACCTCCATTTTCCTCTCATTCTCTTCTTAACTCCTTACATTCTGGCTTCCAACCTTTTCATCCCAACAAAACAGCTCTCTCCAAAGTTACCAACGATGTTCTAGTTGACAAATTCAACGGCCTTTTCTCAATTCTCATTCTCCTTGACCTCTCTGCAGCCTTTGACACTGTCTGTAACTCTTTCTTGATACTCTTTTCTCTAGGACTTCAGGGAACCACTCTCCCTGCGTTCTCCTCCTCTTTATTTGTGCCTCCTTAGTCTCTGGCTAGATCCTCATCCAGATCATGCCCTCTAACCGTAAGTGTCCCCCCAGGGTTCTGTGTGGGTCTTCTGTTCTTCTCCCTCTACACTACTACATTTAGTGATCTCATCAGCGCCTATGAATTTGGTTACCACATCTATGTCATTGATGCTCAGATCTATCTTTCCTTCCCCAAACTCTCTGCTGACCTCTGGTTCCCATCTCCAAATGCATTTCAAACATCCTGAACTGAATGTCCAGTAGACATCTTAAACTCAACATGTACAAAATGGAACTCATTATCCTTTCCCCAAACCCTCCCCTCCTTCTACCTTCTCTAGTATTGTAGAGGGCATCACCAGCCTCTCGATCCCTCAGGCTCACAACATATGTGTCACCCTCAACTCCTCATTACCTCTTGCTCCCCAAATCCTATCTGTTGCCAAAGTCTGTCGATTTCACCTTTGCAACACCTGCAAATTCCTCCTTCTTTCCCCTGAAAAGGGGAGCCATCACTCTGGGGCAGGCCTTCATCACCTCATGCCTGGACTATGGCAATAGATGTTGGTGGGTCTGCCTGCATCAA
>CM053593.1:272149846-272178508 GCA_028646575.1 Pseudocheirus occidentalis
ATATGTGTCACCCTCAACTCCTCATTACCTCTTGCTCCCCAAATCCTATCTGTTGCCAAAGTCTGTCGATTTCACCTTTGCAACACCTGCAAATTCCTCCTTCTTTCCCCTGAAAAGGGGAGCCATCACTCTGGGGCAGGCCTTCATCACCTCATGCCTGGACTATGGCAATAGATGTTGGTGGGTCTGCCTGCATCAAGGGGTCTCTCCCCAATCCAATCCAATCCATCTTCCATTCAGTCACAAAAGTGTTTTTTCCCCCCCAAACTACAAGTCCAGTCACACTACCCCCTTACTCATCGACTTTAGTGGCTCCCTATTACCTCTAGGATCAAATACAAATTCAAAGCCCTTCATAATCTATCCAGCTCCTACTTTTCCAGTCTTCTTACATATTATTCCCTGCCATATCTCCTATTATCCAGTAACACTGGCCTCCTAGCTGTATCAAGAAAAAGATACTCCATCCCTCAACTCTGAGCATTTTCTTTGGCTGTTTTCCATGCCTAAAATGCTCTCCCTTCTCACTTTTTGCCTACTGATTTTTCTGATCTTCTTTAAGTTGCAACTACAATACCATCTTTTGGAGGAAGTCTAATCTAATCTTTTAGTGCATTTCCCTCTCTTAATTATTTCCTATTTATCCTGTATGGAACTTGTTTGTATGTATTTGTTTTTTTGTTGTTTCTCCAATGAAATGATGAGTTCCTTGAAGGAAAGGGCTTTTACCTCTTTTTGTATGGCTAGTGCCTAGCAAAGTGCCTGATCACATAGGTAGGTGCTTAATAAATGTTTACTGACTGACTGCCCCTGTGAGTAGTGCTGACAGTGTGTCTGGTCACTCTGAGACCCACAGAGCTTTGCTTTTGTTTATGTGAATTTGTGAGTTCACTTGCTTAGGTGGAAAAGGGAATTCTTATCAGGTGGCACTGTGTCTATGCCAGTGAACCCATTACAGTCTGCAGGGGTTCGAAAAGATTTCATTCCCCTTATCCAGGCCTATTTTGGAGCAAAACAGGGAATATGAACTTAGTGGACCAGAAAGTGAAGGTATAAAGGTTACTTTGAGGAAAAATTATTCTCTCCAGTTCTAGTCATATCCACCTCTTGTATCAATGGATGAAATACCCTATTCACGTTGCATTTCAAAAAATGGAAAACAAATTATATTTCACATCCACTCATGCTCTACTTCTTCCTTCTTCTAGATCTAACAAGTTCTTGAACTTCTCTGCCCCAAAGGGGGGGCCCGGATGGCTGACGGGCTGGGATTCTTGGCTTTTAGTGTCATGCTAGGCCCAACTGTGCCCTTTATATGGAATGGAACAAGCACGAGATCCCATCACATGGAGACAAAAAGAAGTAAAAGCTTCACATTTGGAGATGTGCTAAATTAAGTGGTTTTAGCGCTAGTGACTCAGTGTCAATACCCTTGTAATCTGAAAGAAGCACCCCAATTACTTCACCTAAACATAAAAATAGGAGTTAATTTTCTTAGTACAATCTGGTCCAAAGAGTTAATGTTTATTAAACAGTGGATTTATTGGATCAAAAGTTAATGGGTGAGGTCAGCAATAAATAGGCATTGTGTTTATGTAGTACCTTTTTTCTAAGGGGTTCAAAGGACAAACTATTAAGTCCACCTAAATATAAATTTTGTACCTCTCCTAACATAGAATACTTGGAAGAGTGAATTTTCCTTATTAAACTCAATGATTTAAACTTATCTGTAATTATATTTAATGACCTTGCTATTTATCTAGATAGGCCTTCCCAAAATATTAGGAAAACTTTTTATATAAATTGTAAAATTTAATTGTAGTACACTGAATGTAACATACAGGAACTTTTGAAAGCACTGTATTTTAGGATGTGACTTGATTCAAATCAGAATCTCACTACACCACAACCTCTGTATTTACATTCAAACTTAGGACAATTATAGGACACTTGAGAATATGATTCATTACTCTCTATGAAACACTTTTGTTGAATCCTAAAAGTTGGAAGGGTCCTTGGAGATCAAGTAGTTCAATTCTTGTTTAACAGACAAAGAAAGAAAGATAAAACGACTTGTATAAATATTACAAGGCTGGCTAATCAGTGCTATAGCTAGAATAGTTATTCTTTTTACAAAATGCAATAGGCAATTTTCTAAAAGATCACTCTCCCTGGCATTCCATGATTATTTCTACTAATATTAGACAAAGATAATGCTGAAATTAAAAGACAGGTGATAGGAGCTGGTTACTTCTGTACTTTTTGGAAGTCATTTTAATATTAGAAGTATCTTTCACAAGGAATATGCAAATTTAGCATTGTGCAAAATATGCAAAAAATATTGGATTTTGATCATTAGTGTTTGAGTCTATGCTACATATGCATCCTGGCACACTGTTAGTATTTAATGAGTGTTAACTGTAATGATTATTACAGGGCTTGACATTAAAAAATGATACTGTACCTTGAAAACATGCTAATTAAAAGTACAATAATGAGGCTTCAATAATAAGTTAATTAAGGAGAACATATAATTTTCCTGTTCTAGTTCTAACACTTATTAAACCTGGGATATGGGAAAAATTGCCTGATTATATTCTATAATGAAGGAACATTTTTTTGAACTTTTCACCAGAATTAAAAAAAAAAGGCTGTAAATATAAATCAAACTTTGTAATTCTGCAGATTATTTCAAAAGTCATACAGAGAAAGTCTCTTTTTGCAATAAAATTTAAATTAGATAGACTGATTAAATTATATTGGGAATAACTATTGCGAATGATATTTTAAAGGTTGTTTTCAAATTGTTTTATAGTACAAATATCAAAGTACCAAAGACTGAAAAAGAATTCCAGTTGAAGATGCCAAGCAAGGTCATAAGTATAATTACATATTTTGTAAGGAATTCTAGTTGTGGACATTCAGAACATGTGTAGTAATTCCTTAATATCTTAAATCCTTTTAAAAAACTTTTTCAGCTCTGAATAGAATTTAGATTTGTACAAGGTGTTCTTTGAACTTGTGACTTGACTCAGTTTACAATTTATTATCTACAAAAGTTTAGTAGACAGTTAGGGTTTCAAGTGGCAATCTTTGCATGTAGTGAGATGCTAACTATCAAACATGTTTATTATGCTTCCACTTCGGAGACCTAAGTGTCAACATAGAGTGTTAAAAAGTATTTGTAGCCACCAGAAATATGCCAATTGTCTTTGCCAAGTCTAAGTATGACTCAGGAAAAGGATCAAAGAGTGGCAGCTGCCTTTGTGTTCATCCTGCCACCTTGTGGCACCTGCCACCCAGGTTCTTACTGGGCAAACTTTCACTCACAATGTTCCCATTTATATTGAAAAAAAAAAAAAGGAAACAAGGAAGATATACAGGAAACTGTGGAAGCAGTCTAAGGACACCCTGGGGAAGGATCTTAGTTTCCTGTTTCTGTAACATGTTTATCATTTCTTATTCCTACAACCCTATGTCTTCCAAAAAAAAATCATGTAAACTTAGTATGCCATAGTGAATAGAATTCTTTCAGCCATAAAAGCTGCTTTACAGACTGTTTACTTGGAAAAAAACAGCTACATTTTTTTACCTCACTTACCTCAATGCATGGCATTCTCCCAGAATAGTTAGCAGATGTATAACCAAATGTGACATTTGCTATAAGTTTGAGTCCGAGCTGACGTGCATTGAGTATTCGTGAAAGAGCTCTGTCTTGCTTGTATGCTTTCATAGATTGCTTCACCATGAACCTAGTCTTTAAAATTTCTTCCAGCATTCTTGGCAGTACCCCTTTCCTGACTGAAGGCTATTATAAAAGAAAAAAAAATTAAATACCTTACACAGCACTGGTTTAAACAAATAAAAAACACAAAGTATAACAAATAGCCAATGCTCTTGAATTTGAAATAGGGGCCACAGTACAGTGGCTGCAGGACTAGTAGTGTTCAACATAAAATCATTACATTAAACTTTTTGAAGAGGACTTTGTCCTTAAAGGAGTCTACAAGCATATATAAAATGTACTTAATAATATTATGAGCTATGGAGAGCCTCCAAGGGGGCGGAAGGTGGCTTCAAGTGTACAATATTTTATATATAGTTTAACAAGGGCAAGGGATAGTTTTATTCAAGAATTCTGGGAAAACCCCCACTCTTTTCATAAATCAACACAGGATCTATACAGCTTGTGCCAAACCTCTGTTTTTAAGGTCTCAGTCTAATGATCCCACACAGTGATCTGCATGGAACACCATTTATCTACCTTGGAAGAATGAAGAGCTGGGTTGACTCTGCTGACATTCAAACCTGTAGTTCCAGGGACTCTAGGTATTTCAAATCTGATGCTTAGATCACTAAGCCATCCCCTCCGGCCTATATTTATTAGCAATCTGGAAGAGGGGATGAATAGTGAGGTGACAAAATTTGCTGATGTCAAAAAATCATTTGAATTAGTCAAGACTAGGGAGAATTTATGAAAACTCCAGAAGGAAAGAAAAACACAAAACAATATAAATGGTGAAGATGAGATTTAAGAGATAACGTGCAAAGTAATGCATGTTAGTTTTAACCATTCAAACTAAAGGCACAGGAAAATGGTTCCAGAATTATTTTTCACTTTTTTCACTCATTTTTTAAGAATACTGGTAGAAAGAGGTAATATGTGATATTCTTAGAAAGGCTACACAGAACAGAACTCCAGTAGGAGGGATTTTTAAGGAATCCACTTCTTTGCTTATAAGTAGATCACATTTAAACCAATTCTGGCAATTTTCTCCTTGGAAGTCCCTAAGAAAGAATACACCACAAATTCCTTTGGTAACTTGCAGTACTAAAAATGTCAGTAAGGGATTTCTTAATACACAAGAATTCCTTATGCTTAACCTCCTTCACTGAGTTTAGGATGCTCTCACTTCACTGTTTTGCTGAAAGAAGCTCCCTGGTTCACCTGGTTCACCCCTAAGAACTCACATGGCCTTGGAAGCTGACTTGGCCTCTAGAGGCCTTACTTTCCTCAATTATTCCTGTGCACTGCACAAAGTTGACACTTGATATTTTTTAAGTGAACTGAATAGAACTGGGCCAGATGATATCTAAGCTTCTAGCCCAGTTTTAAAACCCCCGACTGTATGATTCAGTGAGTGGGGAACAAAGCCCGGAGTTAAGCAGAATAAATTCTAAGGCTAGTGGTCTCTAGTCTCTAATCATTTGCTGTGCTGTACCAGGGAAACAGAACTGAAGAGGCACACAACTGAGATTCAGGGCCTCGTGAACAAGTTCCATTTCTCAAATCTCTCATTCTATTTCCGATATCTCTAACTATCCATCTCTGTATGAGGGAAGATGTCTATTCTAAGAGTGATTTGTACTTTAAGCCTATAACAAATAGAAAGCCAAATAATTCCAAGATAATTTTTAATTGAAATTATAAGCACAAAGAAGTGGTAGGATTGACATTAAATAATATGCTCATCTTTTATAACTTATCAAGTACTACTTTGTATGTGTATAAATACACTAGATTCTAGTAAAGAGGAATGATCCATAAACTTAAGAGTTGAAATAATTACTTTCCACTGGAAGGAACAAATTTATCTTTCAAAAAAATCTATTTACTACACATGTGGAATTTAGTATTACAGTATAAAAAGAAAAAAGAGCTCCTTTTTAGGTGGTTATTTTAAAGTTACTGCCTAGGTTAGGATAGTCTTAGACTTCTGACTTGCCCTGATCCTTGCTGAGACATAATGCTCAGGTCAAGCCTAATGTTTCTGTTTTTCATGTAATTCAGCAATATTTGTACATTATCTGTACATCAATCTAGTTGTGGAAAAAAAATTTTATTTTCATGCCAAAATTACCTTGACAAAAGCCACTCCATTTGGTGACACTGTGATATCATGCCTAATTTCGTAAAGTAAATCTGGCGGCACTCTTAGAGATGTACAGCCAAATTTAAATTCATCAAACCTGGAAAAAAAATCAAAACATAAAACATGTGGAGTCATATCACAATTACAATTTTTTTTTTCTTTTTGGAGGGGGGAATGCAGAGCAATTGGGGTTAAGTGACTTGCCCAAGGTCACACGGCTAGTAATCTGTAGTAAATGTAGTGTCTAAGGCCAGATTTGAACTCAGTTCCTCTTGACTCCAGGGCCAGTGCTCTACTCACTGCGCCACCTAGCTACCCTGTACAATTGAGAATTTAAAGGTTCTATCATTAATTCTACTGGAAATGTCTTTTCAATCACACTGAAATACTAATGTACAAATTAAAAACCTACTAATAACAAGTGTTTTGAATATTTAAACTATTAATTGAAACATTATTCACAACCCACATCTAGGATTAATGGGTAAAAAAATCTACAATGAAGTTTTTACATTTAAAATGTTCAACTTCAACTCAATTTAAGATTTTGTTTTCTTCATAAATCACTATTTTTAAGACTCATATAGAGAATCTGAAATATACATTATACATTTCCCTATTAAATACTAAAAATGACTGGATATAACTTCTTAAATGACTTATTCTAGAATTTTCAAATAAATTGGGTAAAATGCTATCAATCCTTCCAAAATTTTTTTTCCATTACAGAACAATGTAATAACTCTCAAGTACATACTAATAAACTACTGACAAATGCAGAAAATATTTATGGATGTATTGGATGGTACAATTTCTTCAGATTACAAATTTTTTTTTAGGTTAATTAAAAGAGCTAATACACTGTAGCTAAATTTTTCTAAGTCTTGGAAAATATCTGATTAAAGTAAAATCTAAACTTATGTTTTAAGGCCAATAAGATCAAAGTTTTAACAAATAAAACTCCAAGTATTCTGTGGTAGTATGATTTAGTCTTACAAAGGAAAGAAATCATAGTTTTCAAAAAGGTAGTCTATACATGGAAGGTGAAACTTTCAGTTTACCTTCCTGAGAGATACCAGTCCCTGTAGTTGAAATGACCATGTAGTAGTGATTCACATCAACTGTTGGACATTTTTATTTTAGTCTAAGCTGTAACTTCATCAATTGGAGAATTCCTGGTGTAGAAATTCCCTTTACTGAGGCAGACTGATTAGTCATTTTTAACTTAAAAGTCCTTGAAATGCTAAGTAACTTGTTCTTAGACATACAGCCAGAATGTGTCAAAGGCAAGACTTGAACTCAAATCTTCATTTGATAAGACAGATAAAATAAATGGATTCAACTTCTTATAATCTACTAATGTTGTACATAAAGAATGTCAAAGCATTAAGTATGAGAAATGTTCAGGGGAAATCCATCAATTTTAGATACATGGAAAATAATTTTGAATACAGTAAACTTACTTTCCTAAGTTTTCAACATGTCCAAGGCAGGTGGAAAAACAGTAGTTATATGCAATTACAATGGAAGGATATA
This sequence comes from Pseudocheirus occidentalis, assembly GCA_028646575.1. Taxonomy (NCBI): domain Eukaryota; kingdom Metazoa; phylum Chordata; class Mammalia; order Diprotodontia; family Pseudocheiridae; genus Pseudocheirus; species Pseudocheirus occidentalis. The sequence continues at coordinate 272,157,256 of CM053593.1, forward strand.
AGGACTGGAAATCCAGTACGAGAACGGAGTTGCTGTAGAAACGAGATTCAGGCTCCATTATTAGGGGAACACACCGCGGAGCTCTCATTTGGGCTCTCTGCTGAACACTGGGAGTCACAGGGATATAGTTCATTGGTTTAGCAATACGTAGCATCATCGATTCCACACGGTACTATAGGAGGAAGAAAGCATTTAAACATATTTTGTCATTCTGATTTAACAGACATTTGTCATATTGCATCCTTTAAGTAAACAATATTTGCTAAACACCTACTATTTAAATCAGTCAATGAACAAATAATTATTAAGTACCTAATTTATAAAATGTCCTGTGCTGGGTGCTGGGGACAAAAGTACAAAGAATGAAACAATTCCTATACACAAGAAACTTACCTCCTACTGGAGATAATCAGTGCATAAAGAAATTTACATAGCATAAATATAAAACAAATAAATACAAACATATAAAAAAATAATTAAACATAAGGCAGTTTGGGAAGGAGGGCACCAAAAGTTGAGGAAGATCGGGAAAGGAAAGCCTTTATGTGAAAGGTCCATGAACTGTGTCTTAAAGAAGAGAGGGACTTGTAGGTGAAATCAAAGAGGGAACACTTTACAGGTACAGGGAGGTGTTGTGAGTGAGGAGTGAGAGAAAGCCAGTTTGGCTGGATTGCAGAGTGTAGCAGTAATGTCCAATGACAGATAATTCGGGGGCAAGGTAGTATAGGACTTTGAAAGCTAAACACAAGAGCTAATGTTTTATCCAAGAGGCAATAGGAATACTTCATATTAGACAGAGGTTACATGATTTTTGTTTATGACACAACTGAATACCTTAATACTCACAGATCTGTCGATTTAAATTGTCTAGAGAAGGAGATCTTCAAAGTCTATCAATGCAAATTTCAAACTGGAAAGCATGACTTCAGGTTTATAAGAATATTTCAGGAGCTGCTACTTATTTTTAGTATGGCAGGATCTACTCTGACTGTAGTTATCCCCTAAATGGGTGGATGCAGAAATATTCTGACAAATTTCTATGTTCAAGACAGAGCCGGTTATGGAACTATTATATTAATCTGTGAGAAATCAAGGGAAATGGGAAAGGTTTCAGAAGCCTAGAGATAGTCAAAGTCACTTGTTTTTGAAAGATGAAAAAAGGTGAATTTTAGAAACTGTGAGCTGGTAAAATTAATGCTGATCCCTAGCAGAATTATTAAATTTGGCTTAATAATAGAAAATAAATAATTGATTTGTATGATTTCACTGATTACATATTATGCCAAACTAATTTCCTTTTCAGACAGGGTTACTAGACCAGATGGATAAATCAAGTGAGTATCTTGATTTTACCAAGGCATTTGACCTTATGCCTCTTCTGCTATTCCTGAGGACAAGATCAATCAATCAAAAAGCATTTACTAAGGATTTAGTATTTGTCAGGCAAAGTTAACCAATTCTTGCCCTCAGAGATTTCATATTCTGACAAGGAGGAACGGTAAAGGAAGGGAGTTTGGGTTTAGGCAGATAGGGAAATGCGGATCAGATGACAGTACAATTTGGGGTGGGTTTATAGCTAACTGAATAATTGTACTCTACAAGTAATTAATGGAGAGACATCAACTTGAAGGGAATATGTTCCAGTGTCATGCTGAAGAGCTCTGTCCTAACACCTGGACTTTCCAACATTTTTATCAATGAATTAGTTGGTAAAAACAATGCATGATTAGAAAACTGACACAAAGTTGGGAGGCACAGTTAATGTTGGAATCTGGATTTCAAAAGATAAGACTGGGAAAATGGATAAAAGAAGATGAAATTTAAAAGGCATAATAAATACAATGCCTTGCATTTTCTAAAAATTACCTAAATATCTTTAGGATAAAGATGACTTAGATTAAAAGCAATAGATTTGATGATTTAGACATAAAGGGTGAGATCATAAGTCAATTGGAGAAGTATGGAAAAATATGCCTATCAGAGATCTATGGATAAGGGAAAATTTATGACCAAATAAAAGATAAAGAGTATCACGAGAAGTAAAATGGATAATTTTGATTATATGAAATTAAAATTAATGCAGTCAAAATTAGAAGGGAAGCAGGAAACTGCGGGAAATATTTTGCAGCAATTTCTCCAATAAAGGTCTAATTTCTCAAATATATAGGGAACAGAACCATATTTATAGATATATAGACCATTCCCCACTTGCTAACTGGTCAAAGGATATGATGAATAGTTTTTTAAAAGAAATCAAAACTATCAGTAGTCACAAGATAAAAATGTTCTAAATCCCTACTGAAATGCAAATGGAAACAACTCTGAGATACCAAAAGGAAAATAACAAATGCTGGAGGGGATGTCGGAACATTGGTACACTCATGTACTGCTGTGGAGTTGTGAAGTAGCTCGACCATTGTAGAGAACAACTAGCAACTATGCCCAAAGGATTATCAAACTGCGTTGTCCCGTTGGACCCAGTAATACCACTACTAGGTCTGTATCCTAAAGAGATCAAAGAAAAGGGAAAAGGAGCAATCTGTAAAAAATACTTCGAGCAGCTCTTTTAGTGATGGCAAAGAACTGGAAATTGAGGAGATACCATCAGTTGGGGAATAGATGAACAAGTTGTAATAATATGATTGTAAGGGAATACTATTATGTTTTAAGAAATGAAAAGCAGGATGCTTTTAGAAAAATTTGGGAAGACTGGCATGAATACATGCAAACTGAAGTGAGCAGGACAAGGAGACCATTGTATATAGTAAGAGCAATACTTATCATCTGTGAAAATCTTGGGTACTCTGATTAAGACAATGATCTGAGACAGTTCTGAAGGGCTCATGATGAAAAATGCTATCTACCTCCAAGGAGAGGACTAATGAACTCTGAATGTAGATTGAAGTATATATAATATTTTTTTCTTTCTGTATTTTTCTTTTTTCTGTTTTCTTTTGTAACATGGCTATGACTTCACATATATAACATATAAAATCACTTGCCTTCTCAAGGGGAGGAATGGAGGAAGAGAATTTGGAACTCAAAACCAAAAAAACGAATGTTATGTTTTTAAAAAATGTAACTGGGAAATATTTACAATGAAATAGTATTTATTCCTATACATCTACATATATACATATTTCAAAAGATTATATACATTTGGAAAAAGCTCATGTTTTATTTGATCACAAACAATATAAACCAAAAGCAGGAAAAAGTTTCTTAAAAATAATCATAAACTATCTTAGGCTACAGTAATAGTAACAAAATGCCAAGATCAGAGGAGATGTAGAAAGCCTCCAGGAGGCAGTAGCATGCTGTACCTATGTGACTCTGGGCAAGCCACGTAACCTCCACAGGCCTCAGTTTCCTTATTTGAAAAATGAAGGGGTTATGTTTTATCTACGAGATAGTGAGAGGTTCTTAAACCATGCCATACTAGGAACAACTGAGGAAAATAAGAGATGTTTTGTTTGGATAGAAGATTTAGGTAAGTCACATGAGAAGTACTGCAATGTATGAAGTGTTGTTATATGGAAGAGGGAATAGGTTTCAGTTCAATAAAGATGTTATACAGGGGATGTATAAACCTAAAAGAAAGTGGACTAGTCATGTAGCAAGAGTAAGGGATAATAGAGGGATTAAGTGTTGCACAAATAATATTAAAATATCTACAGGAAGGCCTCCATAACCACAGGTGTATCTTCCTCCCTCCCTTCCTCCTGCCAAGTATTTACGAGGGATGTGGACAAGAGTCATATCTAATGAGAAAGAATGAATATTTTGTAATCTAACCCAATTCTTCCCTAACCCCTTCCCCAAATGAAAGAGAAAATAAATAAACCAATAAACCCATTTATCACATTTGCTCAAGTCAAGTAAAACAAATCCCTACATGGGCTGTGTCTGAAAATGTGTCTCATTCTACAACTCCTTGTTGAGAGGCAGGTAGTGTGTTTCATCACTGATCCTTTGGAGAATTCCAGTTCTAATGAAGTCATGCAGATAATTTTCTTTCCATCTACTTCCTTTCTTTAATTAGGCTTATTAGTTAAGGTATGGGATAAATTTGAAACTGGGAATGTCAAGAAATTTAAAAAGCAGCCTTCCTTTGCTGTTGCCACAGCTTACCTAGGTCCTGTAAGCACACTGATGAGCAAAGTGAGAATCTTCAGAGATGACAGAGCATCTTTCAGATACATTGACTCCCCCTTCCCCAACATGACTAAAGCCGTGGCATGTAATCAACTAGGCAGAAGTATCATGACATGGAATGGGATATTGTGTATCCTCTAATAGCTCAGAGGATAAGGAAGTCCAAGTCTTAAATCTGTCATGTAGAGCCCTGGAAGACCTCAGTGATGTAAAAGAGAGGCTTAGACATTAGGAACCAGAAGGTTTAAAAATCAGTTGGGAAGCCCCATTGTGTCCTTGGCAACCTCCCGGCAAACAGAGGAAGAAGAAATGTAAGCAGTGTGAGATTTTATATTCTTGGGCTCAAAGATCACTGCAGAGGGCAACTACAGCTATGAAATTAAAAGATGTTTGCTCCTTGGAAGGAAAGGCGTGGCAAACCTAGGCAGCATACTCAAGAGCTGGGACACCACCCTTGCTGACAGAGGTCTGTATAGTAAAGCAATGATTTTTCCAGTAGTGATGTATGGCTATGAGAGTTGGACTATAAGGAAAGCTGAGCACCACAGAATCAATGCTTTTTAATTGTGACACTGGAGAAAATTTTTTAGAGTCCCTTGGATAGCAAAGAGTTACATCAGTCAATATTTAACAAAATCAAGTCAGGCTATTCACTGGAATGTCAAATACTGAAGCTGAAACTTAAATACTTCGGCTACATAAGAAGACAAGACCCATTGGAAAAGACCTTAATGTTGGGAAAGACTGAAGGAAAAAAGAAAAGGGGACAGCAGAGCATGAGATGGATGGATAGTATCATGGAAACAATGACCATGAACTTGGAGAGACTTTGAAAAATGATTGAGGTTGTAGAAGGGCCTGGTGTGCTATGATCCAAGGCGTCACAAAGAGACAGACACAACTGAACAAAAACAAAATTGTGTCCTATGTCCAAATCTGCTGGGATTCTAGTTCTAAGGAGCAGTCATCAGGGTTTCTGAACTTTGCAGTTTCTAGTAGTTATGGTTTAAGTTAACTTAGGCTACTAAGAACCCAGTAATAAACAGGCCATGAAGAGTTGTTCATGATATGTAAAAAATTAGCTATGTCTACTTAGAAGAGCACTGTGTAGACTTGTAGCTATTAAACTCTGTTCTTTTCACCAGGAATACAGGAAAGTCTTCTATTTCATTGATTTTTTCCCCCCGAAACATCACATTCAGTTTTGCTGGGTAGGTGATTCTTGGTTGTAATCCTAGATCCTTTGCCTTCCAGGATATCATATTCCAAGCCCTCTGATCCTTTAATGTAGAAGCTGCTGAATCTTGTTTTACCCTGACTGTGGCTCAATGATATCTGAATTGTCTCTTACTGCTTGTGATATTTTCTCCTTGACCTGGGAGCTCTGGGACTTGGCCATAATATTCCTGGCAGTTTTCATTTTGGGATCTCTTTCAGGATGTGATCAATGAATTCTTTCAATGTTTATTTTATGCTCTGGGTCTAGAATATCAGGGCACATTTCCTTGATAATTTCTTGAGATGATGTCTAGGCCCCCCCCCCCTTTTTTTATCATGGCTTTCAGGCAGTTCAGTAATTTTTAAATTATCTCTCCTGGATCTATTTTCTAGGTCAGTCATTTTTTCAATGAGATGTTTCACATTTTCTTCTATTTTTTCATTCTTCTGATTTTGTTTTATTGTTTCTTGATGTCTCATTAAATCATTAGCTTTCACTTGCTCAATTCAAATTTTTAAGCAATTATTTTCCTCAGTGGGCTTTAGTACCTTCTTTTTCATTTGGTCAATTCTACTTTTTAAGGAGTTGTTTTCTTCAGTGAATTTTTGTCTTTCTTTTCTCATTTGGTCCATTCTACTTTTTAAGGAGTTCTTCTGCTCCATGAAGTTTTGTATATCTTTTTCACTTTGGTCAATTATGTTTTTCAAGGCGTTCTTCTCCCTTTATCATTTGGCCTATTCTATTTTTTAAGGTTTTTCTTCAGCATTTTTTGTGCCTTCTTTAATAAGTTGTTTGTTGACTCTTTTTTCATGATTTTCTTGTATCACTATCATTTGTTTTTTCAACTTTTCCTCTACTCCTCTTACTTGACTTTTAAAATTCTTTTTTGAGTCCTTTCATGGCCTGAGAACAAATCATATATTTTTCTTTGATGCTTTGGATGTTGTAGTTTTGTCTTTGCTATCTTCTGGTTGTGGGTTTCGATTTTCCTTGTCAACATAGTAATTTTTTTATAGTCAGAATCTTTTTTCTATTGTTTGCTCATTTTTCCAGCCTATTTCTGGACTTTTACCTCTATGCTAAAGTGAGCTTTTATTTCTGGAGTGGAGGGGGCAACAGTCCCATCCTGCAGGTTTTTGGTGTACCTGTTTTCACCTAGGTTATCTATAAGTTTTTGATTCTTCCAAGGTGATATGATCTAGGAGAGATGTGTTTATTCCTGGCCTGTGCTGTTGTCTGTGAACAATCATATGCATTCTTTTCTGCCCTGCGATAAGGATCCCTGCTCCCCTGTGGCTGCAAGCTCTGGTGTGCTAGTGTTACTCCTTGCCTTGGAAGTGCCACTTAGGACTCTGAGCCAGACTTAAGTATGGGCAATTCAACCAGTGCCAAAAAAGGAACCATTGTAATCTCCTCCTAACCAGCTGTCAGACTTCTTTACCATCTGTGGCCTGAGAGCTCCAGAAGCATCTATTGCTGCTGCTGATTCAGTTGCTCCCAAGGCCTGTTCCAGGTTTGGTAGGGCCTGGTCTGTGTTGGAGCAGCCTGCCTGGATTGTGCTCCTCTCCTACCCTAGTGCAACAAACTTTTCCTTCAGACTATCTAAGTTTTCTCAGGATGGAAAACTATTTCACCCCATATTTTTGTGGGTTCTTGCTGTTCCACGTTTTGTTTTGAGGCATTATTTTAAAAGTATCTGGAGAGGAATTTGCTATTTCAATTTTTTAAAAAGGATATTTATGTTGTATCAAAACTTTAAAATGTGTAAATAAATAAAAAAAAAAGGAAAAATCACCATATTGCAATTCTCCCATCACTTTTTGTCTCAGGTGCCTCTAGGCCACTAGTGGCTCAGTCAAATGTAACTATGAAAGTTTACTTATAATCCCTAGTCACATGAATAGTTGGTTCTTGTAACTTTAAAAATAGCCTAAAGGATTTGAGATGGACATAAAATTAACAAATTTGGTTCACTGAGAAATCAATCTAGGTGAAAAATTTCTGGTATGAATTTTCCACATGTAATTTTACAAGTTAATTATCAAGTCATCTTAAGTAAATTTCTTAAGAGCTGGGCACAATGCCTAACACACAGCAGACACTTCATAAATGCTTATTAACTTGATTTAATAAAGTATATGATTATTGACTTTTTTAAAAAGAGGAAAAAAGCCACTTAATGAGTTACACATATCTAAAAAATTTACAGACATTTTTTCATCTTACCTGTGATCCCCTGGTCAGAACATGTAAGAATTGAATCCCAAAAAGCCTTGCCATTTCACTGGTTTTCCCAATCAGGTCCAGCTGTTCTAACATTTGGAGATTTCCACGGACACGGCTAACATAATGATCGACCATTTTCCATCTGTTGAAGAAAGCAATGTTATGAACTTTAGTGACTGAAAGAATTTAATCATTTGAAACAAGGTAGTATTTTCATTTTACGAAAAAGTGCATTTTTAAAGCTACAGTTTGTGTTAACTACTTGGGACAAGTGATAATCTGGATACAGTTATTTTGTGAGCGTAATACTGTGATAGCAGTGGTCATAGGTCTGTGCTTCTACTGACTGACATACTCAGAATATCTGACCAGACTGACCAGATAAAACCAGATTGAGATGATTTCCCCACCTTTTGTTATATGTCAGTTGAGCATGAGACTTCATGCCAAACAAATGTGTTTCATTGTTTTCTGTTATTTTAAATTCTATCATTTTTAAGAAGAGCAGTTACTCCATAAAATTTGTAAAAGTTTTTTTTAAAGCTTTTAAAGAACACATTTCAATGTGTTAGCAATATCAAGGCTAGACTTGGAAAAAATGGACTATATGTCAAAGGTATGGCAAATATCCACTGTGATAAAGATGTGGTTTCATGATGAGGAATTAAAGGGCAACTTCACAATCTTGTGAACTCAGTGCCAAGGTGTGGAGATCGTGACCACAACAATTGGACATACTACATATTAAAGTTTTTTTTTTTTTTTTACTAAGTAAAAAGTGATAATGTTTATTGCAAAGGTCAATATGCTTACTTTTATTTGTCTCAGTTAAGTTGCACACTAATGTAGTTTATTTATTAGTGACTATGAGGCTTATTTTGGAGTTTTTCCAAACGTTCTGGGGCCCGCTGCAATCAACATGTTATCTATAAACAGGAATTTCTAATAAGAGCTAACATTTACATAGCATTTACTATGTGCCAGGCATTGTGCTAGGGGTTTTACAACTGCTATTTCATTTGGTAATCACAACTTCCCTGGTAGGTAGTTTGCTATTATCACCCCCATTTTACAGAAGAAAAACTGAGGCAAACAGAAGTCAAGTGACTTGCCTAGGATCACAAAATATTTGAGTCTCATTTGAACTCAGACCTTCCTGACTCCAGGCCTGAAGCTCTATCCCCTGTGCTAACTAGCTGCCCTACCTCCACCACCCCCTCCCAACCCAAAACCAAACCAAAAAATCCTCACCATTTATAGGGAATCATTTTTTGACTTAGATTTGCTCCATGATAGAATCTACTTCTCAAAAATCGTGAACACATTCAGTAAACATGTGTACTCTTGTTTTAGTCCTCAGCTGATATTAATGACAACAGGGTGAACGAGTAGACATATGGGTCAGCCATTACTGATATTCTCTTTTTTGCTTATTTCATTATAATTTTTCCCACACCTTCCTTCAGAAAACCTGAGAATCAATCCCTTAATGCCTCAAAGAAGTACTCATAGGCAGTCCTCAGGAGTACACAAGAATACTTTTCTGAGTATTCTCTAGCTTTTCCCATCTTTATTTTCCTCAACGTCATTTCTACTTCCCCCTTAAATATTTCTTGGATTGTGATAACAGAATCCAAAAGAGGTGGTTCCACTGTTTTTCTTGGCATAAAGAGTTCATTATGAAAATCTTTACATATCTTTTCCATCTTTTTGTTCCAGTTTCATCTTTAAATGTCCTCGGGATATTGGTTTTCTTGGCAAGATTTCTTTCAATGAGTTTCCCCCCACCTTGCTTCTTGCTGTCTTCTGAGGTGATGTTGCCCAGTCTTTCACTATTTTTCTCTGTAAGATTTTATACGTAAGTTTACATTATAAACCGATGTTATCCTTGGCTGTCAAATCTCCTTGTTTGGTGAGTATTTATGAACTAAAGTACTCCTTAGATTCTTCTGTCTCTTCATTATGGCACTTAATTTATATTGGTTAAACTTCTTTATGAAACTGTGATAATCAGTAGATTTGACCCTTTCTCAACCCATTTCCCTTCTTTTGGTCTTAATTCCTTTTAGTAGCACGTTATATACTTTCCTCATTTCTTTCTTGTAGCTTTGCGTTAATTTTGATCTTTCTTCTCACTAGTCATTACTTGTACCAGATAGATGGATGGCTCATACAGGAATAACTTCCACATTATCAATGAATTTTTTACTGTCTGTTAAAACCTAACTTTCAATTTCTGTGATATTATTCTGTGTTTGCCACATCCAGTTCCTTTTGATTCTTTTCCTTAAAACTGTATTCTGGGACAGGTAAGTGACACAATGAATGGAGCACCGGTCCTAGAGTCAGGAGGACCTGAGTTCAAATCCAGCCTCAGACACTTGACACACTTATTGGCTGTGTGACCTTGGGCAAGTCACCTTACACCAACTGCCTTGCCTTCCCCCCTCTAAAAAAAAAGTATTCCATATGTACATACACAGGGTTTCTAGCTCCTGAACCAGATTTCCCAACATATTTTTAACAACCTTGCCTATTCCCATTTTTTTCCCTAAAAGTCACTGGTTATCAAGACATATGTTGAGTTAATTCAGGGGTTTTTTGTCATATTCTTAGAAGATTTCTCTGCCTCTTTATTTTTTCCAACATTCATTGGCACTCAAGATGTAATTATTTCAATGGTGATCATTTTGCAACTATTTGCCATGAACTCCACAATATAAGATGACCAAACATTCCATGAAATGATGTTTCTTGTTGCCTTTGGATACACAATAAAATGAGCTTTGCCAGTTCCTTTATTCATCTCTCCAAGTAGCACCTGTCTTGTCAGTCATCTTTCTATTTGGTTGCAACTCTCTTCTGATTTTATTTGTAGCAAGAACGTTAAGATATAATTCCTCTAGTAGCCTGTCCACTAAACACTGGCCACCAGACAAAAATCTCACAGAATAACAAGCCACTAATTTAATTAATAACCAATGATCCATCCTGTCAGTGGTGAGCCTCTCCACTCTTATAGCTAATCCAATATTCAGAAAGGAGTCTAGGACTAGGACTGTGTTCAAAAGCTTTTCCAACATGGCAAACATGCTAGAGCTTGTATTCAATTAGCAGAAACTTTGATAATCTAGGATCATCTTCACATTATAATAATACATTAGGGCATAACTTATGGAGTTGTGGTATTTAAAAATGAAAATTATACCTCTGAGATGCTAATGATACGCACTACTAATGCCACACACACACACACACACACACACACACACACACACGCATTTACTATTTAGATACATAATTGGCTAAATTGAGTCTGACTTATAATTTAAAGAATTTGTTTAAATCAAATTTTACCTCTACATGAATATGCCATGTTTATGTGGCATGTTAAGATTTAAATGAATTTGTTTGGTGACAAAATTTAGTTACACATTTGAAAGGAGAGAAAATAGGAATTTGTTTATGGTTACGCTGTGAGGTCTACAGTTTAGAAAAATGTCCTTAAGTTATATCTTGGTAAAATTTAAATATTTCCTTTTAGTCAATGACTTTCTACCTTGAGAACAAAGGTAGAAGAAAAAGAAATAAAGGAATAAGAAGGAAATTACAGAAATAAAAAAATGACAAGAGAACTAATCTTGGTAGAGGGAATATAACTCATAAAAAATGAGACTGAATGTTACAAATGATCAATTATCTCATATCAAATTCTTACACTCAAAGCAAGACTCATTCAGCTCTTCAGTTGCTAATAAGGTTTCAGTTGTACTATTAATTGATGTCATTTGATAGCAGCGTTTTTCTCTTTTCCCTAATTAGATAATAGAAGCAAATTAAATAAATTCTAGTATCTTTCATGAATAAAAGTCAGTTTATATATGTCAGCATAAACGTATGCTTGTAAGGGATATTTGTTGTGAGTTGTTGGTTAATGATGGGAGAGAAAAAAAATCAGATCTAATAAGATTCAACTTTGTTCATGCCAATTTTATCTAAATACTGTATTATTGATGCCCCTTTAAAATAAGATCTGACCATATTGTAACAGAAAATTATAAAGAATGAAATGCATCATTGAAACATATAGACTAGGGTAAAAATATCAACATTAACATTTTCAGCAAATGTTCACTTCTTTTGGACTCCAAATGAAGCAAATTTAGAAGTTCTCAAAGGTTTTATGGGGCCAACATTTGGTATTCATATACATTTAGGCCAATTACAAATGTAGAAAGCACTTCTATATGAGCTCTATGAAAGAAAAAAAATGCAAACCTCAAAAAAGAACATTAATTATAGGTTGATTTTAAGTTTTTGCCTAAGTCAGATTTTGGGGGGGAAAGTGTCAGTGATGTTCATTTTACTAAGTACTGTATGAGGTATAAAATATTCCTGTATCATTGCTATTTGATTATATTAATTCAACTGCAGCCTTGGTTTGTTTTACTGTATTGAGAATATCTTTTTCTAAATAAATCAATTTGAATAAGTCAGAAGATGTTTAGTTTTAGACTTACAGAAAATTGGAACTGCAAATCTTACTTTAAAAAAGTAATATGGGAAAATTTAAAAATTTTCAGTATGGTTTCTATTTTTTAATACATCTCAACCTTTAAGAATGAACAGGAAAATTTTCAGAGATAGCAACATGCCAAGGGAATGACAAAAATTCAATAAAAAAAAATTTAACTACTGTGTTAGATGGCAGGCCCCTGTTTGTCAAATAACAATTATTTTCTGTTCTATCTGGGGAGACAACATGTGTATGTGTACAAAATCCGTATACACAAGGGAATTTCAAGTTGGGGGAAGCACTAGAAGATAAGGGGTGCAGGAAAGGCTTTATGTAGGAGTGGTATTTGAACAGAACCTTGAAGGAAATGAGGGACTCTTAAGAGAGAGGAAAGAATGTATAGAGGCAGGGGGATAGCTAGTACAAAGGCATGGAGATAGGAACTAGAATTGTGCTGTGAGGAACAGCAAGTAGGCCAGTTTGTAGTTGATTGTAGAGTGGGCATGAAGGGGAATAATGTGTAAAACATCTGGAAAAGTAGGTTGGAACTAGCTTTTGAAAAGTTTTTAATACCCAAAAGAGGAGGTTTTCTTCTAGAAGTAATTGGGAGCCACAGATTATTTTGGAGCAGGAGAAATGACATGGTCAGACCTATGCATGAATACAATCACTTTGGTAGCTGTGTAGGATGGCCTACAGAGGTGAGAGATAAGGAAGTAGGGCTAATAAGGAGCTACTGCTATAGTCTAGGTAAGAAGCAAGAGGGTCTGAACCACAGTGGTGACTATCTGAATAGAGAAAGAGGATAGATGCAAGGTAGAATACAAATGCCCAGTGTGGCCACAAAACAAATGCCCCTATCACTGGCACACATTAGTTAGAATCTATAATCTTAGAATTTTAAAGTTGTAATAGATTTTAGAAATCATCTGGTGCAACTGAATAATTTTACCAATGAACAAAAAAAGGCCATGAGAATTGAAATGATCTACTCAAAAATTTTTTTAAAGTGGTGAGACATAGACTGGAGTTTGTACACTAAAGTTATCTAAATCTATAATTTAAAAATACATTTTATTGACCTACTGTGTTTTTTTTATATAAACATTTCTTCTAGTGTTCCTTTCCCGCCCTCCCCCCCCTTAAAGTACTGTTCCATATAACAAATATTTTTCTTTCTTAAACAAATATTGGAAAAAACTCAGTAAAACACATTGATACTTCAAAAAAAATTTGAACATACACAAAATGTTTAAATATACAAATTACATGAATGTAAATAATCTCACAACCCTGATAAAAAGGTAAAGGACATGAGATATAAAGGATCAAACATGAAAAAAAGAACTAGAAAGTTATAATCCATACTGTTGTTGTTGTTGTTTTTTAATTTACTGAACACGTTTTCTTGGATAAGTAAATGACTTACTTATAAATGTCAATGAACTAAGTGCTTAAAAAAAAGTTAGCTTATTATATACCAATATATTTCAATTGAGTAAATGTTCCTGGAGGACAGAGAATTTTTGTTGTTATTATCATAGGATAAAATACAAAATCCTCTGGTATTTAACTTGACTAATGTTTAAAGTAAAGGTATTTATAGATCCTATATTTGATTGCATGCTGCCATTGGAGGAGGAGGAAGGAGAGGGAGTAGGAGAAAATTTGAAACTCAAGGGATTGAGGAACTGAATGCTGTAAACTAAATGTAAATAAATAAATTAAAATTAAAATCCTCTGGTATTTAAAGCCCAACACAATTTGGCCCCAACACATCTTTCTCAGCAAATTTCATATTACTTTCTCTAATGCATTCTGGATTTCAGCCAAACTAGTCTATTCCTGCTACTGACTGCTTTATTTTTAGGCAAAAAGAAAAGAAAAAAAGCCAACATTTATAATTGCCTGTATATGATATTCAATCTCCTTCCCTTCTGCAAAAGGAGTCTTGTTGCCCATGCTTAGAACGTGCTGTTCTCTTTCTGTCTTTGTTTCTAGAAGTTCCTAGCTTCCCCCTTCAAGTCTCAGTCCAAGTACTACTTCCTGTGAAAGACCCTTCCTGATATGCTTAGTTGTTGGATTTTTCCATCTTTTCACTCAAAATTATGTATTTAAATTTACTTATTTGATTATATATTGCTCCCCCAAAAGAATGCAAATTCTTTGCTGAGCACAGAGCTTGATGGATTGAATTAAAACATCAGATAGGCTATCCGGTGAAATTTTTGATTATACAAAAATTTTTTTTGGCCATAGCAACTCTTGATGGCTAGCTAGCATATAAATGAATGGGGAGAGTACCCAAAATGACAAAAATTAAGGATTATAAAGTAGATATGTAACCCAAGCGCATTCCAAAATCTCCTTGCTCAGAGAACAGGTATTTTACTTGAAGAAAACCTAATAAAGACCATCCTTGAACTTACAAATGATTGCTATAATCCCTGCCAGTCCTCCTTCATTTCCCCTCTTTGGTGACACCTTTAGGCAACTCACTACCATAAAAATGGGAGCTTTTATTAAAAAAAAACCCCCAAAACTTGCAATTTTGGAGAACCTTTGGGTTCAGAAAGGGCAAAAGAGTAGAAATCAAGGAAAAATAACCTAGGGACAGTCTATCTATGAAGTTGCCATGGGATCTAAAAAAGTCTTTGCTCCCATGGCCCAGATGCAATAATCCTACAAATTCAGTCACATTACAAGTTTTGTTAGCTTTTGTTGGCTAGTCAAGGAACATCTGTCACAACTATTATACGTAGGAATCATCCTGAATTTCAAACAATTTGACTTATTAAAAAGATTTAGAACACAAATTTATTTAGAAGTTGAGGAATGCCTGTATAAAGACTCACAAAAAGACAACTGGAATGATTATCTGTTGTACAAAAGATACAATTCCTTTGACTTGTTCCTTTGGTACAGTTCAAATGATATAATTTATAGAACATATTTTTCTACAAAACTTATAAGGTTCATAACTGCTGTATAAAGCAAAGAGTTTCTACATTTTAAGAAAACAAAGGAGCAAAGAATATGGAAGGGTCAACTAGTCACTGTACTTTCAATGTCCTAAAAGAAGTGTGTATGATCTCCTTGTGTAATATATTCTAGCATCATACAATCCTTACTGTTAAAATAGTCTTCTACTTCCCTATTAAATTTTAATTTAAGCTCATTTTTCCTGATATTACTATTTGTACAAATAGATATGAGACACACCATTGCTTTCTGTTCAAAGACACACTTAGAATTGACATTTAATTCTGCATCATATTAATAATAACTGTCAATCATAATTTTATATGAATTAGCTTCAGACTGAACTTGTTTTTATTTATTATTGTCATTTGGCCTTCCCCTACATTTATATTTCTATAATGATTTCATGTAAAAACTTAGTATTTTCCTATAATTTTACCTTACTTTTGGAAGCTACCTCACAGAGATAAGTATCAAAAAAAGCAGATTTCAAATAAGTAGCTTTCTGAGCATATCCAAGTCTTATGAAGGGATCTTGCACCTTCCTACCCTGAGGTCTCTTGAAATTTAATGAACATATTTCATTCGCCTCAAAATTAGATCCCATAATCTTATCAACTTTTTCTCTGCAGCAAACATTTACTTAAATAATTTAAAATAAATATGTCTGACATGACTATTTTTTGTTTAACATGTTTGATAGGACAATATCCCCCCCAAAGAAATGAAACATTACCTGTATAGATCTGTCTTGTTATCAAACCAATCAGACAATACCCGAAATGTGAAGAGGGGAAAACGCTGGTGAAGAACGTGAAAACTCACATTTTCAAAGGTATAGTTGGTTAGAGCCACCTGGAAAAATTTAAGTAATTATTACAATGTTGCTATATTTAAATGTCATATTCTTCTGGAGGGTTTCAAATATTGCTTAAAACCTTAATGACAGATTTAAAAACCACATTTAACAGTAACTTTGCATACCACTGAAATGAATTAAAATAAAATTCAAATCATATTCAAATTAAAATAATATTCAATTTAGAATAAAAAGTGTTTCACTCACAAATGCCACTATTTAAGTTAAGGTTGTTTTCTGATGGCAAGCTGTCTAATGAAATTACGTTAACTTTTGAGATGTGCCAAACTAAAGAGACTTTGCCTCAAGGTTTTAGTAACTAGACCTCTCATTTTGTGGTTGATTTTGTGCTGCCTTGTTTCTCAAGAGAAGAAAGGATGAAAATGTCATCAGTATTTGCCCATGTGTAAAATATCCAGGTGAAAGTTGAACTGATGTGAAATTATTTGTTAACCTACCCCTGGACAGAACATGGGAATACAACTGTGAAGAAGGCAGCTTAAAGGAGGGTGAAACAGAAGTGGTTTCTGGTAGTACACCACAAAAGATGGCTCAGTCAGATGGAAAAATATGATGGTGATTTCCTGAGGCAAAACTAGGATGAAGGTTGGAGACAGTTGAGATGGGGGACTTAATCCAGACATTTGCTGGAAGTCTCTTTTTGCTCAAACCAGATTACCTAATAAATTCTTGATTTGCCTTTTTGATAATTTCATCTTTCTGAAAGTAAAGGAAACAAGGAAAAGAATTACTAATCTGAATTTTGGTCTGACCCATGAGAAAAAATGGTTTGGTAAAGTTTGAAAATGATGAAAGTTTCCTTTGTGTTCAAGATAGATATGGAGTGAAACATTAGACTTTTGGAGAGCAAGTCTTAGAGGGTTTAGAGAAAAGATGGAGATGAGTCCCTTGGCAGAGTCTGGAAAAAAAAAAAGGCTGCTTCAAGGAGAAAAAGAGGCTCTTAAGAATGTAATTTTGATAAAAGAAATTGAAATGATCTTAATGAGGGAAAAGGGGGGAGGTATTTAAAGAGACTAAAGGGGTGTTACGCAGATTTTAAAAGGACTAAAAACGCAAGTGTGGCCACAAAACACTGGTAGAGCCTTAAAAGAGTGATGGGGAAGACTAAATCTTAGGATGAGCCAGTACTTTGAATACTATTGTCAACAATATTAAGAAGGGGGAAAGAGAAGGGAAAAAGACTCATGTATATAAAATATTTATAGCACCTCCTTTTGTGGTGGCAAAGAATTGGAAATTGAGGCGATGCCTATCAACTGGGGAATGACTGAACAAGTGGCGTATGAATGTAATGAAATTCTATTGTTCCATAAGAAATGATGAGCAGGCAGACTCCAGAAAAAACCTGGAAAGACTTGTATGAACTGATGCTGAGTAAAATGAGCAGAACAAGGGAACATGGTATATAGTAAACAACACCTTGTACGATGACCAGCTTTGTTAAAATGAACTCTTCTGAGCAATGTGAAGATCTAAGACAGTCCCAAAAGGCTCCTGATGGAAAATATTATGCACATCCAGAGAAAGAACTATGGAGTCCGAATGCAGATTGAAGCATACTATTTTCTCTCTCTCTCTCTTTTTTTTTTTTCTTTCTTATGGTTTTTCCCTTTTGTTCTGATTCTTCTATCATGACATGATTAATGTGGGAATATGCTTAATATATATAATCATGCATGTATTGCCTACATCAGATTGCATGCTGTCTTGGGGAGGGGTTAACAATTTAGAACTCAAAATCTTATACAAGTGAATGCTGCAAACTAAAAATTAATTAATTAATTAGTTGTTTTTTTTAAAGGAAGGGGAGAAGAGCAAACAAAGGTTTGTCCTGATGCTTGGGATAATAACACATGAGAAAAAAAGAACTTTTCAGCTTTAGTAATTTCTCTTTTCTCTATTAAAGAAGATTATCTTTATACTGAAAAGAGAAGGAGAATGGATAGGAGGGAAATGAAACCCAGGATAAGTGAGCAGATCAAAAGACAATGACTATACCCTTCTAAATAAGTTTAAGATATCTGGGTTAAATAAATTGTATCCAAAGATTTTTAAAGAATTTGTAGGCATGACTGCTCAAGTTGATTATCTTTGAGGCATTCTGGCAAATGGGAACTGTGCTACAGGACTACTGATGGGTAAATGCCCTAATTTTCAGAAAGGGGGAGAAAATTCTTCAAACTATAGGTTGATGAGTCTGAATATTTTGTATAAAAATTCCAAAACAGGTTATTGAAGAAATGTTTTGCAAGTCAAATAGGGGAGCAGTGATCACTAAGGGCCAGATTCTATGGGCGGACTCCTTTAAATCCAGAAGGTAGGGACATAGGTAGGGAGCCTTTTTCTAATCCGATATTTCCTCTAGTCTTAGAAAGATCTGGCTCCAGATGATTCCTGTGATGAGATCCATTAAAGATCAATATCCTAATAAGAACCAGAATGCCTAAATGGCCTTCTCTCTGTTCCTCACATGTGACAGACATCACATCTTCCATCTTTGTGACTTTGTAATGGCTCTCTCCATGCCTGGAATATACTATCACCTCACCGCTGCCTTGTGGAGTCTTTCTCTTTCTTTAAGATGCAGCTTTGGCACCACCCTTTTGGGGAAGTGATTTTTTTTTCCCCTCTGATCCCCTCACCTGCTAGTGAACTCCCTCTCACAATATCTTGTATTTACTTACTTTGTATTTAACCTTTATATACACATATACATCCTTTGTCTCCCTTAGTACAAGTTAAGTGTCTTGCAAGTAGGGTTTGTTTCATTGCATTGTACCTGTATCTCTCTAGCACATCGCACTGGCATGGCTGACTGATACGAGGTCAACCCCCGTTATGTTCAAACTGTCCTGAAGGGGAAGTGCCAAATGGTTGGAAGTATTTTCTGCTACCGTGAAAACTGTCAAGTCTATTTTAGTAATCCCAATAAAAGTGACAAATTATTAATTCCTAACATTCACACATTTTTGATGCTCCCCATGCAGATGAAGATAAAAGAGATGATTTATAGTAACAACAGTTTAAATAGCCCAGGAATATCTGACTTCTGATATTCCAGAAATTCCTGTGAGAAGGCTCAAGTTTTTAAATATCTTTACTCAATGATTCAATAACTTGGGGTAACATTTGACACAGATGATATAGCCAGTTGCATTTTAGCCCTAAGTAAGCAAAGAATTCTTTGATAATCTGGTTCGATTCTGTTGTCATACACAATGCATGCTCATTCCAAGGAATATTTTAAAGTTATCACAGCTTATTATTCGCAGTGGAGACTACAAACAAAACAAAACATATACTTTTGCTACCCTAAATTCTATTTATAAAATTATCTTCTAAGTCATGGGTGCACTTATGTTTTGAAACCTAGAAAACAAGACATTGAGCCAGAATAAAGTTATCTACTCCTCTTTCTTCTATCAGTAAGGAAAATATGTACCAAATGCACACAGAAAAAGGAGATGCTTCTAAGGTATGTATTTGAAAGAGGCCAAACAAATTTAATGCACATTACAGAAAATACAAGAAAAAAAGGAAAGAGAAGATATAGAAGCAAAGTAGGAGATTAAAGAATCTTAAAAGATTATTTAATAAGAAGAGCACTTTTATACTGACAAATACAATTACTAGGCATTGTCACCCAAGTGATGGCATAAGACATTCTTGGGAAGTCAACGATTCACTATGTCTCAGGGGAGCCAGCAAAATCAGTGAGTACAATATTTATCTAGAAAGTAGTTTGGGGGTGATTGTGTGGGAGTGAAGGGAAGGAAAATAGGAGGTAATCCAAGAATTCTAGAAAAAAAAGGCAGTCTACTAAAAATGTAGGTTTCTGTACATGAATGTTTTTAATTGATATCAACAACATGGAGGGGACATTCAGGTCAGGAAGTCCATCATTCTGAACAGTGAGAATCTTTCACCAAAGTCATTTGCTGCTTCATGTGCGTAACTAATATAATTTAAGACCTGATCATTTGAAATTTTGGGGTAGGGTATTCTTTGTTTTTCCAAAGGGACTGGCTAACAAATCTAAGAATACAAGGGAACTTAAAACAGGGCTTTTGGATTCATGTTAAGTACCCCTAATTTCTATATATGACAAAGGTATCAATGGAAAAAATGCCATTAAAAAATTTTCAGGAGCAGAGATGCTCTTATTTGTTTTAACAGAATGTTCTAGTGCTTACACACTCTCACTGTTAAGTAGTTCTTGTTGAAATTTAGTTTATAATTTTCAAAATACAATAAATTGAGGTAAAAATTAATTTGTCTAAGACACTGTGTTTAGAGTGCAGTTCTATATCAAGGAAGAAAGTAACATGATGAAAGCATAAAATGCTTGTTATATAATAAAGCACACAAGTTCTACAGACATTTATAGATATTCCTAAGATACTTCAGAAAGAAATAAAAAATGAGAAATCAGTAAGAAAATGGAAGTTTGCCAACTGACAGCCATCCCTGCAAATTCCAATTCTTTTCCCCCACAAAGAGCTTGCTATAAATACTTAAAAATATATAGGTTCTTTTCCTTTTTCTAAAATCATCTTTGGAAACAGACCTAGTAATGGTATTACTAGGTCAAAGGGGATAGGCAGTTAAATCTTTGGGCATAATTTCAGATTGCTCTCCAAAATGGTTGGATCAGTTCACAATTCCACCAAGAATGAATTAGTGTCCCAATTTTTCCACATCCCCTCCAGCAATTTGTTGCTTTCCCCTTCAATCATTTTCGCCACTCTGATAGGTGTAAAATAATATCTCAAGGTTGTTTTAATTTGCATTTTTCTAATCCATAATGATTCAGAACATTTTTTTGTATGACTATAAACTGTTTTGATTTCTTTATCAGAATACTATCTGCTTACATCCTTTGATCATTTATTGACTGGGGAATGATTTGCATTCTTATAGATTTGACAAAGTTCTCTATATATTTGAGATATTAGACCTTTATCTGAGAAACTGTATAAAATTATTTTTCCCAATTTTCTACTTTCCTTCGGACCCTGGCTACATTTGTTTTATTTGTACAAAAACTTTTAAATTTAATGTAATTAAAATTGTCTATTTTAGATCTCATATGGCTCTCTTATCTTGTTTCATCATAAATTGTTCACCTATGGGGGCGGAGCCAAGATGGCGGCTTAGAAGCAGCAAAGCACCGCAGCTCCCACACAAACACGCTAAAAAACTCATGAAATGGGACGCTAAACAGATTTTCAAGCTCCAAAACTCTCCACAAGACAGAAAGCACATCTGTTGCTAC
>CM053593.1:272179008-272237975 GCA_028646575.1 Pseudocheirus occidentalis
AGGGAACAGATTGTGGGAGGGGTCTTACAGTGTGATCAATGTTCTGGGCTGGGGGGTAGGGACAAAAAGGGGAGAAAATTTGTAACTCAAAACCTTGTGGAAATGAAAGATGTAACCAAGAAAATAAATTAAAATTAAAAAAAAATTGTTCACCTATTCATAAGACTGACAGGTAATATATTCTATGTTCTGTAAATTTTCTTATAACATGTCTTTTTATGCCTAGGTCATGTATCCATTTTGACCTTATCTTGGTAACACTTGTAAGATACCTATCTATGCCTAATTTCTGCCAGATTACTTTCCAGCTTTCCTAATAATTTTCACCAAATAATAAATTCTTATCCTAAAAACTTTAGACTTTTACATGGTCAAAGTCTTTACACTTTTCAAATACAAGGTTACAATAGTCACTCGTTGCTATAAATTGTACGTCTACTCTGTTCCAGTGATCTACCTTTCTATTTCTTAGTCAATATCAGATAGTTTTGATAATTATTGTCTTATAATTTAAGATCTGGTATTGCTAAACTTCCTTTACATTTTAAAAAATTAGTTCCTTTTGATATTCTTGAACTTTTGTTCTTCAGAATGAATTCTGTTATTGTTTTTTCTAACTCAGAAAAATAACTTTTGGTAATTTAGTCGGGAATATATACATTAATTTAGGTAAAACTGTCATTTTTATTATATTGGTCCTATCTACCCATGAACAATTAATATTCCTCCAATTATTAAAATTTTATTTTATTTGTATAAAAAGTTTTTTTTTATAACTTTGTTCATATAGCCTTCTGGGCTTGTTTTGGCAGGTATACTCCCAGGTATTTTATACTATGTAGAATTAACTGGAAACAGAAAATGTGGGGATGCCCATCAACTGGGGAATGGCTGAACAAGTTGTGGTCTATGATCATGATGGAATACTAATGCTGCTATAAGAAATGATAGCTTGATGATTTTAGAAAAACATGGATAGACTTGCATGAAATAATGAAGAATGAAATGAGCAGAATCAAGAGAACATTGTATACAGTAACAACATTATTGCTTTAAGAATAACTTTGGACGATAAAATAGTTTTGACTATTAAAACTACCCAAATTAACTACAAAGAACCTATGAAGGAGGATGTTATCTGCAGCCAAAGAAAGAACCGATAAGTAGAAGTATGATATATACATATTTGTGTCTAATGGTAGCCTTCTCTAAGGCGGGGGGAAGGATGAAAAAAGATTAAAAAAAAGAAAGTTACATGATAATTTTATTATATATTTAAAAGGAATAGCAAATTGTACCTACTAGATTTACAGTTTCATGTGCAATCATCTTTTTTTCTATTTTACTATATTATGGAAATATATATATATATATATATATGTCTTATCTCTTAAAAAAAAAGAAAAATGGTAGTCAAATCGTAATTTTCCATTATTAAAAGCAGCATTATTTGTACATATTTTTAAAAATTCTACTTGAACACCAAAAAAGCATAAAAGTTTCATACTCAAGTGCACAAAACAACACAACTAACACTTTAAATAAATCTGATTGAATTTTAAAAGTTCATTTTTAGATAAGGCATTTTACCTCATTTCTCATGATTCTCCAGAGATTTAGTGTAATCCTCCCAACAATGTTTATCTCACTCATTGTATCAGATCCATAGTCATCTCTTTCAGCAGCAAATCTGTTTTCTATTTTGTCATCTATAGAATTGGAAAGAGACTTATGAATGTTATCCCCAATAAAAATTAGAATCAGAATAAATTTTAAAATATGCTTGGCTGGATGCAACCAAAAAACTATTTCTTAATTGTTACAGAGGATAGTGTGCTTCATAGCACTGGAAAAATTTCTACTTACTTAGCTGCAGAAACTATTTTATGCAATAAATTAATCTAAATTTTTACATTAAACTGAACCTTTTTCTTTTACTTCTAGTAGTTTTTCTTGCTTCTTCATTAAATTCACCTAGAACTGCACCTTTTTCTGACTTTGATTGGAAAAGTGTGTACTATTTCTATCTTATATTTAACAACTGCTAAATACAATTGCTAACATTTATGTATAACTTACTACATACCAAGGCACTGTGCTAAGCAGTATACAGTTATTATTTCACTTGATCTTCACAGCAGCCCTCCGTGTTGAATGGTGTTATCATCTTGATTTTGCAGATGAGGAAACTCATTTAATAAAACTTTATATACATATATAACACTTTATATTTTTAAGTGCTTTTGCACATTTTATTTTATTCTAACAACCCTATGAGGTAGATAGTGCTTAAAACACTTTCACTGTTAAGAAGTTCTTATGTTAGAGGGGTAGCTAGGTGGTATAGTGCACTGGCCCTGGAGCCAGGAGGACCTGAGTTCAAATCTGGCCTGACATTTGACATGCTTAGTAGCTGTGTGACCTTGGGCAAGTCACTTAATCCTAGTTGCCTTGCCTTCTCCCTTCCAAAAAAAAAAATTTTGTTAGAGAAGTAATTTATTTCCAAGCTATATGGTTAATATGTAGTAGAACAAAGACTAGATCTAGGTCCTCTAACTCCCAGTCCAGTGTTCTTATCAAAATGATGAATATTGTTCTGAAACCTGGAAAAGATATCCCAGAAGACACATTTTCTATAGTGAACTAAAAATCGGAATAATTGTTCTCAAAAGAAAACAGAGTTCGCATCTAATTTTAAGGAATAGAGATGCTTCAATAAAGTTTCCATGTAGTAGCACCTAGCAAACTAACAGGGCAGAAGATTCCCTGGAATCACTACAAGTTACTGAAACAAGTGTGGTAGCCACAGAGAAAGGATTAGCATTAAAAATCTTCAGTAATAGGAGATACTCTACTCTCCCTTAATAGGACATTTTAGTATTTAAACATTCTTAATGACAAGAAGACAGTTCTAGTTCAACGAGAAGGATCCTCTACTATGACTAAGTCAGAAAACTACCATATCTTATCCAACATCCTTATTTTTATTTCTGATGCTTTTGCTTTTCTATCACACTCATTTCTGAATATTCTACCCCTGTCCCATATCCAGTAAACTGTCCACTGCAACAAAAATTAAAAAAAAAATTCAGCAAAAATAAGCCACACATTTGGCTTTCTAGTATATGCAGTACTCTATATGAACATAGTATCTGGAATGAGATGTGAACCCAGTTTTTCCTGCTACCTAACTCTGTATGTTTCATTCTGCCTTAGTTTATATGTCTTCTCATGATTCTCTGAATTCTTCCTTTATTGTGTCTTACATCACATTATATTCATGTTCTACAATTTATTTAGCCATTCCCCAACTGATGAAAGTTTTCTTTCCTATATCTTTGCTAGCAGAGAAAGTGCTACCATGAATACATTGGTGTAAAACTCTGACCTCCTGGGGACAAAGGTCTAAGTTTTGTACCTTTCCCAAAGCAGTTCCCTTTGTGAGATGCCTCTTTTACAGATGAGGAAACAGACACAAGGCTAATGGTATGTCCAAGGTGAAGCAGTTACATAAATGTTAAAACCAGCATGGCAATCCAGGTTTCCTGACATTAGATCTGGTGCTCTTGTCACTACATCATGCGACCTTCTTCTTAATAATGAGGTTAAAACAAAACAAAAAACCTTGATTGAAAAAAAATTTTGTGATCAAATCAAAGACAAAAGAAAATCCTGGCAGCAAAAAAATTAAATATAATTCAACTGGCTTCTTATGAAACTCAGAAGTATTTGCTATTTGGATTCTTACACTCACCAACTTCTCATGTGTTTTTGAAGTCATCTCCTCTCTCATTATTTCCTATCAGAAGGTACGGAGACTGGCTTTATTAACATTTCAACTTTTCACCTTGCTTTCTGATCTTTAATGTAGCATTTTTAAAGAAACTTAAATAAGCTTTCTCTAACTGCAAAGAATAGGTAATTTTGAAAGCTTGAACAGAATCAGGGCCTTTGAGAAATAACTTTTAAATTCAGGTATTCCTTTAGACTGGTACATGAAGATAACCCAATTTATGGTGCCTTTTTTGCCAATAAAACAAAGTTGGGAAATAGAGGGGAAGAATTTGATTTAAAGTAAAATGGCACGTTCCAATTTTTAACTTGTTATACATTTAAGCCACAATAGATTGACAATACCTGGAACACGGGAGATCATCTGACATAAGTCAACACTTAATGCAGCTGCCCTTTGTAAGAGGTAGCCCCAGGAATGCATCTGAATTTCATATCCTAACAGAATATCAGGATCATACCTAAAGAGACAACAACAAATTATTTAAGAACCAAACTAATTTATTTTGAATATGCCTTCTATAAGAAGAATTCTGTTAATAAGTCCTACAAAAGCTCTAAGACATAACTTGATTTTAAAAAAATTCTGTAAGTACAACTTTCTAGAATTTATGCACTGATAGATTTCTTATCAGTTTGTTTTAAAATTTAGATGAGCATGGTTGCTTAGAACCTAGTATACTAAGGCATTTGCCTAATGAGACAAGAAACTTTTTAAAAAATTAAATTTTTTTCACTCCACAAGTCTTCCTTCTTTCCCTTGATATCCCCTCTCCACCAACCTTCCCCTTAACAAAAACAAACCCCATTACAGAATATACAGTAAAGCAAAACAAGTATTTGCATTGACTGTATAAAAAAATTGTTATATTCTGCCCTCTGAGTCTATCACCCTTCTGTTAGGAGGTGGGTAGCATGTTTCATCATGAATCTTTTGGAGCCATGGTTAGCCATTACATGGATCAAATTCCAAAGTTTTTCAAACATACAATATTTTTGTTACTTTATAAATTGTCCTTCTAGTTCTCCCTTCACTCTTTATCAGTTCATAAAAATCTTTTAAAATTTCTCTGAAAGCATCTCCTTCATCATTTCTTATGAAACAATAATATTTCATTACATTTATATACTGTAACCTGTTTATACATTTCCCACTTGGTGAATGTTCCCCTCACTTTCCAATTTTTTGTCACTGCAAAAAGAGCTGCTATAAATATTTTTGTATATCCTTACATTTGTTTTGGAGGATAATTCTCCCTCTTACTGTCCATTTCTTCTACCTTTTCCCTCCTATTTACCTATTACATCAAATATATTTCTGTGCTCAACAGTCTGTATATATGTATTTATTCTTCCATCCTTTGACAACTTCAGATGAGACTAAGACTCAAGTGTCACCTGCTCTGAACACTTTCCTCCTTGTTTGTATAAATTCCTACTTGCGAATGCCAATTATGTGAGATAATTTTTCCTTAATCTGCCTCCCTGCTCTTCCCCTTCCCAGGATAGTGTATTCCTTTTCCTCTCGGTTTCCATTCTTCTTTTAAGATCATTTAAGACATAATAAAACTACTTCCACGTTATTTGAGTCAGTTAGACTCCCACTATGTCACCTGAAGATGATAGGGTTCACTTATATCATCTCTTCATATTAGAATGCAAACATTTTATCTTTGCTTAGTCCCTTATGATTGTTCATGTGTTTACCTTTTTATGTTTCTCTTGACTCCTGATTTTGCACATCACCGTTTCTATGCAGCTTTTTTATCTTTTCATCAGGAATACTTAGAAGTCCTCTATTTTATTAAAATTGTACTTTTAACCCTGTAGGACTAGATCCAGTTTTGATGTGCAGATAATTCTTGATTGTAAATATTAATCTTTTGCTTTGTGGACTATCATATTCCATGCACTCTGCTCCTTTAAATAGTGGTGGCTGCTAAACTATGTATGATCCTGAATTTGGCTTATTGGTATTTGAATTCTTTCTTTTTGGCTGCTTGCAGTACTGTTTATTTATTTGGATTTTGATTATAATGTTCCTGGGAGTTTTCATTTTGGGGTTTCTTTCAAGAGGTGACTGGTGGATTTTTTTTTAATTTTACTTTGCCCTCTGGCTCTACAAGTTCTGGGCAGTTTACTTTTGTAATTTCTTGAAACATGAATTCTAGGCTCTTTTGTTTGGTTGTAGCTTTCAAGTAGATCAGCAATCTTAAATTATTTTTTCTTGATCTGTTTTCTAGAACACTTGGGTTTCTTTGTTTGCTGCTATGTAGATATCTTATGTTTTCTTCTGTTTTTCATTGTTTTGATTTTAAGATATCTTGTTTAATGGAGTCATTACCTTCTATATGGTCCATTTTAATTTTTAGGGAGTTCATTGCTTGGGTACAGTTTTGTACTTCTTGTACCAAGCTGTTAGCTCCCTTTTCGCTTCTTCCTTCCACAGTTCTATTTTTACAAAAATATTTTAAAACTTTCTTGTAATTTTTGCTTTATCTCTTCTCAGAATTCTTATCTAACTTATACACAAATCTGTGTTTTTCTTTGAGGTTTTGCTTGCAGATGTTTTGGAGTCATTCTCTTCTTCTGAGCTGGTATCTTAATTGTCCCTGTCACAATAGCTTTTATGGTGAGATTCTTTTTCATCAGCTCAAATATCCACGCTGTTTACTGATTTTGGACTTTATGTTATTGTAGGGCTCTGTAAACTTCTGGAGAGAATGTCTTGCCTGGTCTTGCTGCTTCTTTCTTGGGGTATTTGGTCTTGTATTACTCAAGGATTTCAGGGACAGCATACACTGGAGACCTGCAAGTTTTCAGTGATCCCAAATGATCTGATTCAGGGCAAAGTCTAATTGCTGTTCCTCTACAAGTTTCCAAATTGAGTTTATTTCTGAACAACACCTGTGGGCTTGCCGCTGCCTGGAGTTCCAGAAAAACGCTACTGGACTCAACCACTGTAAGCCAGCTGGAAAGCCCTGCTTCTTCAGGGAGACAGAACTGCAGGCTCTCCTTTGATCTGGAATTATTGGCTTGGTCATATAGCTTTATGCTTCAGACTGGGTTGGAAACTAGAATTGAGACTCCACTCTGTTCCTGGGGTTAGACACATGACTGCTACTTGCTTTTGAACTTGGTCCTTGCTAAAAACACAGTCAAGCACCCATGACCACTCCTCACTCTGGGACTCTACCCCCAGGTGCAGGTCTCCTTCTAAGTCAGTCCTGGATCTGTGATTTGGACTGGATAGTAAGAAACAGAGCTAGCAGCTGGCATCTACTCCTGTACCTTGCTCAAGGTTAGGTCCCTCTTTGCTAGATTTGAGACTTCTTCTTACCCTGGTGCACAGCCTCTCCCTGTGCTGGAATGATCCACATGGCCTGGCTAGACCCCATCCCCAATGTCTGCAGACCTCTTTGTGTCTCTCCCTCTGCTGAACTTGGCTGGAAAAATGACTCACTGTGATTTTTTTCTTGAATTTTCTGATCAGGACTCGGTCTGATGCATTTTCTAGATGTGTTTGGAGGAGTTGTGGGGTAGAGCTCGGCTGTACTTCTTCCTGCTACTCCGCCATCTTGGCTCCGCCTCCAAGAAAATATAATTTTCAATGTCATCTAGCTTGATAATCAACTTTTTGGCAGCATAGAACAGTGGAAAGATTGATGGAGGACTTATGGCCAAGATGGCTGGCTGAATGGAGGCAGAATGCCCAGTTTCCATAAAAACTTGAAATTCCCAGACCAATTAATGATTCCAAAAAAGGAAAAAATCCAATGAGAAACCACAGTAAGTGACTTTTACCCCAGAACTGCACAAAGTCAGTCACTAGTCCAAGAGCAATAGGAAAGAGGGCCTCCAGCAAAGCCAGTCTCACTGTAGGCAAATGTAACTGTAGCCTCCCAGCAAGAACAGAGACATGTATAGTGGTAGGCTTTCTGGTTGGAGGGAGAAAGAGCAAAGTATTCCTGTATAAAAGCCTAAAGAGGTCAGAAAACATTAAGAATGAGGACTCTAGAAGCCCAAGGGAACTGCAGGGACAAATGTTTAGACTGGAACAATCCAGGCATCCAGGGTCTCCAATGTTTCCAATACTGTCCAAAGAACCCATAAACAGCCATGAAGATTTATGGCTCTGCACTTCAAAGCTCTAGGGAAGGCTTAACCGTGTGAAATGGAGATCAGCCCTAGAACCTAAGTGACTTGGAATAAGAGAAAGCACCCCAGTTAAAATAATGCCTGACCCTAAAACAATATAGTTCTTATAACGTGGATATATAGGATACCTGATAAATAATCTGGAAAACAGGTAAAAGGAGAGAATTTAAAAATCACTGGACTCCTTGAAAACCATTACTAAAAAAAAAAAAGTTTGGTTACTACATTTGAAGAAAAGATAAAAATGTTGAAGTGAAAACAGAAAGAATCTGTTGATCACCTCCTCTAAGAAACCCTAAAAGGAAAAAGCACCATCAATGTCATAGCTAAAATCCAGAAATTCTCATGTCAAAGAAAAAAATACTACAAATATGCAAAAAGCAGCAGTTCAAATATTAGTTAGGATTATGTAAGATGTAGCAACTTCTACTTTAAATGAAATGAACTTGGAATATATTCCAAAAGACAAAATATACAGGGTTACAATAAAAAATAATACTTCACAAAGCTGAGTAAAATTCCACGGGGAAACAAATGTACCTTTAATAGGAACAGAGAACTTTCAAGTATTTCTGATGAAAAGATAAGAGCTGAGTAAGAACTTGGGGGGGAACATCAAGAAATCGAAATAAATCTAGAAAAGTAAATTTATTTGAGCAACTGGAAAGGTTTGTAGTATAACAGCGTAAAAATACTAAAAGGGGGATAAAAAAGAAGAGTATTTTCAGGGCCTTAATATCTTCAAGGTTATTGAGAAAGTTAAATAAGAAAAACATGGTTGGGAGGGAATGGATTGGTTTTTTCTGAGAGTTTAAAGGGAGGGATGAGAATGGAAGACAAAAGGAATATATTAATGTAAAAAAGGAAGAAAAGGTTAGAACTTTCTATTTCCTCATAATTGGGGATCATCAAAAGAAGGGTATACAGACATGGAGGAAGCAGGCATCAGATAGCACTCTTAACTGAAATGGACAAAAGAGGATTTAACACACATTTCATATAGAAATACACCAAAAGCAACAGAGAAATATGCTGATTTCTTTTGGATGGGGGAAGAGAAGAATGGGGACAGTTTAAAAAGAATTATAACACTTGAGAGGAAATAGCTGCAGGTAAAACAAACTTCTTGATCCTGAATTGGGGGAGAAGACTGTAAAAGAAAAGGCCCAGAAGAAAAGCAAAGAATTAGAATCTGAGAGAGTGTCCATCAACTGGGGAATAGACAAGCAAATTTTGAAATATGAATGTAATGGAATATTACTGAGTCTTAAGAAAAATGACAGAAATGATTGCAAAGAATCTTGGGTAATAGGATCTCATGTTGAGTTTAGTGAGCAGAATCAAGAGAACTGTTTATACAAAGCCAACGACTCTGCAAAGAAAAATTGTGAAAGATTTCAGAATGTTCAGAAATCCAACAAACCATGTCACCAGATATTTAACATGAAGCAAATTACCCACCTCCTAACAAAGATATAATGGACTCAGGGTGCAGAAAAAGAAATAAATTTTGGATATGGTCACTTTTATTATACCATGTCCTAGGTTACATATCATTCCTATGTTTCTTTATTTTCCAAAGATATAATGCTTCAGAGGGAACAATGATAACAATCTCTCTTTCACTTCATTTCAGAAATGCCTATATTTACACATGAAGTATGGCATAATTTGTAACTAGTTTGAATGGATGACAGGTAATGATAGAGAGTTAGGTGAAAAAAATAATAGAAAAGGGAGAAGGTCAGGCACTGGAGTAAGTGATAACAGTGGCTGATGTGGGGTACTTGGAAAGCTAAGGAAAAGAGCACATTTTTAATTGTGGTGATACTGTTAGAAAGAAAAGTCTGTGTTAAGCTTCAGTCAGCTCAGCAGCACCTATCTGTAATTCCCTTGGAAATCTTGAAACTAGGTCTGACTTAGGTTTGAAGAATGCCTATGTTTTTAGAGGGAAACTTAAAACTAAATGCTATAAAATATAAATTACATAGTTTTTGTTAAATTATAAGTTCAAAAGAAAGCTAAGCAAATAATGTTTCCACAAAAGAAGAGATTAGAGAATAGAGTCTATGTAGAATTAGATTCTAGAACACCTTCAATACTCAGATACATTCAGTACAGCAATTTGTTGCTGTGGTAGGTTTTATATGGTTGAGTAAGTATCTGATAGAACAAGAGATTGTAGGCAGATCAACAGATGGTGAAATGTCTATTACACAATGTGCATTAACAGGACCTTAAGGAATAAAAAGAAAGACATTGTTGCAGTTGTTTAAACATGATTCTTTTAATACCAGCCACTTCATACCTCAATCTTAAAAAGGATAAAAACATTTAAGTGTCATCCCAGTATTATTCACTCCAAAATGGGGATCTCAATATCAGTTTTTTTTTATTTTTTTGGAGGGCAATTGGGGTTAAGTGACTTGCCCAAGGTCACACGGCTAGTAAGTGTGTCAAGTGTCTGAGGCCAGATTTGAACTCAGGTCCTCCTGACTCCAGGGCCGGTGCTCTACTCACTGCGCCACCTAGCCGCCCCTCAATATCAGTTTTAAGAAAATAGATATGTAGGTGTGGTTAAACAGTAAACTTTTTTAAGAGAAAAAAAAATCACTTTTTTATGAGATAAAATGAAGTTCTGTATAAAGCTGAGGGCACAACATTTAGAACCTTTTAGATATCTGAGATGTTGAGGACACAGCTGTATTATTCAATAAGCATTTACTGAGCACCGACCATGTATGGGTAACATGACAGGTTAAAAGAGATAGAGATAAAAAACCTTGCCTTTGAGAGGCTTACTGGAAGGAAAAGAAATATACAGACATGAAAAGGCACTAGAATTGAGATTTGAGGGAATCTAGGGAGCATACATATTAAATAGAATCTACTTTAAAAGGCTGATTCATTTAGTACATTCATTTTCTTTGAAAGAGCATTAGACAGTTAAACATTACATGTAATAGCCTAAATACTATCTTGTTCATTCTTAACTCTGACAATTTAACCGCCTCTCTACAGTAATCACATCTCAAAATGTGGCAAGACTTCACCTGACATATACTTTGTAAGCTGCCTCAGGTTCTGGACCCAAAAATAATATGGAACCTGGGAATCAAGCACAAGTCAGGATTAGGAAAAGTGAAAGGCTGATAAACAAAGCTCACATATTCAGAGTGGGTTTCAAAGTGTCAGAATGGAGATCTTACCTCACAGTCTTGACATCTATCTCTTTTTCCTGTTTTTTTTTTTTAAGCCCGGGATCTTGAGGTCTTGGAATACTACAGCAAGGACTAAAAGGCCCTGTCTCATTTTGCTTCCCAAAAAGCTAAATATAATATCACCAGAATTCAGCAAAGCACTGCAACCTTAGAGGTAACAACCACTCAACCACTCAAACTGCAGCCTATCTCTTTAGACAATTTCTATGCCTTATATTGCTAAAAGCATCACATAGAATAAAGCTCTCCATAGTCCCGTGGTGGCTCTTCCACTGACACATTACTACTTCCTTGTGTTTGCCATATGTTGCATAAGGATTCAACATGGGAAAATATGCCTTTTAGGAAGTGGATATAGAAGTGAAAAGTTACTGTAGCATTAACATTTTGATACTTAAACATTTTTCATCTCTTCCTACTGCTCATATGGTATTTGTCTGATAATAAGAGCCCAAAGCTACTTTTCACAATTTAGATTTGCCATATTTTCTTACTCACTGGTATAATTTGGGTTCTTAGAGAAAACATTTGGGAAAAGTTTTGCACCTGCAAAAGATAGACAGAATTCTCAATCCTGGAAGATACTCCTTCTGTTGGGAAACTGCCTAAACAGGAAGAAAAAAAATGCAACTTCTAGTGACATTATTGGGCATATGCTGGTACATATACACATTGGTATTAAGTTCTTATGTGCCTTTGGCTAGTACTGTTGGCTGAAAGAGGAGTGTGGGTACTGGAAATCTTTTATACGCTGTAGATACCTTCTTTAAAAAAACAAAAAGCAGCATGGATACTGTGAAGACTCAATAATACCCATTCTATAGCTACAAAAAAACCTTATTCTCCTTTTACAGAATTAATGGATAGTAACAGTTTTGATTCAATTTATCACTTTGCTGAAAACACTTCTCTTGGTTTAAAAAAAATACCACCACATTTTTTAAAAGTCCATATGGCTCAGTCTAAGGCCTGCCCCCATGACATTTCTTTCCTCTGTGCATCGTTCCACTTTTGTACATTTTTCCTTTAAAAAGGAAACAGGTCAGCTAACTAAAGCAACCTAAGCAGTTGTCTAAAGTAACAAAATGTTTAAGCTAAAGATAATAATTTCAGACGCTAAGGGCACATTTTCCAGTTTGTCTAAGGTAGTTAAATAACTGAATCAAGCAATGGAGAAAAACCTTAAATTAACAAAGAACTGAAGTTTTAATAAAGGCTGGAGATACTTGTGGCTAGGAAGAATTAACTATATACTGGAGTGCATGTAGTTATTTTTATAATCTTCCTCATATTTTTGTTAATCACCATTAAAATTAATAAGCTGTTAATATAAAATATGAGATTATTGAACTGAATATTAAAAATATAGATCACACTGCTGATGAAGCCTCTGAACTGGTGCAGTCATTCTGGAAAGCAATTTAGAGATATGCCTAAAAAAGGCACAAAACCTGCATATTCTCTGACCATGAGATCTACTAAGCCTATAACCCAAAGAGATCAATGAATGTACACGCGCACACATGTACAAACAGATTTATAATCATTCTTTTTTGTCAAAGAAATGGAAAGTGAGATGGTGTCAATTAGTAGGGGAATGGCTGGACAAATTTTGTTATATGAATGTAATGGAATACTACTGTGCCATTAATTGACAAAAGGGATGGATTCAGTGAAAACTTGTATGAACTGATACAGAGTGAAATAAGCAAACCAGGAAATCAATTTAAATAAAAATGACTCTACAAAGTTATAAAATTTTGAAAGCCTTGAGAGCTCTGATGAGTGCAATGAACAAGCACGATTCCAGAGGACCTATGCTACATACTTCCTAAGAGAAGGATTCAAGATGCAGAATGAAACATACATTTTTACACATAGACAATACAGGAATTTGTTTTTCTTGACAAGTTTTTGTTTTTCTTTTTAAATTGGGATTGGAGGGAGAGAAAATAAATGCTTGGTAATTGAAAAAATAAAATTAGAAAATATGCATGAAATAGCATTGACAATAACACTGTACAGGCAATCTAGAAAACTGACCAAATTAGAGACAGGTTACAGTCTAATAGTTTATATATTGGTAGTTTGGAATTCAGAATACAATACACAACAGAAAAACTTCATAAAATGGTGTTAAGATACCTAGGTTAGTCTTTTGTTTAGTTTCCCACAGAAGTCTAGAACAACAACAAAAAATCAATTTCCTATTGAATCTACGGGAAAATGTATACTGCGTCCAAACGGAGAAATCAGGAAGCTAGGGAATACATCTTTCCCTCCAGCATGAAACTTAGTCTCTAACACTGAGTTAACCGTGCCTGACTCTACTCAGGTAGTATAAAGGATTCCTGTGCTCCTTGTTCTCCAGAAAGGCAGAGACTTTCTTTTCTTCTCTCACTAGAAGGACAGGATGAACTGACTTAAAAACTCCTTTTACTTCTCCCTGACAACAGATCCCACTCCTTTTTTCATTTCTCTCCAGAGCTGAAAAGGCATAGAATTTCTGCCATAAATGATATTTGTCTATAAAGGATGTTAGTGAGTTGGATGACTTTATTTTAGGGCTTCCAAGTTTACTTAAATTTGGCAGAATTCTATCAATGCCAGTGGCTGTAATAAAAACATAAATCAAACCTCAGAGAGAAAAAATATTTTTAATGCTAGCTAAAATCTTTTCACAAAATTGTTAACTAAACAGTACCCCAAACTGAAACTGCTTGAAAGGGACAAAAAAGTACTTTTCCATAACAAAGATGGAATAAATTAACTTAGGAAGAATGCAATGGCCCTTTCATAAGTGAACAGGATGGTGGCCATCAGAGACAGAAAAAACACCTTTTGTTTAATTAAAAACGATTTTTTTAAAATCCATGTACAGAGAGGCAAGGTGAAAAGATGTGAGCAGTTTGGGCATTAGAAGGAGCAGAAAATGAATTTTTGCATAAGTAATATGGCTTAAGTGACCTTGTAAAGGATGTAAGGTGCTGCTCCTTTATGTGAATAGTTTTGTGCCTGATAATTTTTATGAACTACACACTTATAAAATGCTTGTGTAAAGAAGCATAGAACGTTCAGTGGACAAGTCTGAAGACTGAGAAATAGCAAAGGATGTAGGGCACCGGGGTCCCTCAACTTCTCTGAATATAACTGTTTTGAAGGTTTCCAAAGCTAAAATTCACAAAATAATAAACCAAATAGCTATTTGGAGACTGTGAGATGACAATAAGATGTGTGGGTTTTATAAAAAAAAAATGAGCAGTTGAGCTTTTACATCATAAGAAAAAGATGAATAATTGAAGACTAGGAAGATCTGATTTGAGCTACTGAAAACACTGAAAAAGCTGGGAGAACAGTGAAGAGCTGGCAAATATGGAAGAACTAGGTAGGAAGAAAAACTCAGTAGGGAAGGAAAAGCCAGAGCTCATAGAGCTCTATCAGGAGACCAACAGGAGGGAGCCAGCTTGACAAGGGGGATTCTCAATGAAAAAGAACTGAAGTCATACACTCTAATTTCAGCATCTGCCCTTTAGCACCATCTACAGTTTGAGAAAGGAAAACCTTTCTCAGAGAGGCCTAGTGCTCTGTGATGTTCCCTATGATTTTTCCCTATGATTTGTGGGAAAAGCAGAAAGGAGAAAATAAAAGACTTCACAGCTGATCTTTCCTTAGATCAATAGGCTGACAACTGACTGGATGATGCAGAATTGTGGTGAGTGAAGTGAATCTGGGCTTATTTGCAATACCCAAAGAGCCAGCTCAATAAACTTTTTAGTTCTTTGGCTTAAACTTAAAGGATTGTGAGTTAAAAGAGCTTGAAACTGCTTTTTCATCCTGAGAGAGGATTTGACCAGCAGAAGAGTAAAGACTAAAAGAAAAGGCAAAAGAAAAATGGTCCTGCAGTGTAGATGTTCCTAGATAAACCAATGACATCACAAGCCTGCCCTTCAGTTACTCAGGTGCCTCCCTGCCATGGTTCTGTAAGTATGCATTTATTCTCCTGGACAGATAACAAGTACATTGGTGGGAGAGTGTGACCCAGATTTATGTGCAGATTGTGATGTACTGATTACTCTTGCATTCGCTTTATAGTGACTACCTATGATATATCGTTGATTTGTAATTCTGCCAGATTGTCAAGTAAATAGTTACACTTAAAATTTAATGGTGACATCATTGTGAGTGGTTGATTTTGTGTAAATGGAATGTACACTAGACTTGAGAACTACAATGGTGAGGTGGAGGGAGAGGAGGAAGGTTTTATTTATTTTTTTAAAAGATGGCTTATATACTCTTAACTGCCTTCAAAACAGTAGGTGACAAGTTAGAAGGGAAGCAGAACAGAGTAATAGTTTTATTCTTAGACAAGCACACTGATTGTCTGGGAGATAAGACTTGAAGAAAATAACTATAATGCACTTTTTTAAGACTAAGAAATTTTTTCAGTAAGAACCTGATAGAACTATTCAACTGTTTTGAGCAAGAAAAATATGAAAAATAAAATTGTAACATATAAAACAATACCTTTTAATTATATTTACTATCTCTTGGAAAAGTGCCTTTTCGTCAGCAGCATAGGTGACTTCTAATCTTGTAATTCCAGAACGAATAAGTAATGGAGTCTGGTTTCTGATACCTAACAAACAAATAAAATATTTACTGTATGTAATTCTGTAAGTTCTTTTAGTTTTATTTTTAAAATAAAGTTACCAGAACCTCCTCATTACAATAATCTTTTCTAACATAAAAATATAATTCATTTAAGCCAAATTTTTAATATATGTAGTAATATACAAATACATTTTAAAACTTTCTAATTTGGGGGCAACTACATGGCACAGTGAATACCAGCCCTGGAGTCAGGAGGACCTGAGTTCAAATTTGACATCAGACACGTGACACATTTACTAGCTGTGTGACCTTGGGCAAGTCACTTAAACCCAATTGTCTTGCCTTCCCTTCTCCCCTCCAAAAAACAAAAACAAAAACACACACACCAAAATCTTCCTAATTTTATGAAAACAGAATTCAGTAAATTCATTATTTTGCTTTTGCTTGCTATTCTTTCCTGTGGTTGGAATTACTCCAGGAACAGAATATTTCAATAACTATAGTTATATACATTTTACATATTTGTATTGACTGAATGTAGTGGCTATAAAAAATGGTTACCATGTAAAACTGCAGAGAAACAATCCAG
Organism: Pseudocheirus occidentalis; assembly: GCA_028646575.1. Classification (NCBI taxonomy): domain Eukaryota; kingdom Metazoa; phylum Chordata; class Mammalia; order Diprotodontia; family Pseudocheiridae; genus Pseudocheirus; species Pseudocheirus occidentalis. The sequence continues at coordinate 272,195,380 of CM053593.1, forward strand.
TGTTCTCCAAAATAATTTACAAGGTAGATAATGTGTATTTAGACTTAAAATGCATATTTCCATGAAGAAATGAAAAAGAAAATTAAGAGATTCAATGAATTCCTTTTAATAATTTCCAAAAGCAGATTATATTAGCAGGACAATCCAGTACATAAATGCATGATAAAGCAGACAAATGGTACATTAATGAGTATGGGATGTCATTTGCATGCTATAATTTTCATGCACATGGAAGGGGGGGTAGAGTGTTCACAATCTAAATTTTTATATACTATTTTTAAAATGATTGGTTATATAGTTATGTACCATTTTAGAATCTCAATATTTTAGTTTTATGCCTTTACTGATAATTAAATAAGTATGTTAAAATTATAGCCTACATTTTCATTCTGGGCTCCTAAGCAAAAATTTCTGAATTCGCTTACCCTTGTAAAGATTAAGAGCAGATCTTCAGCAGTGAGATCTCCTACTTTCATGGAGTTCTTCTAAAATTCAGGTGTTGCTTGGGCGGTATTATCATTTATCTACAGTTATGTAATAAACAAAAATTTAAAATACCTTGGTTGGAGATTGTGCTGTCTTTATCAATTACAATTACACCTGTGAGTTCTGTTTTGTCTGTATCTGGTAGTACTGTATCTGATGAGATAGAGTAGAACAAAGCACATATAGGATCAAATTCAGGATCTGGCTCCAAGTCTCGTCTGGTTCGAGCATGCAATTCCACACTGATGAGTGTCAGATTTTGGATCTGCAAAATAGAAACAAGAAATGTGTTTAACAATGAGTCCTGCTGAAGTGTTGAAAAATGTTGACAATGTTGAAAAATAGACATCTTAAGAATTAAAAAAAAACCCTGATATACTATTTTTGCATAATTTTGATTTTTATGCATACACAAGGATATATACTTATATTTGTCAATCTTTTTATGCTAACATATATAAAGTGCTCTGTAAGTTTTAAATTGCTATATAATTTCTAGCAATAAGAGAAATATACACGTATGTACATGTACATATATGGACCATTTCTCCTTCCCTATTTTTATTCCTTAAAAGATGTGGCATTGCTTGAATAATTAAAACATTTCTAGACACTGTTTAGAATTTTTTCTGCTGTGCTTTTTTTCTGCAAAGCATTCTTTAAGGGTTCTATATACAAAAAAAATATTCAGTTCCTTGAAACAAAGAAGAGGGAAAAAGAGCAGTTTAATAAATTAACCCGTATATCAACTGGGTCTGACAGTATATGTAATATTCTATACCCAGAGATCCATAGCTCTGCAGAGAAGGGAGGTTGTATACTTTCTCATCTCTTCTCTGGGACCAAACCTGGTAATTTTTTAATAGTAACTTAAGATAAATTTTTACTGATACCTTTGTTTTCATATTGCCTCTTCCCTTCCTAGAGAGCCATCACTTACAATAAAACTTTTTTTAAAATGTCACCAATATATTAAAAAACTTTGACACTATATGCCAAACTTCTGCAAGAGAGTAGAGGGAGATGTCTTCTCATCTCTTCTTTGGGTCAAAGCATCTTCTTTCTAATTTTGCAACATTCATTTTTGATTATTTTATACTGGTTGTTCTTTCCATTCACCTTATTGTAGTCACTGTATATATTGTTTACTTAGCTCTCTGCTTAGTCCATTTTGCATCAATTCATGAGGGTCTTTTCATATTTCTCTGTATTTATCCTTCTGTTCATGGACCACAACTTATTTAGTCAGTCCCCACTGATGGTCATCTATTTTGTTTCTAGTTCTTTGCTACCACAAAAAATATATGCGTATCTTCTTTTTACCAATGACCTTCTTGAGGTATATGTCTTTGGATCAAAAGGGATGGACATTTTAGCTACTTTATTTGCATAATTTTAAACTACTTTACAGAAAACTAATTCACAGTTTCACCAACAAATGTATTAGTGTGCTTGTCTTTCCACAACCCCTTAAAACTGACTTTTTATCTTTTGTCTTCTTTGCTAATATGTTGGGTGGAGTTGTTTTGATTCATATTTCTTTTATTCATAATGTGGAGCATTCTTTCATACGGATGTTAACAGTCTGAACTCTGTCAAGACCATTTGCTTTTACATAATGCTGTTAGTTCTTTATAAATACCAAGCCTTTATCAGAAATGCCTGGCATAAAGATCTTTTTCCTAGTTGACGGTTTTCCTTTCTCATCCTAGATGCATTAATTTAGTTTGGGCAAAAACTTTTTTCAGTTTCATGTCATTAAAACTAATTTGCCTTTTACCCTTCTCTCTTATTTGATTTCTGACTCTTTGTTAATGGTATATAAACTAGCTTAAAGAGTTTAATGAAATATATGCTTAAAACAAAAACAATTTTGATGAATGTGATATAATTGTCAAAAAAGCTAATGTGAACTTAGGCTACACTAACATGTGTGAAATGCCCAGAGTAAGGTAGGTAATAATTCATTTTTTTCTGCTGTTAGCTCAATTCCTCCATTTTGAGAATCACATTTTAATAGGTAAATTAGATTATGTCCAGAGGGTAACCAGTAAAGGAGAGAAGCCTAGAAGATATATGAGGAATAATTGGAGATATGGATATTTACTGTTGAAGAGACCAAGTATGAGTGGTTAAAGACAGAGGAAAATGGGCTACTGTAGCTATGTATAACCTTCTTAAGTGGTAAGAAAGTAGGTAGAAAGAATGAGCTGCTACATAAGTTCCTAATTCAGGCCACTAGGTGCCACTTTGATGATGTTCAAAGTAATTCTGGAGGAAAGCAACAAAAAGCCTTCCCTGGTTTAGGTGGATGAATATGAATAATATCTAAATTGGGATGATGAAAGCTGATATAATTAATAATTAGATATAAAAATGAAAATTTAGTTTTTAAATTATTAAAGGAAAATAAAAAAATTTTGTGTAAGGTTATAGTTGGCCAAAAGGAGATGAATTTCATTAGATCAATATTCACTACTTAAACAAATATGTCCTTTAGTTTTGAATTAAAATTGCTAGAAAAAACATGTTATGATGACCAAGAACTATTATGAATACATGTCAATTCAGTACCTCTAGAAGGTTAAATTCTAACTGGGGAAGAAAAAACACTAAGGGAAGCTGGAGGACAGTACAAACATAGAATCAAGAGATATAGGTTCTACTTTCAACTCTCCTGCTCTCTACCTGCATGACTTTGGGTACTTACTGAGCCTTTCTGGGTCTCAGTTTCATTATATGCTTATGAAATGACTGAAATAAGACTAGTCACTTATGAAAAGTTGATCGCTGAGATTCTTTTCAGTTCTATATTCTATGATTTTAAGTTCAAATCTTGAGTTTTGTTTAACAATGTCTTTGTCTTCTTCTGACACTCCTCCAAGGAAGTTTGGTTTTTTAACTTTTTCTTTTGGAGGGGGGAAGGCAGGGCAATTGGGATTAAGTGACTTGCCCAAGGTCACACAGCTAGTAAGTGTTAAGTGTCTGAGGCTGGATTTGAACTCAGGTCCTCCTGACTCCAGGGCCGGTGCTCTATTCACTGAACCATCTAGCTGCCCCTAAATCTAGAGTTATAAATGGAAATGAACTTAATGTCGTCCTCATAAATTACAAATTCCATCTTTTTTTTTTTAACTAGGATGATTCTAGGAAAAACAGTAAAACAAGACAATGTCTTCAGTTCTACTCTTGCAGTTTTCTCAGTTGCTCTCAGGTAGGTAGTAATCTCAGTATTTCTCCAATGATCCTTAAATAAAGACTTACTACCAGATCTATCATTCACACTAAGATGAAAACGGATAATAATAGTAATGTATTAATTCTCCCAAGGATATCTACATTTCATCAGGAACCAGAGCTTTGAGCTAAAGGGACAAAACTCTAACCACTAAAATTTCAGGCCACTGGCCAACAGGTATAAAGAACAGAGATTTTTCTAGTGAGGTCACTTGTCAAGCCCTTCTAGAACTTAATCTGTCTGTACATACAACTTTTACATGTTAAGTGTAAGATAGTTAGAGACCACCAATTCAATCACTATGCAAATATTTAATGATTTATTGTTGCTATCTGCTTGACCTGTCTATGACTACTGACCTATTGACAGTACAATATCTGATTTGAGTGGCTTTGCTGTAAACAGTTATCAATTTGAGGAAATCCATTCATGTATTTTAACCTTAGTTCCTATGATATCCATTAGCACAAATCTGAAAGATAGCTGGCTGGATTTGACATGTATTAACATAGTGATATTCACCTGTGATAAAGAGATTGACTTGGGTATCCCGAATTAATGAAAAAGCATTTATTAAGTACTTACTATGTATAAAGCACTGTACTAAGTTCTGGGGAGACAAACAGAAAAACAAGACAGTTACTGCTCTTAGGAACTCTTAGGAATTCTAATATGGAGAAGACAACACTTATAGAAAATTTCAGCAGCAAGTCAGATGGAAAGGTCCAGTGTCAGGGTACAACAGCAAAGCAGGTGGAAAGCATTATTCATTTCCCTGAACAACACATATCTACTTCTGATACTAAACAATTTGACAATGCCAAGAACTTTGGTGATGATAATCTATGAAGGCTAAGAAGGTGAAGGCTGTAGCACCTGCAAAGGCAGTTGCCAGGTGACATCTCCACAAGGGTTGTCCCCTGTAACAGTGGTTATGGCAGCTGTACTGAAAACACCAGAGGTGGTGGTCTGGGGTTACTCCTATTCTTAGGGCTATCGGTCTTACCTACCCATTGGTGGCAGTTGGTCAGTTGCTGTTATTTGTGGAATCAGGGACACAGGGCCCCTTCTATTTGAGAATTGCAAGAGCCAACCTGAAAACAGGATCTCACTAGCACCAGGCTCCAACTTTGGAATAAACACATAACAATGTTACTGTTGAATGAAGGGTTTCTTTTTAAAAGGTCATTTAGCTTTTAATATATTTTGGTCTTTTTAAACGGAATTTTAGTAATGAAAGATTCATATTTACATAATCAATTATGACATTAGAATCATTCCATTTGGACTCAACATCTCAGGCCCCATCTTGCTAAATTAGGCACTTAAGAAAATGAAGTCAATAAAAACAACTAAACCAGACCCTAAAATCCACACTACAAATTAGTCTCAATAGTAGAATCTTGCTTCTGAGACTTTATCTTTTTAAATATGTATTTATTATGTCATTTAATCCATGATTTCATTGACATGGATATTACTTCCAAAAGTGTGGACTGAAAATCACATCTGCAATATAGTCTCCATCCATAAATTCTTCCTATGTGAATTATTCATAGGGTTTGAAGTTTTTCTTTAGTTCTTTTGACATTCTATGAATATGAGTACTGGGATATTATCCTTTGCCCTTCCTATATAACTAATGAACCTCCTTTTCTGATCATACATGTGCTCTGGATGATAATGATAGCACTTCTTGAATTTGCTATTGTTTCTATTGCTGGTAGTATGCTGCAGTCTACTCTTACTGTGCATATCTCAATTCCCTTTTGGGTTGCCTTCAATGTTGATTCTTTGGAGAGTGCTGTGTTTAGGATTTGCAGGCATTTCAAATTACTGCTCGAATATTGGTATTAAAAATGGGTTTTAGATTTAGGAACAAATTTGGATCACTGAAAGTGCAATTTCTCAAATACAATCCCACTCACTTCTATTTATACAATTTTAGGCCAGGCTTACTGTCTACTTAGTCCCAGTCCAATATGAGTGTGCTGATGGACTGCTCGTTCAGGTGCACATCAATAGTCAGAACAAGAGGTACACTTCATTCGTTTTTCTCCTATGTGGACAGTTAGGCAAAAATTTTTTTCAGTGGCCATGAATTTTGTCAAGCAGGTCCTGCAGTATTTTGGAGCCTGATGAAATCAGTACAACATCACCTCCAAAGAGGAGTGTCTGGAGAACTTTATCATCTAGAGAAAATTCTTCCATTTGAATTGTACACTGGATACAATGAATAACCATGGTCAATAACTAGTTTGCACACACCATCATGTCTTGATTTGTATGATATGGATAGTCAGAAGATCAATGAACAAAATTATCTCTGTGATTATATCTAAAAAGGAATCTTATGTGATCTCAATGTATAGAAAAGGCACACCTTGTTGAATGACAGCCTTTAATTATGTATTCTACTATAGAGAGTTTTGGCTTATAAAAGAACAATAAATTTAATAAGCAGTAGAATCTAGTATGCTCTGTTTTAGTCAATTCTTTGACAATGAAGATGTGTCCTGCTGTTAAATATAATTTGTGAAAATCTTCCTCTTTCCATTCTCTTGCTTTTATTGAGAATACCCTGGATACATATTGAGAGAGCATTCTCATAAGAATTTTATAAATGAGAAATAAAGCACAGTGATGGGTGGGTACTGATGTCCTTTTCTAATAATAACATTTCATTTTAAAAGTATGTACCTATTTTTCAGGTATCTTGAAAATTTATTCCTCTTCTACTCTCCCAATGCTTTCAAAATTTTATTGCCTTCAGCATGGATTTCTTCTGTGCATTCTTGTTATGGGTCAGCTACTCTTACTGTCTTCATTTTCTTAAGTGACAAATCCATTTCTTCATACTGCAGTTAGTCATTATAGACTAAAGTATTAAGGGTCTAAATAAGGTGGTACCATTGTACTAGATCATGAAATTGAAATACTATAAAAACACTGGCAGATTTCTTCCATTTTTTTTTCCTATTTCTGTCCTCCCAATTTATTTTATGTCCTTAGTATGATCTGATTAGTTGGGTCTCACCCCAAATATTGTGTAGATCTGCTTTCCCTTCCACTATGCCTTGCTGTTTCATATAGCTACATTATTAATAATAATAATTCATCATCTCCCTCTGTAATGTTGTGTAAATGAGTTTATGCTCTAAACCACTGTTTTCCTTAGATGTCATGTCTTTTTGTTTGGCAAGGAGATTAAAGTGTTTGTAAGGCTAAGGTGGTTTCTACATTCTTTTTGCTTTCTTTTTGTGCTATTTGGAGCTCACCAACTGTAGTATTTCCAACTCTTCTTGAAGAAGGTTATTCATGACATAGAGAGGGAAGTTTGTGAATAGTCTAAAATCTTTCAACTCCTTTGTTTCCTAATTATGATCTGTATTTTTCATATTTTTCACCATCTTTTACTATAGTCATTGTTGCACTGAATTTACTTGTTTGGCAGTTTTTTTTAAGTTTTTCATAGAAATTTTGTGCCACTTCATCTTCTGAAATATATATTGGTGAATAAACTGTGATTATCATTGTGGTGGTCTTTTTGCTTATGCTCATTGTGAATACTGCAAGATGAGATAAGCAAATAACCACTGAACTGTCTTGTTGCTTCTGGCCACATGATGAAACCAATTCCAGAGAGAACCTATGAGCCATCCTTCTATTTACTGCAATTTCCCTAATGTCTCCTGGCTTCAATCACAGTGAGAACGTAATAGTGATATGGCTCAGTTTGTCTGGTAACAACATATTGACTTATTGGTTATAGACAAAGATCTCATATTTAAAACACCATTAGTTTAGTGTTTTTTAACAGATGATCTAAAACTCTATGATTCTTATTTCCCTCTATCTCCTTTTCCCTCATTTTGCTATCAAAACTACAGAAGTAGAAAGGGGCAACTCATGGTCATTTTATATTTTCCTGTATTTCATAGTTTGTCATGGCCAAAGAATTCATCACACTAGAATTAGATCACACTAATCTAATGGTGAAAAGTTTGTCTGTATTTAGCTATGTTGGTTCTTGGAAAGTGGACACAATATATCACTGGAACTATAACTGAAATTTTTTTAGATTATTAGTCCTGGCAGAGCTTTTGGTTCACTGGAATTGACTTGAAGGGCTCAGGATTACCTCCATGCCATCACAGGCACCAAAATAGGGCTTTTTTAAAGGATCAGTTAGGAGGAATAAAGATAAAAAATGCAGACTAAAAAAACATAGTTTTATATTATTACACTTTCACTAAAAAAAAAACTGCACTAGAAAAATATGTCATCTTGCTTAGTATTAGAAAAAAATTACCTCGTGTAAGGCTTTTGCCTCTTGTAGGTTTTGCACGCTGACTTTGAAACCGTAAGTATTGTTTAAAGATGGTCCTTCAATCTGGGAAGTTTCCTTCTTTGGGGTATTTACAGCTGTAAACTGATTCTATCAAAAGAGATACACACAGCCAGAAAAAAAAATTATTTTTAAGAGTTACGATTATGATGCTCTTTTCATATGTAATGATATTAATGGAAATCACCCACTTTAGTCATCTTTCCAGGAAGAATACACCTTTGTTTTATTAACATCCTTTTAATATCAGTACTGTCAGATACCGAATTTGGGCATTTCCAAAAATGTTTGATATCAGTTATGAGTAAAACGTGTTGATATACCAGAATACAACCCCAAGACCCTGAAAATGAAGAGTCTCATCAGAAGTTGACATTTACACATCATAAACATTCATCTTGACCTGAGAAGCATGACAATTAGTCAATAATTCTGCATCCATTTTTTGTTAAAGTAGGTAAGATTTAATGATGTTTTTATCCTATCATAGAATGTTGCCTAAAAAGGTTATTTAACCAAAGCATTATAAAAAAATCTTTAGAAATCTTTTTAAAAATAAGGATTCTTCATTTTCTTTAATAATAAAATTCCTCACAGCAAGTCTCTAAGGTGTTGTTTTATATATCTCCATTGCTCACATTTATTTCTACAATACAGTTTATATACCTCAGAAATGGCAACTTTTGTCATCACATGTCATTTTAGCAGATCAAACTGAGAAGCAAAATGCTTCAAAAATTCAAAACCTAGATAAAACAAAATCTGTTGTGGTATGATAAGTAGGATATGGGTGGACAAGTCATTTTCAAAGTGATCATTTATATTTCAGATGATGTCTAATATTTATTTTCTTCACATATCTACATACTTTCACCTTAGCATTAAGTATCAACTGGTATGTAAATACTTGTAAATTTCATAGAATAAATCTTAAATCAATGCTTCTCATATTATGAAATACATTTAAATGAAAAATATCTAATAGTATATTCTGAGAAAAAAATCAATACAGTCAAAAAAAGGACATTTTTTTTCCTTGAGATAACAAAAGCTCTTCTGTGAGCTCTGATGTCATGGATTACTTTGATTCTGCCAGAAACTGATTAATGTATTTGTATTCTCATAATGTATATTTTGTCTGTCAATGCACTTTCTTTGTAATACTTATATTTACGTAAAAGAATCTTTTAGAACTCAACGAAAGAAAAACTAAAAAAGGGCAATTTTTTGCTGTTAAGATGAAATGATATAAAATATAACTACAAATAAAAATGTTTCTAACGAGACACAGAGGTGTATACAGAGAACTTAACTGAATCTAATATAAAGGAATAGTTCTTCCACATGTCTTTGAGTATATTTTGGCATAGTTACCTTAGCTTGTGTTAAGAGAACTCTTCTAAGAGAGTCAGGACTATTTCCTTTCCTGTGAGTCAGTTTCTGTGTTTTCAGTTCTGTAGAAAGAAATTTACTATTTAGAATGTAAGTTAAAAAAGTTAGGTTCCTTGTGCTTTCCATTCAGATCCTTTACTAATACCATACTGTACCTATCCCATTCTCATACCACTTCTTTAAGCTCTTGCTTCATCAATCACCTGTATTCTCACTTCTCTTTATCTTTTACCATCTAGTGGTTTCTTTCTCTTAGTGTGTTCTTTATCCTTATAAACAAACCCTCCAACCAAAAAGTTCTGTTATGCTTGCTATCCTCTCAAGTTAGTTTCCCCTAACTCTCCCATATCCTTCACTATGAGACTTAGGAGTCACTGCTTCCATCTGGTCACTACCTATTTCCTTAACCCTCTGCACTAGAGCTTGTTTTCACTGCTCCAGCAAAACTGCTCTTTTCAAGCTCACCCATGTCCAATCCAGTTCTCAGTCGCTGTGACCTCTTTGAAGTATACGACACTGTTGATTACTTTGTAATTCCATCACCAACGCACTGTTCTGGTCCTTCCTCTTTGACATGTCCTTACTGACTTCCTTTAGTTGGCTCCAATATCCTCAGCCCTCTTCTTTTCCTCCAAGATCTCACTCATTGCTTCAAGCATTACTTCTATGGAAATGATTCTCAAATGTATGACTAGGGCTATTCTCCTAAGCTCTAGTCCTGAATTTACAAATGCCCATGGACCATCTTCTCTTGGGATATCTTAGGGAGACACTAACTCAACATGTCCAAAACTAAAACCCATCACCTTTCCATAGGAGAAAAACAAAAACAAAAACAGCCTGTCCAACTTATCTATTTTTGTTGATGGGGCAACTATTTCCCCAGTCACATAAGCTTAAAACTTTGATGTTACCTTTTATTCCTTTTCCTCCCTTTACTGAACTATGGGTGCCTAGACTATGGGTTCTGTTTCCATAACATTTCTTGCATCCATTCTATCCCTTCCACTTCTGTTGCTTGTTACATTACTTCAGGTCCTAATTACCTCTCACCTAAACTTTTAAAATAGCCTTTAAAGTGATCTCTTTACTTCTATTGTCTTCTTTGCAGTCCATCCTTTACTCTATTGCTAAAAGCAGTGTTCTAATGAATATTATCCATTATTATCCCTCCCGTTCATTCTCTTGCTGGCTATGCTTCTTCTATCTGTGGACTTTGCTAATATGCCTCAGTAGTTTTCTCCCTCTGGAACTCCCCTCTGTCACACTGGCCCTCTTCTCCCAAGGCTGAGTTGGCTGAGTTACTTCTGAAGTCTGCATTTTGGGGACAGACACAAGGCTGTTATGCTTCATTCTTCTCCTGGCTATGCTTGTGATTCTCTGGACTTCACTACCATGCCCTTCTATGGCTACCTTTCCTCCCCACTCCTGGCTTTTCAGCCTCCCTCTATCTGTTGTCTTACTCTATTAAAATGCAAGCTCCTTGAGAGCAGGAACTGTCTCTTTTTGCTATCATTTGTATCACGAATGAAAGCATCTAAGCGGCACAGCGGAAAGAGGAATGGCCCAGTGTTAGGAAAAACAGAGCTCAAATGTAGCCCCACTCACTAGCTGTCTGACCCCAGGCAAGTCACTTAACTTGTATTTGCCTCAGGTTCCTCAACTGTAAAACGGGAATAACAACAACAAAGAATTGTCATAAGGATTAAAGAGAAAATAATTTACAAAGCTCTTTAACAGAGCGACTGGCACACAGTAGGCACTCTTTAGGTTATTACTTTCTCCTTCCTCCATCCTCCCTGGCACATAGTAACCATTTATTGTTTTTGAGTTCTTTTAGTTGTGTATGACTCGCTTATGTCCCCATTTTGGGTTTTCTTGGCAAAAGCACTGGAGTGGTTTGCTATTTTCTTCTCCAGCTTATTTTGCAGGTGAGGAAACTGAAGCCAAAAGGGTTAAGTGCCTTGTCCAGGCTCACACAACCACTAAGTGTCTAAGACTAGAGTTGAACTCAGCAAGGTGAGTCTTCCTGACTCTGGCCTGCCATTCTATCCACTGCAACCTAGTTGTCCTGGTAAGCATTTAATAAATGTTGACTGTATGCACAAAAACCTTCAGTGACTTGCTATTACCCAGTGAATCAAATACAAACTCCATAGTCTGAGATATTTAAGGCTTCCTAAAATCTGGATCTAGTCTTTCTTTTCATTGTTATTTTGGATCCCTTTAATATACATACATATATATATATATAGCATATATTACTATATATATAATATATGTATATACTCTTTGTTCTGGCCAAACTGGATCATTCACTTTTGGCACTTCTGTGCACAAGAAGTGTATGTATGGAACGAATTTTCCCCCATTCTGACTCTCTAGACTTGTCAAAATCTTCCTTCAAGGTTCAGCTTTCCCCAATTTCACCAGCTAGAAGTAATCCTTAAATCTTTCATGTTACTATAACATCTCTTATGAAGTTATTATGAAATATCTATTAGATAGATATGTTTTATTTAACCCATTATAACGGTGGTTCTCAACCTTCCTAATGCCGTGACCCTTTAATACAGTTCCTCACGTTGTGGTGACCCCCAACCATAAAATTATTTTTGTTGTTACTTCATAACTGTAATTTTGCTACTGTTATGAATTGTGATGTAAATATCTGATAGGCAGGATATATTTTCATTGTTACAAATTGAACATTACCTCACAGATTGAGAGCCGCTGCATTATAAGCTTCTAGAGAGCAAGGAATACGATCTTTACATATCTATTATCTCCAGAATCTAGTATTATAATGCCTTACATAGTAGGCATTTAATAACTTTAGGCTCAAAGAATCCTTGAGTTGGAATTATTGACTCCCAAGGTCATGTATACCCATAGCTGGAATATTCTCTATAATGCCTTTAACAATAGTGGAAAGAGTACTAGATTTGGTGTAAGAAGAACTGGGTTTGAATTCTGGATTTGTTACTTATTACCTATGTGACCTTGGGTAGGTCACCTAACCTATGTGGGGCTCAATTTCTCCAACTGTAAAATGAAGAAGTTGGACAATATGATCTTGAAGATTTCTTCCAACTCTAAATCATGATTCTGTAAATAGGTATCTAGTCTCCAGTTAAACACTTCCCAAAACAGTGAAGTCACTACCTAATGAAGCAATCCCTTCTACTTTTGTACAGTTTTAATTTAAGAAAGGAATTCTTGATATCAAAGTAAAATCTGGCTCTATATAACTTGCACTCATTGGTCCTACTTCTTGACCTCGAGAGCTAATTAAAAAAACAAACAAACATCAAAACAACAAAGTGCTTCCATTTCCACATATCAACTGAATCTACTAGAAGACAACTATCCTATCTCCCTTATATTGTCTCTTCTTCTGGCCAAATTTAAACAATTCCTTCAACTTATCTTTTATCACAGGACCTTCCGATGGTATGGTTTCAAGTCCCCTCACCATCTTGGCCCCCCCTACCTAAATATATTCTAGCCTGACAATATTCTTCCTAAAATAGAATATTCATTCTGAATGCTGGCTTGAATCCATGCCCAAACCATTTGGTGACCTGGGACATTTATAAGACCTGAACATGATGACAATGAACCAGCTAATGATATTAGGCAGAATACATCTATACTTGATATTCCATGAAAACTTCCTAGATGGTAAGCCACTTCTACATACTTTTTGTTTTGTTCCCAAAAGAGAAATGTTTTCCTGACATTTCTGTATGCTGAAATCTTTGCCACCCTTCAAGACTCAGTTAAAATATTTTCAAATCTTCCATGAAGACTGAACTGTTCTTACAGGTAAGTACATGTTTTATGTCTCCTGTTAATTTTGCTCACCTGAGAGCGGGGCTTTCTATTTTTCATGTTTAACACAGTGCCTTTCAAATAGTACTTATTTAATAGTTCATTAAAAGTCCCTGGTGCTCCTTCACAAAAATAATTTCTCATCTGAACAAATGTACTAAGGTTTTAATAAATATTTTATAAATCACTGAATAGTAACAAACACAAGTCATAAAATTATACTTTAATTCAGTGGGTTAAAATCTATGAAAAAATATTTTTTATTCCCATTGGATAATATGCATGATTATATTCTTATCCACTGCAAGAAATACTGGGGCATACTTTTTTGTTTTAAACTTACCTCTTGATAAAGGACTAATATCAGTTGCTTCGGGAAGCATATCTAGACGTCTTCTCTGTATGATGGGTGTACTATGAAAGCAATATGAATCACATTTTCCATTTTTTGCTCTAAATTGACAGGGAGACTTATTTTGAGTCTCCTGGGCCTCACTGTGGGGACTCTCCTGTATGCCATTTTTGGTTGGTTTTGGGAAGTTTTCCATAGGGAGGGAATTCAATTCTTTTGGTGATGGGTTTGTGTTGTGTGTCTTACAGGATTTGTCATCTACATCTAACAATTTGGAATCTGGAGATGCTGCTTGTTGCCAGGGAGGAAGTACTGGAGAATCTGGGGAACTATAACTGACATAATAATCACCATCCTCATCTTCATCTTTTTCAGGCTCTCCTGCCAAAGCCACAAATGGCAGTGTCTTATTTTCAACTGCAGTTCTACATTCTATGGAATTAACCTCTGAGACTTGTGGACTAAGCTCAGAATCACATAAGTCTTCCTTGGTCTCTGTTGTAGAGGGGGCTACATGTAAGACAGTATCATTTTGGGGAGGCACTAAAGGTCTGTCATCTTGGTTAACTGGATAGCCTAAGTTCTCAGTGGATTTTACTATTTCAGTTGGCTCAATTTTAGGCAGTTTCTTGGAACGTTCATACTCTTCTTTGGCTTGAAGCCATGCTTGAACCAGTTGGGGGCTTGGGGCACATTTACAAGGCATAATCACAATTTTTTTATCTTCTATAGTTTTATGGCTATTGTTTGATCCTTTATTGGCCGCTGTCTGGCCATTACGAGGTGGTGATCCTGGTCTTGGATTCTGAGTCATTGCTGAAAAAGCTGTTTTCCATAGTCTCAATCCTTCAAGTGAAAAGTCGCCTTCAAATTCAGCCAGATCATTTGGAAGCCTGGTTTCTACCATGAGAAGTCGTCCTCCAATCTCCCTGAAATGAAAGCATTTTAGTGTTCTGCCTTAAAGGAAAATATTGAGAACTTTCATTCCTTACCTACCAGGATGGTAATACATCCTTCATAGACTCAATGAAACCCTCCAAAATTTTCAATTTTTACCCAGATATTCTAAAAAATCTACATGATCAATACACTTTTCAATTCTCAGTATAGGTATATGAATATCACCTGGGGTCCCTAGAAAACATCATCTGTTCGTCAGGTAAAGATAGTGGTTGTATTGTTGTATCCTCATAATTTCCTGAATAATTTATATGCTTTAAATCTAGTAACTTTTGAGGAAATGAGCTACTACCAAATAGAAGTTTCATGATCAGGTTCCTACTACTGCTTGTTCTAGTTATTTTTTGCACTTATCAACTAGAGGTTAAAAAAAACAGGATATTTCTTAGATCATACTGCCACCTTTTACATATAGCTCTTCCCTACTGTTTCCCCTTCTCTAGCAGTGAACTCCTTTTTAAGCCCATTTGATGATTATCTATCACCAAACCTAATTAGTTCATTTGTATTATATAGGAGGGAATTTTAGTATTTAGCATATGAAGTAGAGATATATCATAGTCTCAGATTACTCAGAGAACTTAAGAGTTGGAAGAAACTTAGCTGAGTCCAATGTTCTGCATAATTCAGAAATCCATATGCCTTTAGAGCAGGAGTTTTTAGCCTGGTGTCCATAACCTTGCTTTAAAAAAAATACGATATATTTTGACATAATCAGCTTTCCTTGTAATCCTGTGTTTTATTTATGTATTTAAAAAGACCTTTCTGAGAAAAGGTCCATGGGTTTTACCAGGTCGCCAAGAGGGGTCCATGGCATAAAACAAATTAAGAACCTCTGCATTATAGCAACCTTTGCTTGAACATCTTCAGTGAGGTGGATCTAGTTCACTACTTAGAGATAGCCTATATTCCCTGTTGAGAAGCAATGTATGTTTTAATTTTTTCTCCCTCCTAGACTGCTCTCCTTGCTAAGCTCTTGTCTAATTTCTAAGCAGATTCCTTGCTCAGATTCCAATTCCTTCATGGAGTCATTCTTGATTGCTCTGACCAGAAATCTTGCTCCTTCTTTTAAAGTACTATAGAACTTACTCTAATTTAATATTATATCATGTATGTAATAAATGGTTAAGTTCCTTCTATCATCTCCTGTGTAAGTCTTTTAGTCTTCTTGTCCTGATCTAAATATACTCCATTGATTCTACTTCTAGCTCCCAGCTATGAAATTTCATAGCTTCTTTAGCTATGAAAGTTTTCTTTTTGGTCTGTATGCAAGATCATTGGTTTTTGACTTCAGATCCTATCTTGGGCTCCACATATAACAATACTTAACTATGTTTTTTATTGGGGGGCAATGACAAGGCAAAATTTTCATAGATTTATTTTTGTCTTTCACTTTTTTTGAAAGGCAGCTGTAGTGTAATTTAGTTGATAGATATGGCTTAGGAGTCAGGAACACCTGGGTTCAAGCCCTACCTTTGAAATGTATTGCTTGTATGATCCTGAACAAGTCACGTAATCCTTCAATAACCCATAAACTTTCTTGTAACTTTAAGTGCAGGGAAGGTACTGATCTACGTTAGAACAGGAAATTCCTCATCAGGAATTCCCTACATCAACTAAATCACATGTCCATTCCAACTGCATTTTATTTTGGTGGTTTCTGTCTTCTTCTCACAAACCTTATTCTTAAGTAATTTCTAGCAGTCTGTTCAACTCAGCTTCTCTATTCTGGATCAACTCATTTTACATACAACTAACATTATAAACTCTTTTTATAGTTTTATTTTATATTGCCTGCCCACGCCAAGTGACTCCTCCTCATCTTTGTACTTCAGAATATGATTTCTGTCTATATATGATATTTTTTATTATGCATCTTCTCTTGTGCAATTGTTCTTGAAATTTCAGAGCTAGAAGAGAATAGAGTGGCCATCCGGCCCAACCCATACCTGAAAAAGAAATCCCATTATAATCATATGACAAATGGTCATATTTTAACTTTTGCTCGAAGACTTCCAAATGGGAAGGGAAGAACTATTATTCCCCTACACGGTCTAGTTCAAAACATACAGTATTCGATTAGTGATACAAGACTGGAGTGCAGGAGAGAGCTAAGAAAGCTTGATATATAATCTGGCAGTCATCTGAATAGAGAAGATAACTGACAATAACTGAACTCATGTTGTATGACCCTGAATTCATGTTGATGAAGTCACAAAATTATTTTGTAGAGACATGAGGATTTAGGAAAGAATTTGAAGGAACATCAACAGTAAAAGGGGGGTGATATGGCTGATGATACAACAAATGAAACAGAAATTAAGTAATTCAATTGGACAGAGAGGAAGGGAAACAAGAGAGAGTATCATTAGTAAAATAGAAGCAAGTATCCAAGAGGAGAATATGATCAACAGTGTTGAATGCTGCAGTGAAGTCAAGAAGGATGAGGACTAACAAACAGCTATCAGATTTGGCAATTAGGAGTTCACTGGTAACTTTGAAAGGGCAGTTTCACTTGGATGATAAACTCAGAATCCTAACTGCAAAGGGATGAGGAATGACAGGAGAAAAGTTAAGGCAATGAGTACAGACAGTTTCATCTAAGATTGGCTAAGAAATGGAAGAAAGATATAGAATGAAAATTAGAGTGGACGGTAGAGTTTAGTGAAAGTGTTTTTCCTCTTTCATTTAGTCCTAAATAATAGCAGCTGACATTTATATTGTCTTCTGTTTTACATTTGTCATCATAGATTTTTCACAGAATTTCTAAGTTGGAAGGAACATCAGTGGTCATCTAGTCCAACTATTGCTGAAAAAAACATTCTTTCTGCCACATACTTGACAAGTGGTTATCCAAGATTTTTACCTAAAGACCTCCAGTGAGGGTCTACTGACACAATCCATTCCACTCTTGTTCTGTTAGGAAGTTTCTCCTTCTATTGAACCGAAACTATCCTTTCTAGAACTTCCACTCATGATCATTTTCTGCTCTCTCAGGCTAAAAAGAAAAAGTTAAAGCCTTCTTCCACGTGAAAGGATTTCAAAAACTTGAGACAACTATTATATACTCCCTGAGTCTTCTCTCTTCCAGGCTAAAGATCTTCAGTGTCTTCAACTAGTCCTCTATAGTAAGAATTCAAAGTCCTTCATCATCTTGTTTGAATTTCTCTAAATACCCCCCAGTTTATCAATGTTTTCTTGTTAAAGGGTTGGGTTTTCTTTTTTTTAAAGGATTGGGAGGATGTGGTTATGTGTGTGGGCAGGAAAGAAACAATCAGTTCATGGGGAAAGCCTGATGATTATAGAAAGGACATGATTATGGGAACAATTTGCTGGGGAAGATGGAAGGGGTTGAGATGAAAGATATAATGTAAGGGGTGTCCAGGGGGCACAGTGAATAGAGCACTGGCCCTGGAGTCAGGAGGACTTGAGTTCAAATTTGGCCTCAGACACTTAACACAAAACTAGCTGTTTTTTGGACAAGTCACTTAATCCCAATTGCCATACCTTACCCCTCCAAAAAGGAAAAAAAGGAAAAAAAAGATATTATGTAAGAGAAGTAGACCTTGGTGTGGAAGAACAAGACATACAAGACTGGAGTAAAGGAAAACACAATAGGGGATGATTTTAGGATACTGTGAAAACAGAGAAGTAGAAAAGAGGGAGTTCATGACAAATAATGCTGATTTTCTCTGACAACTAAAAATTCAACGCTATCAGCTCTTTCTCTGGAATTGTACTAAATCCTCAAATACAAAGACTCCTTGTCTTCCACTTTTACATATAAGAATTTGTGGTTTTATTCCGTGTATGACTTGAGTGAAGAACACTACTCAACATTTTCAATAAAATAGTCATAGAATCACAGAATCTTTGAGATCATCTTGTCCAACCCCTGTTTGAATAGAAATCCTCTCTATCCCTAAGAAGTGATCATCCAACCTTTAAACAAAGATTTCTAGAGAAACATAACACCTCTGTAAACTGTTGATTCTACTTCTAGAGAACTCATACTCTTGGAGGGCATTTACTCTTTACTTTTAATTCTTTAGAATTTTTCTGTCAGATATGATACCATATTCAAACCAACTCTTACATCCCCCTGCCAGAACCTGTAGTAACTGCCTGAAATGCCCTCCCCTCCTTAACTTTTAGAATCTCATTTCCTTTAAAACTCAGTTTAAGTGTCACCTACTATATGAGGCCTTTTCTAAACCCCCTAGTGCATCCCAAATTACTTTGTATTTACCTATATACTACTTGTTTTTATTTATATGTGTATATGCTGTTTCTACTGAGATGGGCAGTACAGTACAGTACAGTACAGTAGAAAAAACTGGAAGATCAGGTGATAGGGACAGAAATAGGGACTGAACTTATGATTTCACAGACATAGGCAATGAGAGCACTGGCTCTGAACTTGGGCACATCATTTAACCTGTGTATGACTCAGTTTTCTCATCAGTAAAACAGGGAGTTAGAACAGATGTCAGAGGTCTCTTCTAGCTAAAAATCTATGACCTTGGGACAGAATGTAAGTTCCTTGTGGGTAAGAACCATTTTGTTTTTGTATCTGTATCCCTAGTGCCTAGACCCTGAATGTTTAAAATATGAGGCATTTAATTAATGTTTGTTGATTTATTGATTGAATGTACATAGCTCCATCACATTTTTTATGTGGTAACAGATTAATTCCCATAACATCCCCTTTAATATATCAAACAATTTACTCTAGTTTCTTAGTTTAAGAATGAATATGCTTAGTAAATATCCTCGCTATTATGTTTCAATGTAATGGAGATACTAAAACCTTAAATAGAAGTTCCTATATAAGCAATTCCTGTAAAATTCAGACTTCTATTGCACAGATAGATCTTTCTATAAGATGTTAATAAATGTCTTGGGCTGATTATCAAGATAACAGCAAGGAAGGTATGATGTAATTTGTTCTTGCAGATGGATTTCTTTGTTACCTGGGATAATAAGACCTTCATAATGAAGTCTTTGCTCAGTGCTTTGTTTTATTAAAAAAGATAATGAACAATATCCTTGTTTATTTTTAGTCCCTGTATTTCCACTTCCAAAGTAAAGTGTTTGAAAGAAGTTTTGCTGTATTTTCTAATTGTTTATTGTCTGTCTTCACTCACTACTAAATTCTCTTCAAATTCTCAAGTTTTAGTTCTTCATACTGTTCTATATTTAGGACTTAAGAGATGAATGTTGTGGCAAAATTAACTCTTAGAATGTACATCTTATTTTTGTTGGTAACTAAATTTTTAAATATTCTTGTACTGGTTTTTGAAGTTCACTGCCTTCTTAACTTATGGCCCAATTTGATTAATTTTGTATTTATGCATGTCTAGATAATCAATTTTATCATGAACTTGTGTGGGTTATGTGTCTACAACAAGTCTTGATTTTTATTATTTCCTTAATTTAATTATATCAATGAGAATAAGTCACTTTACATGTAAAAAAACAATCTCCACTGAGGCATTAATAAGTGACCAGTACATTAGCACTTTGGATGAACAGGCTAGGAGAACTACATTTGGTTCATGTTAATATCATTCAAAGATCAACCATTAAGGCTCATTGTGAAGTAAATTTGAATTTCAAGGAATATTCCCAAGAGCCCTTTTTTCTTGTACATTATACTTTGTGACCAGATGTCAGTTCTAGCATAGTCTCTAAGGAAACCAAATCTTTCTGTGAAGTGAACAACACTTATGAGACTATGTCCCAGTGTTACAGTAAGAAAAGACTGCATATTTTCTTACTGATCATTTTAAGAACACTAAGATCAAAAGGTCAGTCTATTCATATAATATAAAGGGCCCCACAATTCTGAACCAAACAGACCAGCAGATGCTACAGAACCAAATAACTGGAAACAAACAAAAAACTTTTAAGAAGAACAGTATCATAAGTTTAGGAACCTCCACAGAGAGCTGAGACAGAGGGACCATGTTGGAGGGAACAGAGTATGTTGACCTCTTCCTGTACATTACAGAAACACTTGGCGCTCTTCTTCATGGAAAAGTTGTGTGGGAAGGTACTACTAGGGATGAAGAGGGATAATCAAGTACATACTGAGGCATCCAAATATGTTATAACTGCAAATGATTTGAAAAGTAGTTCTTAAAGTTCTTGCTAGTCCTGTATGAAATGTCTTCAGTAGCTTTACTTCCTTCCCTAGTCAACCTCTAGTACTTTCCATTAAGAAGCAGAATTACTGCAATAGAAGGAGGTAAGAACCGAACTTCCAGTTCATCGATCTTTATCATCACCCTCATCCTCACTAAATGGTATTTATTTAGTGCTTCAAGATTCGCAAAGCACTTTATAGACAATAATTCATTTTAGTCTCACAACTCTTTATTATTAATCACATTTCATATGTACTACATTAAGAATTATACAGGACGGAGGCATGATTTTAACCCACTTTGGCCTTTTTGGCTAGAATAATTTGTACTACTCAAATTAGTAGAGTAGTAAACATTTTTTATTTTTTCCTTTATAAAAGGACCAAGATTGGTATTTAACTGATCTTAATATTCACCTAGAAAAGGGAGCATAGTGTAGCAGATTGAGGGCTGAGCCTTGGGGTAAAGAAGTGGATTCAAGTCCCTCCTCTGACATATATAAGCTATTTGATACTGGGCATTTAAACCCTTAGTGCTCTAGGCCTCTCTCCAAGACTGTTGAAGAATAGCAGATAATCTGCTGTGGTAGAGTTTCCTTTGTCAGGAGTAATGGAATCACAATTCTGGACCAAAAAACAAAATGAATAAACGAAAATCAAACAAAATATGGCATGTATTGCTGTAATACTGAATTGTGAAACACTGAATCTGCTAAAAAATGAAAGGATGGCAGATGTAGAGCCAGAGGGGAACTTAAGATATACAGTCTAATCCTCTCATGATACAGATGAGGAAATTCAGGCCCAGGGAAATTAAGCTGATTTGACCATTGTGAGAAGGTAGTAACAGGCAGAGGTGGGATAGGAACCCAGGTTTTCTGATTTAGGAACCAATGCTCTCTGCAATGTTCTATCAAAGTGCTATATAAAACTGTAAAGAATTGATATTAATAATAAACATGATCATTGATATTTCATAATAATTCTTTATACTACATAGCATTTTATTATTTTAAAAATATCTTCACATACATTATTTCACTTGATATAGTGATTCTTTCAGGCAGGCAGGACAGGTATACCCATTTAAAAAAAATAAGTGAATAAAGCAAGTCTCTGGGAAGTTACTTGCCCAAATTCATCAATGTGTAGTAAGCAGCTGAGCCAGTATCAGTCCACAGCTCTTGCAACTCCTAGTCCACTGATCTTTGTATCACTTTGTATCACTACATAGTACTAAATATGGGTCCAATACTCATTATATATATTTTTATATATCTTACAAATAAATTAATCTGACCACATGTAGTACTCAGTATCCCTAGAATTGTGAATGCTCATAAAAGCATTATTTTTCTTTTCATTCAAAGAGCATTTACTAAGGAAAATAATAGGAGGGATGATTACAAAACATGGGGCAGCTAGGTGGTACTAGCCAATAGAGCATTGGGCCTACAGTCAGGAGGATATGAGTTCAAATTCAGCTTCAGACACCTCCTAGTTGTGTCACTCTGGACAAGTCACTTAACCCTGTTTGCCTCAATTCCTCATTCATAAAATGAGCTGGAGAAGGAAATGGCAAACCATTTTTACCATGAAAACCCCAATTGGGTCACAAAGAGTTGACATGACTGACTAAACAACAACTACCATTATAAAACATCCATTGTGCTGATTATCTGTATAGCATGTGGAAATTTTCAGGCATATTTCATAATTCAGTATTAGAATGCTACATACTTAAATATTGTTTTAATTTTTATTTTTCACTCCAGACCTGTGACTCAATCAGTTTGGATATTCCTGAGAAATGAAAATTCTCTACTAGGCTCTGGTACTAGGTACTAGGCTCTGGGAATACAGAGGCAAAAATGAAATAGCCCCTTTCTTCAAGGTCATTCATAGTGATACAGTTAGAGATGTGATACTATACATTACAGTTATGCATGTATTTAAAATAATGATTTTTTAAAAAGGTATTATCATATTACCTGGGTTTTTCTGGTGCATCAGAAGGATTACTGCAAAATGGTTCTTGGTAAGTAGTTTCTGCAAGGTCATGATCTAATAAAGTTGCCATAATTTCTTCCCGACTTGGTGGGGACATAAGTGGTTTCAGAATATGAGCAGTTCGAGGTATGAAACTACCATTTTTGGATTGTGAAGGAGAGCTGGTAGATCTTGGTGAACTATCTGGAGTTGGTGTTAACATCTCATTATTTCTTGAAACATATAGTTCTAAGTCTTCTGAAACTGCATCTACAAGTTCACCATCTGGAGATGATAATATTGCAGTAAAAGAAGTATTGATGGAATCAAGAGACTGTCCTGTGTCAAAAGAAGCTTCTTTTTTAGTGTGGCTTTGAATCCAGTCTGAATTGCTTGGCTGTGGAAGGCTAAGAAACACTTCTTTGCCTACTGAATTCCTACTCAGTATGGATTTCTCATTTACACAGTCACCTGGCTGCTGGACACAGAAGGAATCCATTATTGAATTAGATCGAGATGGTAAGGGGTGTAAATTGTTTTTCCACTGATTATGTCGATGATTCTCATTGTTTTCTATAGGTGGTTTATCAAAAAGTTCAGGACTTAAAGCCCCAGATCTAATCCATGAGGTTGGGTCTGCTGAATGATGCTTGTTTTCATCACAATTCTGATTGTCATGACTTAAAAACTCATTTTCAGTGGTTTGTGCAGGAAAAAGATCTTGAACTGCATCACTTAGAAACTTCTGTGGCAGGTTCTGATCAGCTGGGACAAACTGACTTCCTGAATAGAAACTGCAAAATCCAGTTTGACCTATGGTATTAATATCAAAATTATAATTATGCTCTGGTGACAAGCTATCTTCAAGTGAATAACAACTTTCAAAACCTGGATCTGAAAAAAAGATGGGACTATCATCAGAAACTGAATGGTCTATTTGACCTGTATTCTGTAAATTCAAAGAGTCTAATTTTAAAAGTTTGGGGATTTTTTCTTTAGGTTTTGTAGTTCTTGGAGTTCGAGGTTTTCTTGGAGATGTTACTGATCGTGATCTTTTGACTGCTTTATTAGGCTCAAGAGAAGAAACACTTCTGTTTAGTTGAGGTTTACTTGATAATGGGTCTTGCATAACATGTGCATTTCGTGCTTTCTGTTGTCTTTTTTGGAGTAATTCTTTCAGAACTGCTAATCCGGACTGTCCTTCCCCAAATGTAGCTGCTGATACATTTCGATTTTTACACTGAGAAAGTGCCTTGGTTTGTGAAATTGCTTCTGACAGTGATCGTTGCTTTACTCTTTCTGGTTTGAAACTGGACATGTCCAAAATGAATCCCCTCTGTTTTTGCTCCCATGCTATTTGTTTTATTGGACTTCTCAAGGAAGTTACAAAGCAGCTGTTAGGCAACTGAAGAGATCCATGGTTTTCTTCAGAGGTTAGATGTATAGGGGAATAAGAATCACTGTGCTTGGATGGTTCTGGCATGCAAAAAATGTGCTGTTGATTATCTTTGCAATGCAAAAAATCAGGGGCATGTAGCTGATCCGATTTTATTGAATCTAGGGAGCTATGATGTTCATTTAATTTTCCCACAGATGACAAATTTTTTTTGTGTGAATTTGCATTTTCTTCTGTCTTTGTAGACATCATACCCAAAGATAACTGTGTATTCTGTGCTACCTGAGACAAATGGTTGGAAAGGTCAAATATATTACTTTGAATCAAAGCTGACTCCTTTATACTAAAAACAGCACTTTGATTATGGGACCTTTGAGCATTAATTTTTGATAATTCCTTTCCAGAACCTATAGGTGCAGAAATTACTGATGAACATAAATCATCTTGTGGAGTAGAAAATGTCTGAAAATCTATGGACTTCTTATTTTCTAAGGAAGAAGGAAAGCAGCCTGGTGATTTCTGTTGTACATTAACTATTGAGGGGAGTGGAGTTGAGAGGGGATGTATGGTAGCAGGCCCAGACACAGATACATCTTTCTGTTTATGAAGTGACTGGGAACCTCCAAAGTTGTTTGAGATCTCAGAGAGATCCTGGTGTTTTAGTACAAACTTAACTTCAGCACTAGTTTGTGTGTTTATTTTTTCATCTTTAAATGTTATGTGTTTTCTTGTGGTGCTGCCTTTTTCACTTGTTTTTTGTTTCTGCTTTGCTCTAGGTTTCTTCCTTCCATCCTCTCCTGGTTTACGAGTTTGCGTTCGTTTATTCCTTTTCTTAGTAACTACAGAGGGATTAACAAGCTTTGTTTTTGACCTCTTAACCTGAGCTTTTGTTCGACTATTTTTTCCCATACTGGAATTAACAGTCTTGCTGTTATATATATTAGGACCCTTAAAAAGCAATGCTTCTTTGTCTGAAGCAGCTATAATTTCTTCAGCTCTTGGGTCTGTGGGAGACCAACAGCGAGGTGGAGAAGAATTCACGGGACTTGTGCTTCTCTCAGAAAGAAAACCAAGTTTAGACATAACATCACTGTAATTCAAGTCACAGTCTTCAGTTTCAGCATTATAAGATGGTGAGGGAGGAGAAAGAATAGTATGTGACCGTTTTTTCCTAAAAGACAACGTTCTTTTGATATTTTTATTATTTGTCTTCTGCTGTTTACCAGTTTTTTTCTTTGCTGACTTATGTTTTGCTTTCCTTCTATGACTTTTCTTTGGTGTTAATGGATAAATGGGGTATTTGGTTGCAGGGGAGTCAGGAACTTTTGGCCAAAAATCCTTCAAGGGTGCAAGCTTTTTATACAGGTCCATTTTTTCCTCTGTAAGTATTACCTGTTTCTCTTTAGAATCTATTTTTCCTAACTTAACAAGCATATTTTTTCTCCCTCTAAATCTATTAATAATAATATACTTAATGATGACAGGTGGCAGTTTTTTAGACATTTTCCTCCGCTTTCGAGATTTCAGAGATCCATCTAAGCTTTCACCAATCTCCATGGACTGAGGTAGGCTAATTTTTGAGTTGTGTGTGACAAAACTTGACTCACTATCTTCAGTCTCATAATTTACTTTACGTTTGGCTCTAAGTGTGTATTTATTTCCAAAGAGTCCAAAAGACTGCTCAGATTCCAAAGTTCCATCTCCAAAGTGACAGTCAATACAACTATCAGCAGGTGTTTTATTTTCAAAAGCTTCACGAGCAACTCTAATCACATCACTGGATAGTGCATCATCTTTCTCAGAATGACTACTACAAGAGTTACCTTGCATATAACAACCTTCCTTTGTGGACCCAATATCATTGATATTGGTAGAATTCTCCTGATGATCAATAAGTTTCTTTTTATTTAGCTTTAGCCGGGATTGTTTGTTGCCAGGTTGCAGTTTATATGTTACAGGGGATAGTTTCTGTGGCCTACTAAGACAATTAGAAAGAACAACACTTGGAAAAAACATATAATGTGCTGCTTGCTGGCTGAGGCTTGGTTTTTCATTCTTATGTTCTTGAAATTCTTCATACCTAATTTTAAGTTTATTGATTCCACCTTCATCATTGGCACTTTCTACAGAATGCACCATAGTTCTACTCTCCCCTGAGCAAGAAACTAATTCACAATTTTCAGTTAATGATGAAGGAAAAAAATTATTTAGAGCTGTGCTGCTACCTTTCTCAGTTCCTTCAGAGGATAGCTTATTTTTTGAGTGACTCAAATCAGAAAAGTTGAAGTTTTTTCCCAATGTACTTTCACTAATGTGGCGACTCATATGCATAAAAGAAGCATCCTTTTCTATCTTCCTAATGCTGGTATACTTTCTACTTGGTATTTGTCTATTCAAAGATGAAATATCTTCTTCATAGTCAAATATACTACTTTCACAGGAAGAAACTGCAAAGATTTCTTTCTTGCTATTTTCTTTATGAGAGTTTTCAGAATGGACAGTACTGCTTAAAGATCCTGGGTACTTCATGGAATAAGTGCTTTCATTTGTAAGAGAATGGACTGTGTGGTCTGGTCCTGTCTCTATATTGTTTGGCTGTGAAAGGTCTTCTATTAAATCCTCCTTATTTAAAACATGGGAAGAAAGGGCACTTGTGTGTTTACATGGAAAGGTAATTTTAGCAGAAGATGGGGGTTCTAATGTAGCAGCATCTTTGTGAAAGATGGAGGTTTTAACTGACATTTTGCTTGTTGCAATAACAGAGGAGTGAGTTCGGGAACTTTCATTGTCCAATGGATTGTCTGTAACAGAAAATAAATTAATTATTTTAAATTGCCCCTCTTTCAAAAGATATACTTTAAAATACTTTTTTGCATCAAGATATTATTATGATAAAAGGAACTACACAAAATCAAACACTTATGCTAACAATTACAACTCTCATCAACAACAATCCACTGTTAAGAAAAACTGAAGATCAGAAATGATTACAACATGTATGAGAAGGCATAGAATTATATTTTCCTCTCTTTTCTTATCAAAGGCAGTATGGCATAGTAGACAGAAGGTTTAACCTCAGAAGCAGAAGACCTGGGTTCCAATATTGCTTCTGACAGAAAAAGGCTGTTTGGATCCTGGGCAAGTCACTTACCTTTTTAGGGTTCCTAGGAAGCTCTGCAAGATGCAGTTACAGAAGAGTTGATAATCTGCATTTGTGGAAGGAGTTAGTTTTCTTCTCTATATTCTTGAAATCAGAGGAAGAGAACCTCTCCTTCCTCCCTAATGATATTTTATATTTACATAATCTAGGAGGTTCAAATCGTAAATTTTGTTTTACAACTTTCTCCTAATTACTTTGTTGTTATTGTGTAGTCATTCAATTGTATCTGACTCTTTATGACCTTGATTGAGGGTTTTTTTTGGGAAAAGATACTGGAGTGATTTGCCATTTCTATTCCAGAAGATTAAGGCAAACAGAGAATAAGCAATTTTCCCAGGATGACACAGCTAGTGATTGTCTGAGGCTGGATTTGAACTTGGGTCTTCCTGACTCCAGGCCCAACACTCCATCGACTGAATCACCTAGCTGTCTCCTAATTACCTAATTACAACAACAAGAGATATTTTTCCACAAAGGCCAGCTTCTCAATGTGTAGCATTCTCCTACCTATACCCTCTCAAAAGTGTGAATATGCTTAGAAAATGCAAACTAATTTTAATATTAGGAAGGTGAACCTGCTAAAGAATTATTACTTAAACCTTATCCATAGAAAAGAATAAATTGTTTTGTACGTTCATCGTTCTTCATTGGCCACTTAATTAAGATGCTTACATCCTACTGGGTATACAACATGAACATAAAAATATACAAAATGAATATAAGGTGAGTAGGGGGAGAGAGCCAAGTAGCTGGGAGAGGGGTCAGAAAGGGTTTTATGTAGAAGGCAGGGCTTGAGATGAGTTTTGAAAGAAACAGGATTTTATAAGGGCTAAGTGAGGAGGTAGTATATTCCAGGTATGGGAGAAAGCTAATGCAGAGGCACATAATTAAAAGTAAGCTGTGTTCAATTCAATCATCCTAATTTTTTTCACCTTAACTTGGGGATCAGGAAAATGGAGGGGAGAAAAAAGGGAAAATGTTTCTTATACCCATGAAATTTAAAATTATTTTAGTCCTAATACAAATTTGTCTTTGCATTATTATTTGAAATAGAAGAGAAATTTTAAGATGCTCTCTAAAGCAGGTGTTTTTGGGGAAGGGAATGAGGAGTAGGCTATTTTTCTTGTTTCCTTTCTAAACTACATGACCATAGGATTAGATACCTAGAATTGGAAGGGATTTCAGAGGTCATCTAGTCCAGTTTCAGATTATTTCTTGGGGTTGTGTGTAGGGGTTATTTATATGGTTGTAGTCATTTTGTAAAATATTTTTCTGGTCAAATTTATTCTGCACCATAACATACAAGTTTTCCTATGCTTCTTTGAATTCTTCAGTGTTTCTTAAGACACAGTAATATTCCATTCTATCGATATACCAAAATTAGCATTCCTAATAAGTGATCATTTACTTTATTTCCAAGTTCTTTGCTATTCTTAGCTCCTACAAAAAATGCTGCTATACATATTTTGGGATCTTTATTTCCCTTCCTTCCTTCTTCCTTTTTTTGCTTTCTGGAGGGGGGAGGGCAGGGCAATTGGGGTTAAGTGTTAAGTGTCTAAGGCCAGATTTGAAGGGACTTTTCTTTCTGTCTTTGACGTCTTTGGGATGGCATAAGGATGTCATATAATCCAACCTCTTCACTTAACAGATGAAGAAACTGAAGCCAAGGGAGGTTGAGTAACTTGCCCAGGGTCAAATACGTAAAGGTACAATTTGAACTCATGTCCTCTGACTCTAGAGCCAGAGGTCTTTCCACTGTACCAAGCTGTAAATAAAGTCTATGAAAAATAAAGTCTATGAAACATAATTAATGCCTCAGAAAATTATATACATTTCAGAAATAAAATGTCAGGTATTCAATCTCTTCCAAAGGAAATATATTAAGGAGATAGAAAAAAATGTATACAGGATATTTTTTACCTTTAAAAAACCATATAAAACCTGGTGTTTTAGGGCTAAAGTTCAAGATTTTTCTCTTAAATTAAAGTAGTTTTGTTCACTTACCACTGTTTTCATCTGCTGTTCCATCTAACTGAGGTATAGAAAGATTAGCCAGAAGCAAATTGTTACCACTCCATTCCATTTCTTCCTCTGAAGAAGAATCTTCTTCTTCAGTTGAACTTCTATGGATGTTTCTGCATGGTAATCTAGAGAAGATTAAGATTTATTCATCAGTATGACCACAGGAAAAAACATTGATACTTGAGACTTACAGAAAATAATTTACCATACCTGAAGCTAGGGTACTGCAATTCAATAAAAAAAAAAAGTAGGAAAATTTTAATTTCTAAAACAAATAGAGATACCTTCCATGAATTTCTTCTGCCTTACTTGTATGTCTACTGTAATCACCTTAAATCAGCTTTAATAAAATATATACAAGTGTCTTCTGAAAGCAAGACACAAACTGAAGTGATAAATTTTAAAAAGAATATTTTATTTTCCCTCCAATTACATAAAAAAATTTGAGTTCTAAATTCTATCCTCCTTTCCTTCTCCTCCCCCATCCTTGAGATGATAAGAAATCCAATATAGTTTATACATATGCAATCACATAAAATATGTTACCATATTAGTCATTTTGTGGAAGAAAACTTGAACAAAAAATTTTAAAAGTGAAAAGTAATATACTTCGGTCTATATCAGATGCCATCAGTTCTTTCTCTAGAGGTGGACAACATTTTTCAGATGATAAATATTTTTAACAATTATAGTTTAACAGCTATCCATCTTATGAGTACTGATTCTTTACTATAATAGAAAAAACATAATTCACCACAGCAGAAATACAGTAGCCTATACTCATCAGGTTGTTGTCAAATGTTCTAGTCAAATGTGGAGTTACATTATCTGTATATGGCAGAGCAAACTACATTTGCCTATACCAATAATTCTTAAATTGTGGGTCATATATGTGAATGCCATCATGGGAGAGTTATAAGGGAATAACAGCTGAAAAGTTCATCTGGTATAAGTTCAACTCAAGTCAATGCTCTTACCTAACAAAGTTATATTTTTAAATTCTGATTCTATACCCAGTTTGGTATCACGCTCTCCATCATCTGCAACTCTGATAAACACACCACCTATGCCTTTATAAAGTCATTGATGTCTTTTGTGTTTATAAGAAGAATTTCAATGTTTCTCCCACTGCCCTATGGAGGACATCTCCAATGTTATAAAAGCAAAAACACCACTATAGTGACAGTATGTAACATTCTGTCCCAGCAGCCCTCTGCCTCTCTTTTGTATGTGGGGTAGGGGGTTGTTTTGGTGGGAAGGCAGGGGAATGGTAGGGAGGGGTGGAAAGGGAAAAAGATTTCCTTTCTTATCTGATCTCTGGTATCTTTATTGGTTTTTCAGTTATTCATAGCTTAACTTTCTTTTAGTGATCTTTTCATTTATATCATTAGTGTAGTAGTATATAGGAATAAGGACTACATCTGGAAGAAACACGAGAGGGCATCTAGTTCAACTCCCTCATTTTAAAGATAAGAAAAGTAAGGCCCAAGAAAGTAAAGAGACTTTCCCAAGGTTACATACCTGGTAAATAATTATAGGATTTAAACCTTGGTCCTCTGATAAGAGATTCCATGATATTTCTGCACATGCATGTACACACGTTCACACATGCATGCACGCATGCACATACACACACTCCTATTTATTTTGTTCTGTATCAGTTCATAAAAATCTCAGGTTTCTCTGAATTCCTCATATTATCATATCTTACTGTATAACAGTATTCAACTACTATTACATTCATATGCCATAGTTTTTCAGTCATGAATGGGAACCTATTTGTTTATAGTTCTTTGCTACCACAAAGAATACCACTAGAAATATTTTGGTATGTATTGAACCTTTGTTCTTGACTCAAACTTCCTTGGTGTATATAACGAATAAGGGGACTGCTGAGTCAAAGGTTATCGGTGGACAGTTAAGCAACTTCTCTTGCATAATTCCAAAGTGAAATTTACAATAGCTGTACCATTTCAACTGGGTCACAAAACTGTATGCTTATCTTCCCATACCTCCTCTAGCACTGAATGATTACATCTTTTGTCATCTTTGTCAATTTGCAATGGCAAATGCGAGGTGAAACCTTAGAGTTGATTTAATTTATATTTTGCTTCTTATTAGTGATAGGTCATTTACAGATTGCTGGTCTTACTATGAAAACTTCATATGCTTCGACCTCTTATCTATTGCTGAATGGCTCTTGGTGTTATTTTTTTATGTCAATTCCCTACATATATTGATTACCAGATTTTATTGATGAATACCACCTTCTAAGTAGACAATCAATCATTAATGAAAATTCTTTGGAAATGTTCAAGCAATTTTTAATCCATCTAGTAATACTAATACATAATAACAAATTCTTCCATCCTTTCTACAAAAATAATATGAAAGACTTTGAAGAAATAATTTACAAAAACTGGGTAAACCATATTCACAATATTCCCCTCATTTACTAGTTTAGTAACCCTGTCAAAAAAGAAAATGAGGTTAGTTTGGCTCAACCTGTTCTTGACGAAGCTATGCTGCCTCTTTGTAATCATCTCTTATAGATTCACTATCAATCTCTTTAATAGTAAATAGAAAGCTTTTATTTTTTTGGTCATGAATCAAAGAAAGGTTCAATGGTTGCCTCCATTCTTCCTCTTTGTTGGAAAATTAGGCTATTTGTCCTTCTCCAATTCTGTTATACTTCTCTTTTCAATCACTCAAATTTCTCCCCACTAATCCTTCCCACATGGGAGGACAACAAAGTGATTTTCCTAAAGCACAGATCTGACCATGTGACTTCTCTATTCCAGGGGTACCACATCATTTCTAGAACTAAATAGAAATTCCTGTTTGGTGCCTTTTAAAACTCTGCACACCTTGGGCTCTGTCCTAGATTTCCAGGCTCATTAAACATTATTCTACAGGAACAATAAGGTACAAATACATCCACCATTTTCTTTTGGTACCCAAAAATATAGTTTATTTGGGCTGAGTGATTGATGACTTGAACTCTTCAAGATAACCAAATGTTCTTTTATTCTCTTCTTATTTTGGCTATTAATTCCTTATCAATCCTAGCCCTATTTGTTCCATCCTTTCCAGTTCAAAGATTATTTTCCTTAGCTGAAAAAAAGAGAAGCAAAATAATAACTGAGCAGATTGTCTTCTCTGCTACCATCTCCAACAGCAGTACTACTGTGCCTTTGATCTTCCTCTTTACTGTTCTTTTTGCTGTTCTTAGCTGTCATCTCTAGGCTCAACTCATTCTGAACACACCTACCTATTCCTGCAAGAATGTGCCATGTTTGTGTGTGTCCTGTGCACCTACCTTTGCTTTTATTTTCTGTGCTAATCTTTTCTAAAACTAAGTAGATTGGTAAATGTAAAGTTTATCAACATCAGTCTTCTCAGGACAACTACATTTCTTCCTCCTCGCTGCAGCTGTTACTTTATGCATCTTCATAACTTCATTCCTGAAAGGTTCCTGTCCCTTTTTGAGCAATGTCTTCTATGGAATTTTAGTCCTTGGAATTCTACCTAGTCTTTCTCTGAACCCTTTAAAATTCACTCCCCAAATTTATAGGTGCATGTCAGACTTGGCTTTCCTCTCCTTAATGACCAACTCTAAGTGATGCTAGTCACTTTCTCCAGAAGGTTCCTATAATTTCTTCTCTGTTGGTAAGAATAAAATTTCATCTTATTGGTTCTTCTACCTTTTGTAGGATAAATTTATTACTGAGAAATACAAAAATTAATAGGTGATTTACTTCTGGCAGAAAGGCAGCATTTCAATAGATGTTTGGATAACTAAAGTCTTCCATCAGTACTATGCTCCAAATCAAGATTAGGATCTTTTTCTGAAACTTCTCTTCCATGTTCTGTCCAGGTGGTCTGTACTATATACTCTGCTGACATTGCTTCCATTTCTATTTCCATTGGTCATTCCCCAAATCTCTCCATCATGCTTCCCTCATCTGTTTCTATAATTTCCTCACATAAATGAGTACATCTTTTTATAAATCATACAATGTTTTCTTGCACTCCCCTATCTCTATTTTTAACTGTCTTGTTTCTTTTAAATAAGGTATCTCTTTCAAGATCCATATGTAGCCATGAGTCTTATCTCAACTATTAGTGATACCTACTGGTAAAATTTCCCTCTTGTTTTAAGATCTCTTTCATCTTGCTATTATTAGTCATACTTCATGCATTTGTATACAGATACCAGATGCTCATTAGTCAACTGAAACTACTCTCTCCAAAGTTATTAATGACCTCTTCATTGCCAAATATGTCTTTTCTCAATTCTCATCTTTCTGGAAATTTCTGTAGTATCTGACACTGTTAACAATGCTTCCTCTCTGTATTTCAATGACACTGCTCTCTTGTGAGTTTTCTACTTGTCTCACTGTTCCTTTTCAGTCTCCTTTGCTGTCTCATCATTCATAGTACACTACCTAACTATGAGTGTACCTCAGAGCTCTAGCATAGGCCTGCTCTTCTTTCTGTATGGGACTTCTGACCATATGCTCTTGTGACTTCATGCTCTCATGGAAGTTTAATTATCATGTCTGTGCTAATAACACCTCAACTGATATATCCAGACCTGGTCTCTCTCCTGAGATCCAGTCCCATATCATCAGCTGCCTACTTGACATTTCAAACTGTATGCTCCACAGGCATTTCAAACTCAACAGGCCCCCAAAAGAATATACTATCTTTCTTCCAAGATTCACTCCCCTTCCAAACTTTCCTCTGTCTTTCAAGAGCATCTTCATTCTTCCAGGTACCCATATATGCAACCTCAGTGTCACCACTAATACTTCATTCTCTCTTACCCTACATTTCCAGACAACTGTCAATTCTTGCCTTTATCCCTCTGATAACTCTCAAATATTTCTCCTGACACTGTTACCATCCTGATTCAGGCCCCCATCATTTCTTACCTGGCCTATCACCACAGTCTACTAATTAGTCTCCCCATTGATTCAAATCTCTCCCCACTAATTTAGCTTCTACATAGGAGGACACCAAGGTGACTTTCCTAAAGCACAGTTCTGACCATGTGACTTCCCTACTCAATCAACTCCACCATTATTTTTAGGATTAAAAATAAATTCCTGTTTGGTACTTTTAAAAGCTCTTTACAACCTGGTTCTGTCCTAGCTTTCCAGGTTCATTAAACATTATACCACTTCACAAATATGATGGTCCAACCAAATTAGCCCTCTTACTGTTTCTCATAAAGGTTACTCCATTTTCTTTCTTCATGCCTTTGCATTAGCCCCATGCCTGGAATGTACATTCTCCTCACTTCCGGCTCTTAGAATCCCTATAAATCTATGATGTAATGAAAAAAATAATCTATTTCAACCTCCCGGTCAATTTAGCTATCACCTCTTGGGCTTTAGTTGACTGTAAAAACCTCTAATAGCCAACAATCTGACATGGCCATCACAAAAGCTAACACAATCTTAGGCTGTATTAATGGTATAATGTTCAAAACAAAGGAAGTAGTAGTTCCATTATACTTTACACTTGTGTCACCACATATGGAATAGTGCACTTAGCTCAGAGAGCTAACTTTTGGTTACCTCATTTTTGGTGAGGCATTGGCAGTCTGGATTACATGTAAGAGAAAGTGACCAGAATTGTTCTGGAAACCATGTAAGAAAATAGCTGAAAAAACAAAATAAAGCAAAACAAAATTAGGGATAGTTAGCATGGAAAAGAGAAGATTTTGGAGGTAAATGTGTTTTGGGGGATCAAATTATTTTCATATAGCTAAAATGGACAGAACTAGGTGATACACTATGACTATAAGTCATTGAACACTATAGTCTCTTAAGAATTAAAATTAAGGGTTACCCAAGGGGCAAGTGAAAGTTACATGCTGGATAGACACAGATTGTATCAAGTTAACCTAGAACTGAACAAGGATATTATCAGAGAGAGATATGCTTTGTAATGGTGACAAAGGAAGATATAACTGATGCAGAGCTCACATACTTCTTAAGGTGAAATTTTTGCAAAAGAGCCCTTGGCTTAACAAGGCAGAACTTAACAGCTAAGAAGCAGCATGCCATAGTGACAGAAAGCTGGCCTTGGGACCAGGATGACCTGGGTTCAATTCCGGCCTCTGATGCCTACTGACTGTCTGACACTTGGTAAGTGCTCTAGGCAACTCTCTAAAAATAAAAGCTGCTGAGAAAATGCTAACTTGCATTGGTAGACGAAATTCCTCATTAGGAGCTTCCTATACTTATGAAATCACAGAGACAGATACTATCCATTGGCTTCTTAACAAGTTGCCTGAAAATGGAATGGCATGCTTTGTGACGTCATAGACCTCAAGTGGGTTGGACTTTGAAAACTGATAGTTTGTTTATATGCAAATGATCAAATACGATGACAGGCAAACATATTAAATACATGCTGGGGAAACAGGAATGTTTAGAAAACTCAATCAACTTTCACCCCAACTCCTTAATAACAAGAATGTGAAGAAAAAAATAAACACAAAAATAATTTTTTGGGGGGGTTGCCTAACTGGTTCCTTAATCAAAGTGTCCACCACAACTTAAATCTAGTTCTTATGGAGAGTTTTATGGTTTTAATGGCAGCTCAACATTACCTTCATTTACTCTATTTGAGCAGGGGACCCAACATACATAAAATATTGTTTTCTAATTTTATCCCTGGCTTTATTTTCACTTGACTGGCATTGTGTTCTACTGTTCAGAGATTTAGTTCTCTGACCTTTGAAGATGTAATTTTACCTATTTCAGAGAGAATTAGTCTCTGATTTCCTGATAAATCTGACAACCTCCTATTGAGTATCACAATGCCCTTTTGTGAAAACCTCCTGAATCACTAAAATTAAAAAGTGATACTAGCAGGCTTATAAGATTTATTTGTTTTTAATAAATTAAAAATCTGCCCATGAACGTATGAAAATTCCTGCCTCATCCCAATCTGTTTTTGAATGGAGATAAACCCCAATGAATTAACTCAACACCCACTGAAACCCATGAGCTCCTAAGTAACATAATTTATGTACATATTTGCAAATGATGCACTTAAAAAAAAACATATTCCATTTTCTTCCCAATATCTCAGAATGGCAGGTAAAATAAGAGAAGCACCATCAGATTTATATGATAAAGGTTAGGAAAATGCCAAAGTATAGTAGAAAATGAGGTTCATGCTGGGGGACTGGGTGTTGAAAGGAAAAAAATAGTAATAAAAGTAGAAAAAAAATCACACAAGAAGAAAAAGTAAACAAACTGAGAGCATGTAAGAGAGAGTAGACAACAAAACCCACAGTGTGGCAGGAACTGAAGAGAACACTAAAACAACCAATCTATTAAATGAACTGATTATATGATATAACCAAAAAATTGCTAGACCGATAGTTTCTTCACTTTTAAAATGGTGGTTTGGGCATTATTGCCAATAGAATGGTCTTCATATTTATATGCCATGGAAGAACGATAATAGCTAAATTTATATAGAAGTTAAAATTTGTAAAACACTTCAAGTACTACCTCATTGAACCTTCACAATAATCCAAGAAGTAGATGAATGAGATATATGTACTACAAGTATATGTACTAGACCAACAGCATATGCTTGATACTCATGAAGAGTGAAGGTCATATGGAGGAGAAAAATTGTTCAGAAAGAGGTCTGAAGAAAGACAGGGCTCATTAGAGTCAATGGAAGAAACAATGTGTGGTCAAAGAAAATTATATGGAGAAAACAGAAAATTAATGTATAATGTGATTGAAATAAATAAAATGCTAATTACCTTTTTTCCATACTATGCTCTTCAATATTGCTGTCCCACCTTTGGGACATCAGCAAACTAAGCTCCATTTCTTCTTTTTCTATTTGTGGTTCATTTTCTTCATCATCACTGTTATGGAGATTTCTAGAGCTTCCAAAGGAAGGATGTGAAGATGAAATGCCATGTCTTTTCCCTTGATATCCATCACTCTCCAAACCAGCCAGAAGATGCACCAAAGACTCATCAGGACTGCTGTCCACTACGAAATGAAAAAATAAGTGAATCTGCATTATAGTAGTTTTTATTTTCCATATAGCTCTATTATTTTGAAACTTTAGCAAACTTAGAACTACAAAAATATATAAACAAGATTTATCTTTGAAAAATGTGGGGAAACTATGAATGAAGCTAAAAGAGGTTAAAAGAAGAAGGGCAGTGGTTATCAAAGCACATACATCCATTTATCCAGGAAATATTGCTTAGAGTGCCATCAGTGCAGGTAACCATTTTGCTCAGAAGCAGTTTAAAATTTCATATTCTAAGGGTCATTTCATGCCTCAGCACTGAGATGAATGAAAAGCCCTTTGACATTTCTGGGTAATTAAGAGTTTCTGGGTAACTGATAATCAGTTTATTAATTAGGCTAATAAATTAATGGTCAATGATTTCTTTCAGTAACAAATGTCAAAACCATGGAGATACAAGAATGCTTAAATACCTTTGGAAAAAGAGGTCCCCTTGACAGATGAAAACCAACTCTGATTAGTGAACAATTAATGAGAGGGTGAACAGTTAATGAGGAGGTAGGCAAAAAGTCTTAAGCTCCTCCTGCTAGGAACTAGGTTTGATCAGGAGACTCAGCTGCCTCCAGCAATCTGGACAAAGGAATCTACCTCCACCCAGACCACAGTGGTTGGTTTTCTCTTTTATAAGCTGGGTCACCCTAAATTCTAATAAACTGTTCCAAGGACAGAGGCTCATTTCCTAAGGGCAAGTATGCACCTAGATTAGATTTTGTTTGTAAGGTCTAGCTAGGTGGGGTCCTGCCCAAAATCACAGAGCATGCTCCCTGAGGATTTGGACAGTTTCATCTATCTATTGCTATATTCTTCAGAGACTGACTGACTGGCCTACAAGGGCTGGTCCCTGAATGAGGAAATAAAAGGAAAAACCTTAATCTTAATTTAATAATTGTTTATTAATGTAATAGAAAAATAATAATTTCTCTCAACATCTAAAATATTTATTCCAACTTACAACTTCATCCAAAAGAAAAGACTCAGGTGTAATAAAATACTCATAAAAGAGAACCACCACATTATAAAAACATCCAAAAGTTTATTATAGAACCCCTTTCCTTAAGATTTAAAAGTTCCCCAGTGAAATCAAGAGCAGAATAGAACTAAGTAACTATGTAGAAAAAAATAAAAATATTACATATCTGGTGTTGACTGCATGCAATACTTCATATGTTGGTTATATTGCTGGATTATATTTGGCATTGGTTATATTGCTTTCAATACAAACCCAATTTTTTCTGATGGAAAGAAATAGGATCAATGAGTAGACATCACAAGCAGCAGATTTCAGTAATAGCTTTCCAACAATCTTAAGTTGCTCTAAGTATTCAAGCAGATTCTGGATGATCATATGTCAGGTATACTACAGAAGTGATGAATTTCTGTATTGCAAAGGATGCTGAATTAGCTAACTTTTGAAGTCCCTAAGTTAATGCTTCCTGTAAAAGTTTAGTTGACTTCAGAGAAAAATAATCTGCCCGAGTGATAAAAGGAAACAAAAGACTAGTTAGCTTTGTAG
The DNA here is from genome assembly GCA_028646575.1 of Pseudocheirus occidentalis. Lineage (NCBI taxonomy): Eukaryota > Metazoa > Chordata > Mammalia > Diprotodontia > Pseudocheiridae > Pseudocheirus > Pseudocheirus occidentalis. Next base: position 272,234,303 of record CM053593.1, read on the forward strand.
CCCCTTCAAGGGCTTCTGCTACTCATACAATGATACATAAATTATGAAGCAAAGACTAAAAGAAAAAAAAAGAATTTTCTACCTTCATTGCTTTAAATCTAGCAAATACACAATATTTAACACTAATAAAAGTTTCTATTAACAGACTAAAGGGTTCAGTTTGGTAGATAAATCAAGAGTAAGGTAAAGCAATTAAATGTTTAGAATTACAAGTTAATTATTTGAAGGCTTGTTGCACAACAACTGATCTTAACAATGTGTGGCTTCTTTAAAATCTAAGCTCAAATACTATCCCTCAAATGAGATAATATTTGTAAAGCACTCAGAAAAATGCCTGGCACATAGTAGGCACTTATTAAACGCTTAAGCTTCCTTTCCTTTCTTCTCCTTCATGGATGAGGGCTTTCTGGATTCTTCCCACCAACTTCTACTGCCTTTCTTCCCCTTCTCCTGAATCATACCTTACATTTATTCTGTAAATGCTTATATGTATACATGTTGCCTCCCCCAAAAGAAGATAATCTGAGGAAAGAGACTGTTTCATTTTCTGGTTGGCTTTTTTTTTTCATTCCATTCCCAGCACCTAGTACAGTTACTGGCACATAACAGGTGCCTACTAAATACTTGTTGACTGATTTCTACTTTAAATGAGTGATCTTTTCCAAAGAGAAAAGACTGGACACACCGCTGGAGATGCTGAATCATGTAATTACTGGCATTTCTGCTATAAACAAAGTCAAAGGAAAGAAGGAAACTGCATCTAAATGGAAGGAGAGCTCATAGTTAGTCTGGTTGTAAATGCAGTAGTTCTTACTACAACATCAATAGTGATTAGAATACTTTTATACACTTGTCACAAGAAGACTAGAGAACTCAGAAGGTGTCTTAGTGAACATTTGATTTACTTGTCAAAGAGATAGAAATGGCAGACCAAAGCATTATCAGTTTAGAATATGAACTCCTTTGTAAAATTTTACAAAGGAGAAACAGTGGAGGGCAAAACTAGTCTGAAGAAAGACTTCAACAACATCTAAGTAAGTCATCACAAGAGATTTATAATAATGATAATGTGTGCACTGGTACAGGATTTGCAAAGTATTTTACATGTTATCTCATTTGATTCTCACAACAATCCTGTAAGGGAGATTCTATTATCTCCACTTCACAGATGGGGAAACTGAATCTGAGAGACATTAAATGACTTGCTAAGGGTCACACCTCTGTCTGAGGCAGAATCTGAACTCAGGTCATACTTCTAGTTCTTCCTGTAGGTCATTTATCAAGAAGTGATATAATTTATTCTTAAAGTTACAAAAACATAAATAAGCTCTAAGGGTCTTAAGTATTAATCTAAAAGGTTACAAGATTATATAGAGATTTTAAAAACTGTGTATGATATATGCTTGGATGAATAAAACAGTTCACTGGTATATCTCAGAAGGACACTGCACAGAATGAGCTGCACTCATAAGAGAACAGGAAGATGGGGCAGCTAGGTGGCACAGTGAATAGAGCACCACCCCTGGAGTCAGGAGTACCTGAGTTCAAATCCGGCCTCAGACACTTAACACACACACACACAAAACTAGCCGTGTGACCCTGGGCAAGTCACTTAACCCCAACTGCCCTCCAAAAACCAAAAAAAAAAAAAAAAAAAAAAGAAACAGGAGGATTGCTTTTGGAAAATTTAGTGAGTGCTTTTAATGACCTAAGTTTTTTCCTGACACAAAGGCACATCTTGTAAATACTGTTCTTTTGATGATAACTGTATGGATGTGAATCATGGAAGAATACAGCTTGAAACTTTGAATTCAAGTTGAAGGTGACCCAAAGAACAGTACAGTGGTACATGCTGCCCATCAACAAGTGTACAAAACCATCAGTGTAAGGATGTCACTAGAGAGACGTATGTTTGGAAAAGGTGAACTAGCAATGTGGAAAGAGGAAGGGATGCCTGAGTACTCCCTTTGTAGCCAAGCATTAAGAAAATGAGAGGAAGCCCCACCAGAAAGCTAGGTGCTCCCTGTGGAGGCGTCACAGCAAGACACACGCAGAGGTTATCTAGAGGTATCACTACTGATTTGAGAAATACAAATTAAAACAACTGTGAGCTACTACATCACACTTATCAGATTGGCTAACATGACAGAAAATAAGTGTTGGAGGGGATGTGGAAAAACTGGGACACTAATGCACTATTGGTGGAGTTATGAATACTATTCTGGAGAACAATTTAGAATTATACCCAAAGAGGTATAAAGTTGGGTCTACCCTTTGACCAACAATACCACTACTTAGGTCTGTATTCTAAAGAGATCAAAGAAAAGGGAAATGGACCTATGTGTATAAAAATATTTACAGCAGTTCTTCTTGTGGTCACAAAGAATTGGAAATTGAAAGGATGTCCATCAATTGGGATTGGCTGAACAAGTTGCATATGATTGTGATGGAATACTGTCGTATTATAAGAAATGATGAGCAGGACAGTTTCAGAAAAACCTGGGAAAACTTATCTGAACTCATGAAGTGAAAAGAACCAGGAGAACACTGTACACAGTAACAGCAATACTGCAACAATGATCAACTATGAATTACTTAGCTACTCTGATCAAGAAAATTCCAAAGGACTCATGATGAAAAATGCTATCCACCTCTGGAGAGGATGATGAATTCTGAAAGCAAATTGAAGGACTCTTTACAAATTTTTTAAATTTTTTTGGTATTTTTTTAGATTATTTTTTAATTATTTTATTTATTTTCTTGTTTACTTCATTCATTTCCACCAGATTTTGAGTAACAGAATTTTCTCCCTGTCTTTCCCACACCCCTATCCCCCAAACAGTGATCCCTCTGTAAAGCCCCTCCCCCAATCTGCTCTCTTCTATGTCCTCCCCCATTGCCCCTTTACTTTCTGGTAGGGCAGGGAGGGTCTCCCAATCCCCATACCTGTATATCTTAATTCCCAGCTGCATGTAGTTAATGATAATAACAATTATATATATATATATATATATATATATATATACACACATATACATATATACATTTAAAAAAAAATAAACATTTGATTGTAGAGCTTTAAATTCTAGATTCCCCCAGTTCCTCCCTTGTCACCCACCCCCACTGGAAGGACAAGCAATTCAATACAGACTGTACATGTATAATTATGCAGGACATCTCCACAGTGGACATATTGTGAGAGGCTGACTATATGTCCCTCCTTCCTATCCTCCCCAACTCCTTGTTCTATTCTCTACCCTGCCCCTGTCTCTTTACTCAAGTATGTGCTTCCAGCAACCCTCCCCCAGACCCTGCCCTCCCCTCTGTCATCCTGCCTCTCATGCCCATTCCCCTACTCTCCTGTGTGGCATGATACCCAGTTTAGAGTTTATGTTGTTCCTTCCCTAAGCCAAATTCAATGAGAGTAAATGGGAGTAAAATTGTAACAATTATTCCCTGCCTCTTCTATATGGGATGATTAACCCCCATTTTGTCCCTCCCTGTTGCTTCTCATTCTAGTCCTCTCCCACCTCAGAATTTCACCTTTTAAAGTATCATCCCTTCCTATTCAATTGATCCTGTACCCTCTATGTATACATATACACACATGCTCAGATATGTATTCATATGCATATATACCGTCTTATACAGACATATGTGTAGGTATACATAT
>CM053593.1:272238475-272257140 GCA_028646575.1 Pseudocheirus occidentalis
ATGGCTTGTAGGCAATCTTCATGTATCTTGGAAGCATTTGGTGTGGGAGTTCTGATTGCGTTGTCTTCTTCCCACTCCATACCTTGATCCTTTTTGTCCCCAAAAAAGGATTCTAGAGTTTGATAACTGTGCTTACTTTGCTTCCTTCTCCTCATATTGACCAGTCAATTAATTGCTTGATTTTTTAGCTCTGTGGAACTCTTATTCCAGGGGGGAAAGCCCCGTCCCAAATCACTGGGGTTTTCATAGCTGCCGAAGCCATTAGGGGGGTGCTGCAGCCCCCCCAGCTTTGGCTCACTGAAAGAGCACCCCAAGATCACCACCCAAGACCATGATCCGGATCCAGGCTGCTCAACGCAAGAGCCCTTAGTCTTTGATCAATTGCTTTGGCCTCCCTGCTATCAGCAGGCCAGGAGCTCTGAGGCAGCCAGGTTGGGCTGCTTCCTTGCCCTGGGGGCAGTTTGGTGGGACTGCTTTTTTTCCCTCAAATTTAGCTCAGAATTCCACTGACCTTTCTCTTAGCCTTATTTTTCCTGGCTTAATAAATGTGGAAATTGCCCCAGGTGCTGCCTATCCACTCTCCTATAGACTTCAGCTGCAGCTTTTCCTGACCACCCTGGGCCCAGGCTGAGGTTTTGAGCTGGGCTGGCCTGGGCTCCCAGCCTGTGGTGGTGAGCCCCTCCTGCCAAGCTGCCTTCAGTTAGAGATGTGTTTTCTGTATTTTTGTGGGTTCTGGAGACCTAAATTTTGTTTAGAGTCGTATTTTATGGGTATTTAAGGTGGCTATGTGGGAGCTGCGAAACTTTGCTGCTTCTACGCCGCCATCTGGGCTCCGCCCCCTACTTCTTGGTGTGTATTTTCTTTTGCAACATGGCTACTGTGGAAACGTTTTTATTAATTAGCATGTATAATTAATAGCAAATTGCTTGCTTTCTCAAGAAGGGAGGAGGTGTGGGAAGGAAGAAGAGAATTTGAAACTCAATTTTGAAAAATGATTTTAAAAACTTTTAAAAAAGTAATTGGGAAATTTAATTTAGGTGATTAAAATAGAGGAATTTAATGAAATAAATAAAAAATATATTTAAAAAAAAGACACGTCAGAAAAAGGTGCCACCATGACAGAATAAAATATTTAAAAGAAATCTGGTAAAGGGCCTAAAAGTGCTAATTAATGTTTCTAAACTGGTAATAAGGAGCTAGTATAAAGAAACTACCAGAGGAGCAAAGTGGTGTTTTTTCAGAGTCAGATAATAATAAAGGAGCTGACAGGTAAAGGCAATGAGGCAGGGGTCGCACTCAGCAGGGGCTGGCATATGCTGCCTCTAGCCAGTGCCTAATAGTTTTAGAAGTTAGCTTGATAAATTCCTGCTAGTCCCACACAGTAGGGGTACAGATCTAGTCACAGTTGTTTATTATAGTAACTCATCTTTGGAATCACACTGATCAAGCAAATACTTTTATCTTCTTTTTTCTCCCCCCCCCCCAAAGCAATGGTTCTTCCCCAGAAACAAAAGTGAAGTAAAAAAATAAAGCGAATTACTTTTTACAAGTTTCTATGAAAAGCTTTGCAGAAAATGAAAAACAAAGGTAACTTACTTAAAGACCATATTTTTATACCTAATTGAATAAATATACATTTGATAGGGCTTTACAATATATTTTCACATAAATGATCTTGTTTGGTCTCTACACTATGTGAGATAGAGGAGAAATCATTATCCTTATTTTACAGACAGAAAAACCATAGAATTTCAGAGTTTGGAAGGGTCCCTACTGGCAATCTAGTTCAATTCTTATTGAAAAAATATCCTTACCAAAATACATATACCATGTGGTCAATTAAGGGGTAACCCACTGCCTCCCAAGGCAGCCCATTTTAATTTTGGAGGCTCTTATTATTAGGAAGTTTTCCTTAGGTCTAGCATAAATTTTCCCTTTTACACTTGCATCCTTTGCTCCTAGTTCTGTCTTTTGGAGCCAAACAATGTAAGTTTAATTGAACTTGAGGCATTTTACCATGCTGACTGCCCATCTCTGGATCTTCTCCAGCTGATTAGTGTACTTGGAAAAATATGGTGCCCAGAATTCAACACAATGCTCCAGGTGTGATCTAATAGGGCAGAGTAGAGCAGGACCATCAATCAATCAAATACTCACTAAGAGCTTCTTAGGAGTCACACATTTTGCAAATGATTGGGTATTTACAAACAAAGGCAAAAACAGTTCCTGTCTTCATGGTACTAGTGGTAGCTATGTGCTGCAGTGGATAGAATGCTATGCCTGGAGTCAGGAAGATATGAGTAAAAATCTAGTCTGAGACAATTAGTTGTGTGATCCTGAGTAAGTCATTTAACTGATGTATGCCTCAGTTTCCCCACCTGTAAAATCTGAATAATAATATACCCACCCCTTGGAGTTATAAGGATCAAAAGAGATGATAGTTGGAAAGTGCTTAGTACAGTGCCTGGCACATAGTAATGCTCAATAAATGCAAATTCCTTCTCTGTCTCTTCCTATTTACATAATAATGGAAATAAATCAATAAATGTAAGATATACACAGTAGATGGAAAGTAACTTTAAATGAAAAATCTTGATAAGCTAGGGGCACCTAGATTATTGCCAGGCCTCACTGTTTATATTGTTCAGTCATGTCTAATCTTCATGACCCTATGGACCATAACACTCCAATACTTTCCCCTCAGGTTTTCTTGGCAAAGATACAGGAGTGGTTCGCCATTTCCTTCTCCAGTGGATTAAGGCAAACAGAGGTTAAAGGACTTACCTAGGGTCACACAGCCAGTAAGTGTCTGTGGCTGGGTTTGAATTCAGGTCTGACTCCAAATCCTGTGCTCTATCCACTGAGCCATCTAGCTGCCAGAAGCTATTCCTCTCCTAATGCTGTATAAAATCATAATGGATTTCTTGATGGCCACTGACTAACTCCCACTGACTGAACTTACAATCTACTAATAGCCTCATCTTTTTTCAGACAAACTGTTATCCAATCATCTCCTGTCTACAATATTCTGATGCATATTTTTTGAACAAATGTGTAAGACTTTGCATTTATTCCTAGCAAATTTCGTCTTATTTGATTCAGTCCAGTGATCTAACTTACCGAGATCTTTTTTAGAACCCAACAATATTATTTAAGGAACTGAGGATCGAAATGACACAACTTTGGCTTACACCACAATGCTCATACATGGTAAGGGAGGGATTCAATCTCTCATCTTTCAGTTGAACTAAAAGCATTCTTAGCTGTACTACAATGCCTTTCACATACCACTATTTTACAAGCACATAGTACTTCATAGGTTTCAAAGTCCTTTACAAACAGTAGATCATTTGAACCTAATACCAAATCTGTGAAATAGGCAGGATAGGTATCAATAGCTTTCCTTTAAAAAAGAAGAGAGTCTTAGCAAGCTAAGTTCAAAGTACCAGTGCAAGAACAATAGGCTAATTCCTGAGTGCCAATTCATAGTGTGGTGCTCTTTCATCTGTATTATACAAGCTTCTTCAGGCTAACCTGTCTAAACATAAAACAATGAATTTACCAAAAACACTGTTCAAATAAATCTCCAAGATGGAATATGGAATTGCTTACTGTGGTATTAAATTACTTACTGAAAATTGGAGACTGACTCAGTCTTTGGGACAGAGGCTGGAAAGTCTGACTTGTTTCCATGAGGTTCAAAATTGCTTCTTCATTAATAAGTGCTTCTTCTTCTTTAAGAATGTTCTTTCTTAAGTATTCTTAAGATTAAAAACAAGACCAACATTTAGTTACAGCATCCTCTAAAATGTAAACTTTCAGAAGTTTAAAAAAATCGTCTGGTGAACATTTAAATAGATTTTATCCAATAAACCTTAAAATACTGCAATTTGCACAAAGCCACAGTTGAGATCAATCAGTTCTGCTTTGAAGGTAAACTTTTATTTATAATGTCTGATAATATAACATATAGTCTCACAAAAGCACTTAAGTTCTAGAGATTTTCAATTCAAGACTTCAAAGTGCACTGTAACTTATCACTCTCATACTGTTTTAATGAGGAACTAGGGTATAATCAGTACATTAAAGTTCGAACAAAAAATTTATTTAATCTTATACTGTAGCAAAGAAGTGAATACAGCACATGAAAGGAAAAAGAGCACATTTGATGGCAAGCATCAAATGACAAACAGGATTAATAATGGCTATATGTGGGCTACCTAGAAATGTATATACTTCTTACCCTCTCCATGCACCCTACCAGTCTGAAGCCTAATGTCTTTTTTTAATTTTTAAAATTGATTTGTTTATTTACTTTTAGTTTACAAGACTCAGTTCCACAATCCCTTCAGTTTCAAATTTTCTCCTCTCCCCCCCGGGGGATGATGGCATGCAATCATGTACAGGATCTGCAAATACTTTCACACTGGACATTAGTCTGGTTGTATAGAAGAGTTGTAACCGATGGAATGAACAATAGGAAAGAAAAAACAAAACCAAACATGGAAAAGAAAGAAAGCATGTGGTTTGTGAAGCCTAATTTCTAAAATTAAAATGAACAATAATCTATAAACAATAAACAATGTCTTCCAACATTTAAAAATAAATAATTAAAATAGATCATGACTGCTCTAATGAAGACAATATAATCCAAGGTGTTGTTACTAAAAAGCTTACCTTTGTTCAGTTCTTTCTCTTGATGGACTTCTACCACATTGGCTGGTGAACAGGGAACAGCTTCAGTAGACAGAACTTCAGAATGTAAAGTTAACTCAGCAGAGAACTCCTGAGATCCATTACTATAGTCCACAGATCCTGATAATGTTCTGCTTAATTAAAACACATCCTTTAAAACTAACTAGATTACCAAGGAAGAAAGGTCAGTTCAACGAACTGTATTAAATGACTACTTACACAGAGAAATCATTCTGCTTAAGAACTTCCTGAAGTCTCTTCTGAAACATTTTTTCACTCTCTGTTGCTGGAATGCATCCACGATCTTTAAATTTAAAAAGTGTATTCAAAAAAAGAAGAGGACCTTTTTAGGCAAATAGTAAATGAATAAAATATTTTGAAGCAACACTAAGCTTATTTCCTCAAGGAACTTTTAAAAGTGATAGTAACTTACCAACTTTTGTGAAACACCTTTATCTAAAAGCTGTTCTCTTATAATGTCAAACAAAATTAAAATGGTTACCCATCTTATGATGTTAGGCACTTGAAGTCAGTTCAAGATTAAATTCCATAAATATAACCTGCATTTAGAGTAGAAAAAGAATACTTCCCTTAACCTATCAATGTATTATGCTCCTGAATGCAATGGGGGATTCTAATTTGTTTACTTCATTGATAAATATTTTATTTTAAAATTTATATGAGGCACTCAAATATAATCAAAATAATTTTAGGATCTTAAATATTAAAATGAACTTCAGTATAGATATTTTTTAATTTCAAAATTTTCTGAGAGCTACAAGAAATAATCTAAATGAAAAAGTACCCCAAATACCAACAAATCAATTTGGGGGAAATACTTAATGGCCAACCCTTCCATAGCTTTGTGAATTATAAGCAGCATTTCCAAAAGTGTGTTTCACAATCTCCATCTGGGGAGAAAAGAAAATGAGGAAATAGCTTGGGTTATAGTGGGATAAGAGGAAAAATACAGGAAAGTAAAAACTTAAAGACTATAGGAGTAGGGACATTAATCACTATTAAGCATAAATGGGAAAACAGTAAGATCCTTTAAAAGTGAAGAAATACTGACAATGGGACATGCCCATGACCACACAGCTACTAACTATGGAAGGTGGTATAAGGATTCAGGTTTTCTGACTCCAAGTCTTATGTTCTTTCCACTATGCCATATTGCTTCTGACTTGTATGGGGAGTTAATAATTTTGACTATATATAATGTTAAGTTAAAAAAAAATTTAATAAAAAACAAGTAGCAATGTGCTATCAGTTCATACCTTGTGATTCAGGTTGGCTAATTTGAGAGGATTCATTTCTGTTTCTTCGGCGTTGCTTTTCATCTTCCCATATGGCTTGTAAACCAGGGTTCCCATCAATTTGAGCTACAAGTTAAAACAAATATTTCAAAGTAAAGCAGTGAAAAAAACTTTTATTTAATAATGGACATTTTATTGCTCTTTCCCCTGCCCAATAACTTAACCTTGAGTTACTTACTTTGTGTACTATAAGAAACTTGCAAATAGTTTCCAGAAACAAGCCTACAAGATGTCCTTAGCTCATTCTGTATTTGACAATGTTTCTCCTTTGTATTCTCGATTATTCTTGCTTCTTGTCCTGCTCCCCAAATCACTAGCCTAAGAAAACTCAAACATGTAACTGGACAAAAATACTTAGGAATCCTCCACAGATTTTTATGAAAATTGAATGAGGGAATGAAAAGGAAAAGTAGAATAAAGTGCGTTAAAATTCCTTTAGATCTACCACCTGATTTTCTGTAGTAATATTGATTTTCAGCCTATGGCACAATGTAATGTAGCTATTTGTTCAGTAATGAATGAATGACTAGTTACCAGATATACAGGAATAAGAGGAATAACAGTCTCCTCAAGTATTTTCTAATAATAAATAATAAATATTTTCCAGTGCTCTTTACTAACCACTGAAACTAATTTCCAACAAACTTTCTTAATTAGGTCATGCAATGGATGTCTTCTTTCAATGCATCCTTATGGTATAGAGTTAACCCTGGGTTCTTGCTAACCAGGTCTAACCTAATTACATACTGTCCTGCTTCATGCTCTCAATGGTACAGATGTATAGGCTTGTTTACTCTTCCTCACCCATGATACTCCATCTCCTCTCTCTGTACCCGTGCTGAGTCTGTGCCCCACGCCTACAATGTACTCTCTTTTCACCTTGGTATTTTAGAATCCCTAATTTTTATCTCTTCCCCAAATAATATTTTAGTTATGTATTTATTTTGTATGTGTGTGTGTATGTGTGTGTGTACATATATGTATGTATATGTATGTATATGTACGTGTGTGTATGTATGTATGTTTCGAATATTCTTGTATGTGCATGTTGCCTCCATTTAAAGAATGTCTGTTTCTTGAGGGAAAGGACTATTCCTTTTTTGGATTTTCATATTTCCAGAACCTAGTACAGTGCATTTGCTACTTGACTTAATTGTTCCTTGTAGGTTACATTAGTAGAAAAAAAAAAAACTTCTATACCAAGAGGAAAATGTTTTAAGCACAGGTCTTATATCATGTTATCTGAGGACCAGCCTAAGTTCAGAGATGATCATCATAAGATCAGTCACCAGGTGATTATTATTTCTGACTACAGTAACTTTATAAAGAAGGTTTTTAAGGGTATTAGAGGAGTTCCAATCTATACTAGTAGAAGGAGTATCCATACCAATTAAATTATGGATTCATCAGGGTTTGGGATTTTTTTTTTGGAAATATGAGAATATAAGTTTTGGTGCTTTACAAATGGAATAAAATAAAAATTTATACACATATACCTTCTATCTCCAGGCGATTTAAAATATCAGCAGCTACAGCATCCACCTCTAACTCACAGGTACTTTGTGGTTCAACACCTTCCAGAATTAAAGAACTATAATGAAATGAAATGACAACAGAATACAATTACAGCATATTTTATTAAATTTTAAATGTAAAGTACTATAGAAAAGTTACTATATTAGTTAAGTCCATAATAATTAGTAACTACAGAGTTGGTATATGGTTTGTGTATTTTTAAATGATAAACTGAGAAAGAAAAATATTAGTAAATATTAATATCTAAAACTTATTTAAAATGCAGAATATACAGCTTAGTCGAACAGATGGATATAAAAATTTTTTTTTTGAAATTTAAGCAAGAATATTCCACCTAAGACATACAAGAGTAACAGAGCAACTCCAGAAGTCATTTATTCCAGATATATGGAGCTAAGCAGTCTGGGTACATTTCACCTATAGTATTTGGAGAGAAATATAAGACTTCTAAAAAGAGATAAATGAAAGAACATCAAATGTAGGAGCAAAACTAACCAGAGTAGTGATATTGAGGAGAGAGCAGAGAAGAAAAAGGATGGCAAGTAATACTAATACTAACCCTCTTCCTTCCCCACAACCGTTATTCAATGAGCTCGTTTGTTTAAAAAATGTAAATAAACTACAACATGGAAAAATCATACTGAATGCTCTGCAAGGGAGTTAAAAACCATGAAAAACAACAAAACGAAAACATTTTAGACTTATGAAAATTACACTGAACTAGATGACACAAGAGTATTCAGTAGTCAAAGAGAACAGGAAGTTATCCAAGTTATCGGGCCATCATAAATCTAGACTCATCAAAAACTGACCCAAATATGGAAAGGTATTATCTACAAACTTGGCATTTTCATGGACTAAATATCCTGCAGATAAAGAAAGACTTGGATATATAGTCAACTGGAAGTGTAAGTGATGGCAACATACAAACATTCCATACTTATACAATCACTGTCTTAAGAAAAGAATATTAACAAACTTTCATTTTCAGAAGGCTAATTTTAAGTAAATCAATTTGAGAGGGCAGAATTTCACATTGTAACTATGTCTGATTCTATTGCTGTTGATGAAGAAAGGAAATGATAGCCAATAAATCAGAGGAGCCTATTTCTTTTCTGAACTGTACATGAGAGCTGGAGCTCCATCATTATCAAGAGAAAAAAGTTGAGAGAATATCAATTTAACAGCCCATCTGGTGCCTTCAACACTGCTGCATTCCTTAGTAATATAATATAGTGCCGCCATGGGCTCTGCCAAAGTCTTCGTGTGCATCTGAAACCAAAACCTTGGGGCTGAGTGATGCATATTATTGGGGAGTCATATGATACTGTGTTGATCACATGTTTTATGATATTATTGTCTAAGTTGGTTCAAATGAAGAAATGACAACAACTGAAAACGAAAAACTAATTTATCACAATTCAGAAATATTTTTCAGGAATAATTCTAGGGAAAAGATCAGTTTCAGGTTTGAAGAAAATTAAAGGAGAATTCTTAGCCCTTAAAATCAAATCAGGATTATAAGATCATAGCTCTCAAGTTGAAGAGGACAAAGGGGTCGTCTAATTCAACACTTTAATTTTACTGATGTAGAAATGGAGGTCCAGGGAGTTTAAGTGACTTGCCCAAGATTACATGGGCAATAAGCATCAAAAGCATGATTGAATCTATTATAATACACAGAGCAAAAAGAAAATAATACTTAATCTCAGTATGCAATTTACTCATTGGCTTTTAAACTAAAGAAGTGATGTAGGCTCAGAATAAAAAAAAAAAATTCCCAAATAGTCATCGCCTAAGGTTAAAGATATTCTTAGCAACTTAACTACCCAAGCTAAAATATAGCTCCCTCATTCTAACCTCTCCCTCCTTCTCTCCCTGTTTCTCTCTCACACTCATTAGCCCTGTCTAGATGTTAACAATTTAATTATGAAAGAAGACTTGGGGGGTGTAGGTGGAGGTAGGGAGGTATTTAGGAAGTGATCCTTTCAAAAGGAAATACACTCCTACAAGAGCTATACTGTACTGTGAATTTATATGGTATAGTAGGAAGAGCTCTGGAAAAGGAATCAGAAGACGTGGGTTTGACATCCTAGATGTCACTTATAAGCTATGAAACCTTGGGGAAGCTAAGTTTCAGTTTCCTCATTTGTAAAAGTATCACAATACATTGCCCTACTTTCTTCAAAGTTTGTTGTGAGGGTCATAAGATAGCATATGTGAAAGCCTTATAATGCATTTAAATTCTTATTATTGTTTTCAAATTTACATCTACCTGAGAGCAGCTCTTTGTAAAATAAGACACATGATGGGTATATATGCTTTACTGAGGTAAAGCAAGAGAACGTATAGTATCCCTTGCCATGATTACCTTTGTCAAATATGAGGTAATTTTATTTTTATTTTTTATTGAGAATTTTTAAAATATTTTATTTTTCCCAATTACATGCAAAAACAATTTAACTTACATTTAAAATATGAGTTCCAAATTCTCTTCTCCCCAACCTTTCCCCTCATTGAGAAGAAATTCAATAGCAGTTATACTTCTGGAGTCATACAAAACTTATTACCATTTTAGTTATGCTGTGAAAGAAAACATAGATCCCAGCCCCCCCCCAACAAATAAAAAAAATAAAGAAAGTTTTAAAAAGTATACTGAGATCTACATTCAGAATCCATCAGTTTTCTCCCTGGAGGTGCAAAATATCACCCTCAGTCCTTTGGAATTGTCTTGGATCATTATATTACTGAGAAGAGCTAAGTCATTCACAGTTGATCACTGTACAATATTGCTATTACTATATATTCTCCTGGTTCTGCTCATTTTATTGTGTATCAGTTCACGTAAGCCTTTCCAGGCTTTTTTTGGAGAGCATCCTACTTATCATTTCTTATAGTACAATCATATACCACAACTAATAAACCATTACCCATTTGATGGGTACTCCCTCCATTTCCAGTTCTTTGCCACCACAAAAAGAGCTACTGTGTTGTTGTTCTTGTTTTGGTAAATGTAAGTCCTTTTCCTTTTTTTTTTTGGTCTCTGGGACTGTAACACCATGCACTAGCAGATTCCCAAAAAATGCTACTGTGAACAGCTTTTAAGGTTCTGATTATACAGTATAGTGAACACTCCATTTATTCCATTACAAATCAAGGCAAACATTCACAACAAATCACAATATAATATTCACAATATTACATCTTATCAAAGAAAACCACAATATAGTGCTCACAACAGCTTAACATTAGAATGGCCACATGGTTTTTACTACAGTGGCCACAACATTTGGAACAAAGAACAAAAGAATAATCATCTGGTTTCCCTAAGGGGGAAACCCTCCTTACGTAATCATTCAATCAATTCACAATACAATAATTAATACTTACTCATTCAATCAATTCATAATACAATAATCAATCTTACACTCATGGGGCAATTATACATTAACTTAATCAGTCACTTATCTAGATTCACAATTACTAAATATCATTAGTCACTAAGTACAGTCATTAGAAAATTTCACAAACCCTCCATCCCTTGGTGTCCAGCAAACTACAATTTCATCAGGCATTCTATATCTGAGGAGAGGGCTTTTCTTCATCTTGACTTGGGGTGGTCTCTCTGATTCCCTGGATCCCCTTCCGTGGTCCCAGCTCCTACCTAAATCCACCAGTCACTTGGATTTAGGGGCAGACAGTTCCCCAGTTCTTATCTAGTCCTCTGGGCAGTTGCTGGTACACACTGAAGTTCAGAGTCTGGCACAACTCAAAACCTTCACCACTTCTGTTGCTGGGAACTTAAGGATCAGCCAAGCCATGCACAAAGTCTTATCCTGGTCATGCTTCTTACAGTCCTCCAGCAGTTCAGCCGACCCTAGGACCCAGGAAAAATCTTAGCCTTCCAGGCAGCCCTCTTGGCCATCCAGGTGGCCTTCACCAGATTTTGGTCTCATAGAAAATTTCAACTCAGTTCTCTGTCCAGCAGCTCAGCTCCCAGATGCTGGGACAATTCTGCTCTCTCCACCAGGAGCCACCAGGAGGAAAATTCCCAATTTTGTCTGTGTCTCTAGAACTCTTCTTATATACACACACAGGCCTCCTGTCTCAGCCAAACCCCTCTTGCCATGTCAGCAATGGAGACAGAGTTCACGCCCTCTGTTCACACAGGAGACAGAGTTCACACCTTCTGCCTCTTTCAAGAGGTACTTAGCCCTAAGTTACCAAGGGTTAAGTATCTGCTAAATTGATTACTGTTACAGGGATACATACCTAACTGTATTCCTGGATTAAAGGGAAGGCACAGTTTTATAGCCATTTGGGCATAGTTTCAAATTGCTCTCCTGCATGGCTGAATTAGTTCACAATCCTACCAACAATGCATTAGTTTCTCAATTTTCTTTTTTAATGTTTATTTTTATAATTTTTAAATTAAATTTTGTTTATTTTTAGTTTATAGCATTCATTTCCACAAGATTTTGAGTTACAAATTTTCTCCCTGTTTTCCCCTACCCACCACCCCAAAACAGTGATCCCACTGAATACCCCCTCCCCAATCTGCTCTCTCCTACATCCTCCCCCCAGCTTTCTAGTACACCAAGATGTATCTCCATACCCAAGTACCTATATATCTTATTTCCCAGTTGCATGTAAAAAAAAGTAATAGTAAAAATTTTTTAAACATTTCATTTAAAAATTTTAAATTCCATATTCTTTTCCTTCCTCCCTCATCACCCACCCTTACTGGGAAGATAAGTAATTCAATATAGGTTGTACGTGTGTAGTTATGCAAAACATTTCCATAGTGGATATACTGTGAAAGACTGACTATATTTCCTTCCATCCTATCCTGTCCCCCACTTGTTCTATTTTCTACTTTGACCCTGTCCCTTTTCAAAAGCGTGTGCTTCTAACTACCCTCTCCCCCAATCTGCCCTCTCTTCTATTATCCTCCCTTTTATTTCCTTTCCCCCTACTTTCCTGTAGCGTAAGATACCCAATTTAGTGTGTTATTCTTTATTTAAGCCAAATTCAATGGTTGACTCATTCACTTTTGCCTTTCTGTTCTTCCCCTCCACTGTAACAGTTTCCCCTTGCCTCTTTGATAGACATAATTTACCCTATTCTGCCATTCCCTATTTCCTCTCATGATATTTCTTTCTTACCTCTCAATTTTATTTTTAAAATATCATCCCACCCTATTCAATAGACCTCACTATTGGCCTATTAAGCCAGGAACTAAGGGCCTTGGCTGCTGATCTGTGCTTTGTCTAAGAGCCTCCTACTTGTGCTGGGCTATGCTCCCTTTTTACCCAAATAAGATACAGACCTTCCCTGAAATCATCCTTAGTTATCTTAAGCTGGAAAATTATTTCCCTCTGTCTTTTTCTGGATTCTGTGTCTCCAGAATCAATTTAGAGGTTTGATTTAACATTGTGTCCAAGGGAAATTGGGAAGAGCTCAGGCAGCTTCCTGGCTTCTCTCCACCATCTTGGTTTCACCCTGTCATTTAATTTTTCATTTTTTATCCAAGTTATTCCATATTCTCCTAAGATCAATGAGCTCATCACTTCTTACAGCACAATAGTATTCCATGACAATCATATACCATAAGTTGTTCAGCCATTCCCCAAGCGATGGACATCCCTGCTATTTCCAGTTCTTTGCCATCACAAAAATTGCTACTATGAACATTTTTAGAACATAAAGGTTCTTTTCCCTTTTCCATAATCATCTTTAGAAACAGATCTAATAGAGATATGGGTCTGTTTTTATCCTAAGAAGATATTGGATGCAATAACTACTGCTTTCCCAGAATACAGAACTGTTCTCTTTTCTGGCTCTTTACTATTTTGTTCTCATAATTCAGAGTTTCACTGATCGCTATCACTGCCCTCTATGCATACATGTACACATAAATACTCACATGTGTATTCATACTCACATATACCCTCCTATATAGACATATATATGTATATACACATACACACACATATACATTTATATTTCCTTCAACTATCCTCATACTGAGAAGTTGCATAAGTAACAATGATCATTTTTCCGTGTAGGCATGTAAACAGTTCAACTTTGATAAGTTCATTATGATTTATCTTCCTTGTTTACCTTCTCATGCTTCTCTTGCTTCTTCTATTTGAATGTCACGTTTTTTTATTCAACTCTGTTTTTTTTTCATCAAGAATGCTTGAAAGTCTTCTATTTCATTGAATGACCATATTTTTCCCCTGAAACATTATACTTAGTTTTGCTGGGTAGGTGATTCTTGGTTTTAATCCTAGCTCCTTTAACCTCCAGAATATCATATTCCAAGCCCATATTCCCTTAATGTAGAAGTTGTTAGGTCTTGTGTTATTCTGATTGTGTTTCAACATTACTCAAATTGTTTCTTTTTGACTTCTTGTATAATTTTCTCCTTGATCTGGGAACTCCAGAATCTGGCTACAATATTCCAAGGAATTTTCTTTTTGGAATTTTTTCAAGAGGTGATTGGTGAATTCTTTCAATTTCTATTCTTCCCTCTGGTTTTAAAATATCAGGGCAATTTTCCTTGAGAATTTCTTGAAGGATAATTCCTAGGTTCTTTTTGTGATCATGGCTTTCAGGTAGTCCAATAATTTTTAAATTATCTCTCCTAGATCTATTTTCCAGGTCACTGGTTTTTCCAATGAGATATTTCACATTACCTTCTATTTTTTCATTTGTTTGGATCTGTTTTACACTATCTTGATTTCTCATAAAGTCATTAGCTTCCATTTGTTCCACTCTAATTCTGAAGGGATTATTCTTTTCAGTGAGCTTTTGAAATTTTTTTTCCATCTGGCAAATTTGGCTTTTCAAAGCATTCTTCTCCTCATTGGCTTTTTGGGCCTCTTTTGCTATTTGACTTAATCTATTTTTTTAAGGTGTTATTTTCTTCAGTCAGGTTGTTGACATTTTTTATGATTTCTTGCATCATTCTCATTTCTCTTCCCAAATTTTCCTACACTTCTCTTGCTTAATTTTCCAAATCCTTCTTGAGCTCCTCCATGGCCTATAACCAATTCATATTTTTCTCGGAAGCTTTTGGTGCAGGAGTTCTGACTATGTTGTCTTCCTCCCATTCCATGTCCCCAAAAAAGGAATCTAAGGTTTGATTCCTGTGCTTGCTTTGCTTCCTTTGCTTGCTCATGTTGCCACTCAATTACTTGACTTTTGAGCTCTTTGCCACAACAGAACTCTGCTTTCAGAGAGGAGAGCTTTGTCCTAAATTGCTGGGGTTTTCACAGCTGCTGGCACTATTAGTTGGGTGCCTTCTCTGCTGCTCCCACAAACGCTGGATGTTAGTTGGGTGCCTTCTCTGCTGCTCCCACAAGCGCTGGCTCACTGGTCATATACCTCAAGACCACCACCCAAGACCGGGATCCTGATCTAGGCAGGTTAAAGCAAGAGTGATTACGCTCTGAATGGTCACTTGGTCCCCCTACAATCTGCAGGCCAGGAGATCTGAAGCAGCCACGTAGAGGCGTAGCTGCATGGCTGCTGCACCTCCATGGCTTCCTCGCCCCTTCTTGCTCCAGGGGCAGAGGCCAAACCACATTTCTCCATCTCCCCCAGTTCTAAAAGAGTTCCACACTGATCTTTTACTTTGTCTTTGGCATTTATGGGTTGGTATTTCTGGAAACCGATACAGATACTGGTGATGCATTCTCCCTCCAGCTGGTCGGGGCCACCCTGGGGCTAAAACTGCAGGCTCATTTTGCACTGGGCTCTCAATATGCTGCAAAAGACCCTACCAATCCAAATGCCAGGCTGCCTTCAGCAGGAGATTTGTTTCTCTCTGTCACTTTGTGGGTTCTGTAGCTCTAAAATTTGTTTAGAGTAATATTTCATAGGTATTTGAGGTAGTTATGGGGGGGCTCACATTGTTTTCCTCCTTCTACCAGTGTCTCAATTTTCCACATCTCCTCCAACATCTGTCATTTTCCTTTTCTGTCATATTAGCTAATCTGACAGGCATGAAGGGGTAATGAGGTCATTTTTACTGAGGAATAAGAGATTGATAGCCTCAGTGCCATACTAATGTCCACAAAACAGTGAAAGGAAAAGAAAAATTGTGTCTAATAGTTAGATTTTGGGGGAAGAATTTATAGAAAGAGAACGACAAGAATCACAAAAGATGAAAAGGCATGGATAGCTTACAACTTGGGTAGATGAATTACAACTGGGGCAGAGTATAAAATGTCAAGGGAATTGGGGGTGCTTAAGGAAGCAAAGAAATAGCATAAAGGCAATTAAATGAGATGTGGGGGTATACTAAAAACAAACAGCCTACTTCAGAAGCTTTCCTACAGTCCTCTCACTGCCCCAACCCAAAGTAATTCTAGCAAGAGAGATCAAAAGGTAAGTCCAGGATCTGTTTTGGAAGTGTTCATTTTTGCTCTTCAGCCAGAGGAAAAAACTATTATTTTTCTTCCATGATATCACTTGTTCTATTGGTCTTCTGATCATGGAGCAAATCTAGAATACAATTAATACTACAACCATTGTTTAAAAAAACCTGAATAACCTTTTTTTTTTTTTTTTGCTTTTTGGAGGGCAATTGGGGTTAAGTTACTTGCCCAAGGTCACATGGCTAATTTTTTGTGTTAAGTGTCTGAGGCTGGATTTGAACTCAGGTCCTCCTGACTCCAGGGCCGGTGCTCTACTCAGAACGCCACCTAGCCACCCTTAAATACGTTTTGTTTTGTTTTGGAGCGCAGTTGGGGTTAAGTGACTTGCCCAAGGTCACACGGCTAGTTTTTTGTGTTAAGCATCTGAGGTCACATTTGAACTCAGGTACTCCTGACTCCAGGGCTGGTGCTCTATTCACTGCGCCACCTAGCTGCCCCGAATAACCATTTTTCTTATACTAACTATATGTCTCATAAAATTCGTTAATTTATAACACTTTTCTCGAAAATTTGTTCAAGTTAATATATCTATAAATTTGTATTTTTCTAATTATATATACACCAAGTAGGCTAGTTATGTTGAAGAAGATTAAGATTTTTTTTCTTCTTAAAACATCATTGTTTCATACTCTATAAAATAAAGGGGTTGAAGTAAATAGCATTCAAGGTCCTTTTCAGCTAAAATTCTATGATCTTGTGATTATTTTAAAGTGGTGTGGCCTTGTATAAACAAAAAAATGAACTTTCAGATGAAGTATGTTATTTTTAGTACTTGTTTCTGTCCTTCTTGGAACTCCTTTGCTATTTGGCATGCTCATCCTGCTTATATCAAACAAAAGGGTTGCTTTACTTCAGAATAACCTTCTAACAGCCCCAATACCACACTGGTTTCTACAATATTACAAGAAAAAAAGTTGTGGTCTCCAACAATTTGGTATATTCTCTATGGAAAATTTATGGGAAGATATGGACAAGAATGACAAAGGAGAGAGGGTAGGAATGGATTTTGATATATACTAGAGGAAGGATGATGTTCTGATCCCTAATAATAATGAAAAGACTTTTGACAGAACATCTGAAAATACTCATTTTAAAATTAAAAAAAAATCTCTTATATTAGAGATTTACAACCATTTCTGTTACCCTTAAATTTTAGATGCCCATTAAACATGCTATTTTTCTGACTAATTAGACACAGATTTCCTACTACGTTAAAAAAATGAATAGACCATGTATGTGTAAGTGCTTACAAAGTGTGTTTCTACAACCTAACATATTTTTAAAAAGTCATGTTATAGACAGAGGATAGTAAAAATTCATGGAATAGATTAAAGAACACAATGAAAGTTGGCTAGTGGGAAACAACTGAATATACTGAAAGGAGACAATAAATGAAATGAAAAAAGATCAGTATTAGAAGTGAAAGGGTAAATAGAATAAGCAGAGCTGTGTGGGTAGACTATCCAAGAAGAACAAAAACCAATGCAATGAGGTTAGAGAGAAAGAGGCCACAGCTATCAGACTTGAAAAAACTGTGGCATGGACAAAACAGGGTTCAGAAATGAGATATAAGCAAGGCATAGAAAGATGTCCTTTCATGATGGAAATGATATTGTTCTTCAGGCATAAATTGGACAGGAAACCAGAACCAGGACATAATATTCATATCATGGATACATTGGATAGATGATAACATTTTCAAGGTGTTTAACAACCAAATTGCAAAAACATTAACATATATGAGAAACAATGTTGGCAGAAAATGCAGTTTTGTTAACCATCATCCATTTTATATTTTTGATGATAATGATGTGAAGTTATTTATTTGAGTACAGTAAGATCATGTCAATCTGGGTCAACTAATCCGAAAATAATTAATCATGGAATATATCACCTTTGATATCTGAAGTGATATAACCAGAAATTTTTGCACTTATGATACCTTATAATATAATAGCAAATTATATTTATAAATTATTTTATTTATTTAATATTTCTCAGAAAAGGCTATTTTATTACTTTTGAGAACCATACACTATAAACCTATGTAGGCATTAAGTTTCAGATATCACTTTTTATAACATGAACTGTTCTTGTTCAGCTGTTTGTTACTCAGTTATTTTTTAGTTATATCTGACTCTGTGACCCCATTTGAGGTTTTCTTGGCAGATACTGGAGTGGTTTGCCATTTCCTTTTCTAGTTCATTTTACAGATGAGGAAACTGAGGCAAAGGGGATGAAGTTTTTTGCCCACAGTTAAACTGCTAGCAAGTGTCTAAGGCTAGATTTGAACTCAGGTCTTCCTGACTCTGGGCCTGGTACTCTATTCACTGTCCACCTAGCTATTCTGTTCTTAAAGGGAATGAAATGGTCTTTATTAAAAATGTTACACAATAGGGAGCTGGGATTAAAACCAAGAATCACCTACCCAGCAAAACTGAGTATAATGTTCCAGGGGAAAATATGGTCATTCAATGAGGTGGAGGACTTTCAAGCATTCTTGCTGAAAAAAACCAGAACTGAACAGAAAAGCTGACATTCAAACACAAGAAGCATGATAAGGTAAACATGGGAAAGAAATCATAAGGAACTTATCAAAATTGAACTATTTACATACCAATATGGAAAAACGATAATAGTAACTTATGAAACTTTTCTTAGTATGAGGATA
>CM053593.1:272257640-272275784 GCA_028646575.1 Pseudocheirus occidentalis
CAGTAAGCTTTTGAGATTTGATCAAATATGACTTTTTAAGGCATTCCTCTCCTCATTGGCTTTTTGGGCCTCTTTTGCCATTTGAGTTAATCTATTTTTTAAGGTGTTATTTTCTTCAGTCAGGTTGTTGACTCTCTTTTCATGATTTTCTTGCATCATTCTCATTTCTCTCCCCAATATTTCCTCCACTTCTCTTATTTGGTTTTCAAAATCCTTCTTAAGCTCCTCTGTGGCTTGTAACCAGTCTACATTTTTCTTAGAAGTTTTTGGTGTGGGAATTCTGACTGTGTTGTCTTCTTCCCATTGTGGTTTGATCCTTTTTGTCCCCCAAAAAGGAATCTAAAGTTGGATTGCTGAGCTTTCTTTGCTTCCTTTGCCTATTCATGTTGCCAGTCAGTTACTTGACCTTTGGGCTCAGTAGAACTCTGCTTTCAGAGGGGAGGGCTCTGTCCCAAATTGCTGGGGTTTTTGCAGCTCCCAGAGCTATTAGGAGGCTGTCTCTACAGCCCCCACCAGCTTTGGCTCACTGAAAATGCACCTCAGGACCACCACCCAAAACCGCTATCCCAATCCAGGCAGCCCAAGGCAAGAGCACTTAGTCTCTGAATGATGACTTGGCTCCTCCTCCCTCCTCCCCACCCCCAATCTGCAGGCCAGGAGCTTCTGAAGCAGCTAGGTGGAGGTGGCTGCAGGGCTGTTGCTTGAGACTGCTTCTAGTTCTGGAGGCAGGGGCTGGACCCTCTCCCCCAAATATAGCTGAGTTCCACTGACCTTTCCCCTTTGTCCTTGGCTGTTATGGGCTGGTAATTCTGGAAACCACCACATCTGCTGGTGATCTGCTCTACCGAAAGCTCCAGCCCAGGCTTCTCCTGGACAGCCTGGGGCTAAAACCTCACGGGTCTGGGCTCTGCTCCCAGCGTACTGCAGTGAGCCCTTTCTGTCCGTCTGCTGAGGTGCCTTCTAGGGAAGCCTTGTTCCTCTGCCATTTTGTGAGTTCTGGAGCTCCAAAATTTGTTTAGAGTCTTATTTTGTAGGTATTTGAGGTGGTTATGTGGGAAGCTGTGGAGTTTTCTTGCTTCTATGCTACCATCTTGACTCTGACCCCCTAGAAGCCTTTCTTGCTTGGAAGAATCTTTAAGAACTTAAGCTTCCACATGGCTAGGTGGCACAGTGACTGGGGCACCATCCCTGGAGTCAGGAGGACCTGAGTTCAGGTGTGGCCTCAGATACTTAACACAAAACTAGCCATGTGACCTTGGGCAAGGCACTTAACCCCAATTGCAGTACATTCCCCTCTTCAAAAAGCAAAAAAAAAAAAAAAAAAGTATGCTTCACTACCATAGCCTTATAAAAAACCAAGATAACCTTCCGAACATTTAAAGCATTCTCAGGGTATCCTCTAGATAAAATTTAGAAAAAAAAAATCTCTTGTATGAGGTACTTTTGTTCTGATTTGCTTCCTTCACCTGAAAGTAGAATTGCAAATGGGGAAGATAGTATTAGGGTTATTTTGATTGAAGAGTATTTTTCCTGCTCAGTTATGATTTTTAATCTCAAAATGCCCCACATTTTAATTAAGTTGTAGCTGTGGTCATAAATCAGGACTTCTTACTTCCTGATTTATTTATGTACAGATCCATTCAGTTCAAGTCAACATTTATTAATACTTAAGGTGTTTATAGTGTACAAGGATATTATAATTCCTTACCTTGGAAATTAAACCTTTTTTAACACTACCATGGTCTTAAGTGAAGTATCTTTACCTCGATTTCAACAAATCCATTTTAAACCCTTTATTGCTATTAATTGGCAGGCAATGTGGATTTTCTTTTTTTTCTTCATTAATCATGAAAATTCACCATCACAACATTACCTGCCAGGTGATGTGTTGTTTTTTTGTTTTGTTTTGTTTTGTTTTGTTTTTTGGCTACTAAACTCAAGAAGACTTGCTACTCAGATATGGAGATGTTATGATATGTCTTTGGAGAGAGAACTCAGGGCAATTAAAATTATGGATTGAAAGTGTCAGAGGTATTTTTCTTATAATGTAGGCTTTCCTTTTTCCCCCTACTGTTGTGTTTGAACAGATAGCAAATAAATTTCTACAGTATAAAATGAGTAATATTTGTTTATGTTTTTGAAATAAGAGTGAAATGAATTACAGTTTAATTGTTGATTAAATTGGTTTCTTCTTACCAAAAATATTCTCTCCTTTGTTATGAGAATCTTATCTCTATTTTAATAAACCCAATGATAAAAGAAGCAGACATTTTTGGTAATGTTACTAGCAAAGGCAAATGTTGGTGCCTAAAACAGAGCTTCAGTTTGAGGGTATAGAATATTTTTGCATTACTTTGTATACATTAAAGCCCTAAAGTCTACTGTGATATTGGAATAGACCTCTGGGGTATTGAAATATATATAAATAATATACTTCTACCTTGTCTTCCTCTTTTCAAGCACTTCTAGATATGTATCTTCCTAATATAGATCAAACACCACCCTACAATACACTGTCTCCTACCCACACCCCATTCTCTTCCTGATCAAACTCAGTTAATGAAATTTCTGGATGGGTGAATTAGTTCTTTAGGGGTGTTTACTTTAATGACAGTTAACCAAATGAGATTTATTTAGCCATGGTAGGAAATGGATACCAGCAAGGATATGCGTTGAGTACACCCTGAATTGATTCAGCCAAATGAAATTTCTCTTCCTTTAGGTTGCCCATTATGGACCTCCAGACAAACATCAGATCCCACTGGGAGCTCCTGGCTCTTTTGTACTCAGATGACCAAGAAATGATGTCAGCAGCCTGGGCATTTAGTCCCTCAGTCAATTAAAGCTCAAGGATGGTTTCAGTACCTTTTAAGGGGGAAAAAAAAAATAGCCTCCTTGCATAGAGGTGAGCAAGTAGTGGTAGGATATTACTCCCACTCCTTTGTTATAAGGTCCTTTAGGTCTCCTAGGTGACCTTCTACCACTTACATGACTTTATGACTGTTATTGGTCAACCCTGAGCTTGAGGATTCAAGAAGCCTGATATAGGCAGTGCTAAAGGAGAAAAAAAATCCTAAAATAGAAGTGACGAAAAGAAAGTAAAATAACACAGCAGTTTCCTGAAGGATATGGACAGTGAAGACCAAAAGTCACACACCACCATTACCACTCACCCCTCCCTTGTTTTAGAAGGATTGACTCCCAAATATAAATGATTTGCAAACCTGGGGTGGTGAACCTGCAGCCTAGAGGCCACATATGGCACTCTAGGTCAAGTGCGGTCCTTTGACTAAATCCAAACTTCACAGAACAAATCCTCTTAATAAAAGGATTTGTTCTGTAAAACTTGGAATCAGTGAAAAGGCCATAACCAAGGACTTAGAATCTGATTCTGGTCCATGTCCTAAGTGATACCAAATTTTTGCGTTTCACAATGAGTCTCTTGATATAAAGAAGTAACCATGAATAGGAGCAGCAACCAAGAACAGGGCTGCAACAAAAATGATGACACTTCCTATGGTCATCAGTCCTTATTATGGGTCAGGGATCATTGCTGTATAACATACCCATTTAGTGTTCTGCAGCCTATCAGCTAGGCCTTCCCCTCCTCTGGGAGCCCTGGGGAGTTAGAGAAGATGCTAACAAATCTTTACCTCATTAGAGGGGGACCACTTTCATTCTTGTATGGGGCCTAAGTAGATACTTTGACTTCTTCCTTGTTTACCTCTTAGCACCCCTTGATCCTTTAAACCCTCCTTGAGGAAGAGTTGTACATAAGCAGGAGAGAGGGAACAAGCATTTATTAAGTGCCCACCTCATGCCAAACATCTTGCAATGTCCTTTACAAATATCCCAATCACCACTGGACATTGTACTGGCAACATTATGGAGAGGCCAGTGAGTTCCAGATTACAGTAGGCAATCAGTAGTGGACCTACCTACCTTTGCCCATGGCACTGCTCACTCTGTGGAACCAATTCTACTGCCCACTGCCACTGAGACCTGTTTCTGCTGCCCATTCTTCCAGGATTGACTGCTGCCTCCCAGTTGGTCGGCCTAGAGATCACTATTACTCTCAAATACAAAGAAACATACAGATTCAAACTCCAGAAGTTATTGCAGTTTTCTTAAAGGTACCATTATTATTGATACAAGCACATTCACATTAGTCTTTCCTTTCAGAATGACCACAGCTTACTCTCTAGTCTCCCAGAAATGGGACTGACCTCAGCATAAGCAACTACCATTTCTTGTGTAACTTGAAGAAAGTTTAAATGGGGCAGAAAGCCCAGGAACAAAATAGCTTATAAGGCCTAAAAGAGACCATACAGCAGTTATCATTAAAGCTCAGTTCTTAAGGGCACATTGTATAGTTACATATGTTTCTCCTTGAAATGGCCATAGGCAGTTTCCTTTCTAATCTGGGGTGAGGAAGGGGCATCTCTTAGTAAGCAACTACCAACTCAAAATTTGGAAGATGCTACTTCATCTTGAGGGGGTACCTCACTGTCTGGCAGTCACCTTGCCAGTCCTTCCCCTTCCCCCAGCTTTCTTTCTCCCACCAACTCCCCATTCCCCCCTCCCTCTTTACCTCTTTCCCACCCTTCAAGGGAAGAACCTTCTACATTTGTATAAGTGGCTTACATGCCTGTAGGATGGCAAAATAGCAGAGAAGATATGTATTTTTAAGGATGATCCTCTAAAAGTATATAGCAAGCTGACATAGCATGAAGATGGTAGGTTTTTTCACACTTTTCCTTTTTAAGGATATATTTTGCTTATATTCCATAAGTAATTCACAGTCAATAGCCAGACAATTCTGTTCCCAAAGTTAATTCTCCCAAAACGGTGAAACACAATTGATTATGGAGTGATTGCAGTTGGTGGTGTATGTTATTTTAGAAGGTAGATTTTTTTTTAAAGAACCTGATCAAGATTAGTTTATCCCTGGTGGAGTTTGCCTAATAATAGATAACTTGTACTCTTATATTTCCTGGAGTTTTGCGCCCATGAAAACTGCATTTAAGCTTAATATGGTGGCAATTTGCCAGTTTTGCTGTTATCTAGTTGTTTAACTTGAGGACAATAGACTGTACCTGTTACCCTAGGAGGGCCTGCCTAGCATCCTTTCCTAGGACTATTGTTCCAAAACAACTTGTAAGAATTAGACTAGATGATTTTTGAAGCCTTCTTAGTTTCTTAATATTCTCCTATTCTTTGTACTTACAGGGCTCTAGGAAGAAAGGGTTCCCACTGCTAAGGAAATAACCATTATGAAAAGACATTATTTCAAAGTGAATCCAATATAGTGTAGTAAAAAGAGCACTGGACTGCAAGTCTGTATTCTGGATCCAGCTATTCACTTGCTATGTAACCTTAACTACCTTCAAAAAATAATGATTGTTTCAGATAGCTAAAGGTTAATTAAATATCAGACATCTCATTTGCCTTTTAGGGAGCATATCCTTTAAAACAAACAAAACCTATCATTTCAGATATAGGGCTTAATATGTTTGTGTCTGTATTACTGTACATGCCAAGCTTTTCAACCCCATTGCTGAATTGTACTGAATGGTGTTCCTTTAGATTGCTCCTCTGATACCTTTAGAAGTTGTTGAAGTTTATGTAGCAGTTTTTCTCCTTTTCTATGACTGCAAGACTTCTTTCATACTTTCTTCCTTTCTTCTTCTCTTTCTCTTCTTTCTCTCTCCTTTTTCTCCCTTTCTTCTTTCTCATTTTTCTTTCTCCCTTCTTTGTCTCTCTTTCTCCCTCCCTCCCTTTCTTTCTTCCTTTCTTTGTCTTTTTCATTCTTTTCTTTCTCTATCTCTTTTTTTCTTTTTTTCTTTCTTTCTTTCTTTCTGTCTTTCTTTCAGTAACGGATGTCAGCATCTTAAAATTTGGCAAGACTATTCTCATTAAAAACATTCAGCCCACAAATAATTGACTTTTGTGTATTAAGCAGGATTTTATTTTATGACAATGCTTTGAAATGGTAGCTATTTGAATTCTAATTTCACCTGTGAAGTCAGTTTAATATTTGTGTTTTTGCTTGATTTTTTAAATAATGTGAATATTTTAGTCTCCTTCAAACTCTTTTACTTCCAAAAAATCATTCACTTAGGTCCATTGTCACTGTGTGATGGTGTTTAGCCTTATTTGTACACATATGTGCTTTTATATTGGTAGTTCTTTGCTCAGATTTATGACCATGCATTGTTTAACGGGGCTACGCTGACAATATTGACTAAAATGCTGTACTTAGAGCCAGAAAGAGCTAGGTTGTAAACATGCTTGTCTTGTAATCCTAAGTAATTCACTTAACCTTTCAGCATTCCAGGCAAGTAATTGTACCTTTAGAATTGAGGCTAAGTTTTTTATTTTCTTTCATTCCATACTGTGTTCATCCCTCAAGTTCTTATGAGTACTCTCTTTCTTCAGAGAATGATTGAATGGAGTTTTAGAAAAATTTTACCCCATCCTTACAGAAAAGCTATTTCTCTATTCTAGTCACGTTTCCCTATGTAAAAGGAATAGCAAATAGGAAGAAATATCTTAACAAAGAGTCCTGATGAAGACTTATAAGGGATAACTGAAACGTTATAGCATTTAAAACTTGGATAAAAGAATGTTGTCGTGAGGAGGCTAGGTGGCTCAGTGAATAGAGCATTGGCCCTGGAGTCAAGAGGACCTGAATTCAAATCCGGCCTCAGACACTTAACGCTTACTAGCCATGTGATTTTGAGTAACTCATTTAATCCCAATTGCCCTGCCCTCCCCCCTCCAAAAAGCAAAAAAAAAAAAAAAAAAAAAATCATGCTCAGCGAATTTTCAAATGGCACAAAGCTGGAATACAGTGGATGACAAGATTTTTAAAAGATAGATTAGAACACTGGACAGAACCAAATGTGATTAAGCATAATGGAGATAAATATAAAATGCTTATAAAATTTATTATTTTAAACACAAGTTGCAGTTTGAAAAAGATCTGGGCGATTATGTGGACTGTAAGTTAAATATGAGTTAACTGTTGTGATATGGGAATAGTCTACTCTCTATGTGTGTGTGTTGTGTGTGTTTGTATGTATATGTGTGTGCACTGAGGGAATCTTTAGTTGATATACGAGAATGAAATAAGTAATATTTCACAAACTTTATTCTATAGCAGGTCATCTCTTTATAGTCCCACACAATGATTGAAAGGTAGAGTAAATGCAAGTCCCTACTATGCTTACTGCTTATTGACTATAAAAAGTGTTTGATTTGGTAGTACAGAAGTCCATTTTAAAGGCTAACCTTCACAAGGCACCCTCCCACCCCATGCAGATGTCAAAATCATAAAAGATTTCCTTAAAAAAGAAATCTTGTTCAATGTCCCCCTGATTATTAATATTGAATGAAACGTAAGACAAGGAGGCATTCTTGCTAAAGGTATTTGCCACAAAACCAGAATGACTACAATAATGTAAAGGAAAATACTTCAGAATTCTGATTAGTGAAGTGAGTGTGACCATTCATCATTTAAGGGTGTAATGATAAAGTATATCTGCTGTCTTTAGAGAAATTTTAGGCTATTTCTATTGAATAAGGCACACATTTTTAGATAGGACCAGTATGTTTATTTGTTTGTTTTTTTTATTGCACTTATTTGCTAAAACAAAGGATTATTTTGGGGCTAGGGATCAAGGAAAGTCTTTGGAAAGTGACAGTGGCATAATAGCACTGAATCAGAGTATTAGCAAAACTTGATAGGGAAGAAAGGGATCATCAGCATTTGATTAAAATTTCAAGGTATTTTTTGCTATAAAGTAGTCAGTGAAATAAATTTGTGTAGTTATGTTAATTTTTAATTATTTGAGCCTTTCTTTTTAAAATATTATTGTAAGTTGAATGGTACAATATAATACCCCTCCTTTTTTTAATACCATAAAATTACTCCTTTGTATTTCATCTCACTTTCTTCAGACCTCCTCTCCACTGCCTGAGACTTCACCTCAGTGGGATTAAGAAAATCCCACCCATTAAGTTCTGCTATAACAGGCTTGCCAAATATAATCCAGATGTTAATTTTCCAGCTAAAAGGCGTTATATGTCTTAAGTAACAAAACTACAATATTCCTCTGTTTTCAAAGAGACTCTGAAATGTCCCTGACAGATACATATCCATTTTGTAAAAGCTGATGACTTCATTTGTTAACCTGTATTGTGTGTGTGTATGTGTGTATGTGTGTGTGTGTATTGAACAAAGGCATAATTCTTGATTAGAGATTTTTAAATTTTGTCTTTTTTTCCTGAAAATTCATTTTATTCAGTCTAGAATAGGAAAAGACCTTACAGATCACTTAGTTTAACCTCCCAACTCTTCAGATTAGAAAAATGAGAGACACAGAGACAATCAAAACTAAAGAGATCATAAGTATTGGATCTGAGATTAGAACTCAGTTCTTTTGACAGGAAGTCTTTCTATAACACAGCGTTACCTCTAGGGCGACAGTTCTCAACCTGTGGGCCGGGACCACTTTGGGGATTGAATGACCCTTTCACAGGAGTCGCCTAAGACCATCTGAAAACACATATTTCCTATGGTCTTAGGAACCGAGACACCGCTCCTCTATCCATCTCCAGGTGGGCCTGCCCACATGGAGATATGCCCAGATATGCCCACATAAGAGTATTAAAGGGTCGTGGCATTAGGAAGGTTGAGAACCACTGCTCTAGGTGAATAAGGGAAGAAGTAGTTGAAATATGAATCTGTCCTAAAGCTTAAATTTTGATTCATTTTTCCTGTCTTTCTTTGAGCAGATAGGAAAATGCTCATTAACAATAGAGTTTAGATAACTGGAGGTGGCTAGGTGGCACAGTGAATAGAGCACCGGCCCTGAAATCAGGAGGACCTGAATTCAAATTCAGCCTCAGACACTTAACACTTACTAGCCATGTGGCCCTGGGCAAGTCACTTAACACCAATTGCCCTGCCTCCCCCCTCCTCCAAAAAGCCAAAAAAAAAAAAAAGAGAGAGAGAGAGATTAGATAACTGAAGTACAAATTTCTTAGTTTCTAATTTGAATTTTTGTTACTTTTGCAGGGTAGGTAGAGAATGATGAAGCTTTCTTTCTTCTTTTTGTTATAGTTACAACCAAGAAACACCTTTCCCTATGTCTTTGCCTTGGATTAATCTCTTCAGTATCATGCTAGTTATGGCTCTGTCTGCTAATGCTTTTATATTGATTTGGCATATATAGAACTCACAAGAAGTTTTTTGAGGAACCTGTTTTTTTCCTTCACTGGTTTAAAGTTATTTGAGGTAGTACAATTTCTAATGTTATCCTCTTCCATAAAGATTTACAAATGAGCAAGAACTCTAACGCAGAATTTCCTTTGACTGTTAAGTCTGCTTTGCAAGGAGATTAAATATTTTCTGTCTAAAGCAATTTCTGGACCCCTTTGACCTTCTCATTATGAGACTTTTGCATCATTTAACTTTCTCTAAAAGAAATAGTGTTCATGTTCTTTTCTTCTAGTCCAGCGTAGGAAGCATTTATTTTAATGGCAATTTTGTTTAGACCACAATGTAGCAGAAATAATAACTAATAGTTTTCACACTATGTCCTTTAATTGAAATCTGGTGGGGCTCTGTGGTAAATAAGGTGGAGGACTAGACGTTCTCTCTGATCCCTTCAGTCTGTCAGACCTCTTCAAAGCAGAAATTGTGCATCAAAGATAAAGAATTTTAAGCTGTCTTCATGATTTAGGGCACCTAGTGTCCAAAAGACAGTTAAAAAAAAAAACAGCCCATGAACTGACTTTTTCACTGAGCTCACTCAGCATCTCTTCCCCCCATATTCCATCTTCAATGAGACTAAACTAGCCAACCCACCCAACTCCACACCCTTATCTCTCCTCTCTATGAAGAAGGTGGAACAGAACAAATAGGGAGTATCTTTCATCAGGAGCAGCAGTGGTGGTGGGCTAGGGGTGGGGAGGTGTCATCAGGTCCCTGTTGGTGTCTTGCTTTGTCTGTTCTGGGAGTAGGCTAGGGGCTAAATATAGCAGCCTGGAGTCTGCAACCTGGACTGAAAGTTCCAATTGTAATAGTCCCTTTTAGAACTAAGAAGCAGCTACAAAACATTTTACTTCTCCACAACTGTCTTTATCCAACACTTATGACCCACCAAAGGATTTTGGGTGGCTCATGAAAAATGTAGGGTTGCCATTGTGTACTCTCCTGCTTGTCACATGACCCGCAGCAACCAGCCACAGTAAGTCTGTGTCTATTCTAACCTGTCTGTGACTTGAAGTTTAGCATATTTTAATTTTGGCCCCTACCTACTGCCAACTTGTGCAGCTCTGTTTTAGATGGTTCCTACGGTTCCTTCCAGTTCTTCATCTATGATCCAGTGATCCTAGTTCAGGCTTCTTACCTGGAAAATTATAGTAACTTCTTAAATGATTTCTCTTTTTGCGTTCTCCTGCTTTCATCTTGCTCTTACTAATTTTCTTGCTCTAGATTAATTTTTGAGCTTCTCAAAAAGCAAAGAAAGCCTTTTCTATAGCTCATTGTGCTGGTTACTTTTGGATCAAATTATTGGTGCCTTCTTGTTCACAAGGGTCATGGTATATCTCTAATGAAATTTCAAAAGAACATTAAAATAAGATTTAATTAAAAATATATGCACATATATTTTTAATGAAATGTTATATATGTATATACATGTGTATGCATACATGTATACATATACATACACACATGCACACACATGCTGACACACTTTGGGATACCTAACCCACTCAGCTTTGGTAGTGGTTGGGATATATTATTTGGTGAGTTGGTGAGTACAAATTCATGTAGCCCACTCTCTCTTCCTGTCCCTTGAATACCAAACCATGCTTTTAGCCCTTACAGTCATCTTCTTCCCAACTGTTCTGCACCTCACAACATTTGTCTTGCCCTGTGACCTATAACCATTAGTAGTACTATTTCTTCCAGAAAGTGTTTGTTAATCAGCACCCCTGTGGCTCCATTCACCTTCCCTATGACTTACCAGACCAAAATACATTTCCTTGGCCACGATTCTCCTATAACTCTTACCTTACCCCATTAGCATGTAAACTTCTTAAAATGAATGTCTCATATACCTATTTATATTCCCAGTCTTTAAGACTATGCTTGGTGAATAGTAACCATGTAAATATGCTTTTCATGTGTTTGTTCATTGTGTATTTGGGGTCTTTGCGTGTTAAGAATTTTTAAATTTTTATACTTTGTAGGTAGCAATAGCATAGTCAGTTTGTACTCGAAATAAAATATCCAAATGATTTGTTAATTTTTCTTTTCAACTAAAAGAATCAGCATTATATATGGTATTAAAAATGGACAATGAAACTATTCTAAGAGAAGTACAAATTATAATTCTGCAGAAGTGTGTCAGGATTGGAAGTTCAAATCATGATACTTTGTGTAGGATAAAAAATCTCTGTTGTATGATATGCTTTCTCAAATGCTTTTATTTATGGAATTCATTTATACTTTTTTATAAGACCATCTAAAATGAAATAAAATAGATCTACCTCTTTGCAATCCTGTCATAGAGACCTTGCAACTTCTGGTCTTTTTCTTCCTCTTGTTCCATGTTTTTTACTCTCTGATTACTGTCTTACAGCTTCCTAGGGAACATGTGTTCTTTAATTACCTGATTTAGATTTAGATGTTCAAAAATTCAGTAAGGGGAATTTGCAATGATATATGTTGAGCTCTCCCAGCTTCTCAGTTCTACAGAATTCCCAGTTATATTGCCCACTACCAAAGGATACCTTTTTTTTTCCCCATTCAATTTTAGAATATTTGCTCTAAGATAATTATATATTGTTATTTTTAAATTGTCTTCTATATGCATTGCACTGGTCTTGGTAATAGAGTGTGTGTGTGTGTGTGTGTGTGTGTGTGTGTGTGTGTGTGTAGGGAGAAGGGTACAAAAATACTTTTAAGTTGTTTTACCAGGGATAACCCATGAGCAATTATTTTTCTATCTACAGCTGCCTTTTAAAATACTTTTACTTGTATACTGATAAGCTAGAAAACATCCAGAGAAGAACAGTCATAATGGTGAAGTGACTTGAATCTATGTCATAGGAGGATCAGTTGAAGGAACTACAGGTATTTAGCCTAGAGCAGAGAAGATCAAAGGAAATGTGAGAGCCATCTTCAAGTATTTGAGTGGTTGTTACATGGAAGAGGGATTTAGACTGGGTCTGTTTGGTCCTTGAGGACAGAAGTAGTAGTGATAGGTAGAGGAAGATGCAAAAAGTCAAAATTTAATTTTGATGTTAGAAAAAAACTTCCTAATAAATTAGAGCTATCCTAAAGTTGAATAGGCTACTTCAAAAGGTATTGAGTTTCTCCTCTTTGGACATCTTTAAGTATAATCTGAATGACCGTGTATTGAGTGTGTTGTAGAAGATAATTATTTGTGTATGGGTTGGACTAGGTGACCACTGTGGTACCTTCCATCTCTTAAATTTTGTGTTTTGGGGGTAACTAAACCCTGTGCTATGTTATGAAATACACAGTTGGTACAGGTAACAACTATGCAGTAATTCACTTTGTACTTGTATCTCACTGCCTGCTTTAACATGGTCATCATAATTCTGCTACTAGTATCTTTCAAGTTTTCCATAACTAAAACATGTTTTTTCTTATTATGTTTCATCTTAGGCCAGAAGACTTGTCTTCATTTACATGGCATCTTTCCTTACCTCTATGTGCCGTATGATGGATGTGGACAGCAGCCAGAAAGATATCTCCACCAAATGGCTTTCAGTATAGACAGAGCACTTAATGTGGCTTTAGGCAACCCATCTTCCACTGTTCAGCATGTGTTCAAAGTGTCATTAGTATCTGGAATGTAAGTATACGTTGGACATTTAAAAATTTTTTTCATTGACCTACGTTTATGTCAGTTTTACACTAAGATAAAGTTATTTTCATTTTAAATTTAGATTTAGGATTACAAAATGTTTTACTCTTAACTGGTATTTATATGTCACCTCAAGGGCAAATCAGGCAAGTTGCTGTCTTTGCTATGATTTTTCAAAGTGTTGTAGAAATTGTAATTAGTCAAGTGATAGCATTGTTTTATTCTTTCACTTCTTGTTTTGGTTTTTGGGGTCAGAGCAGTGGATTTTAAAAGACATAATGTGGAGAGATAAGGATCTTTCTGATCTCATGATGCCAGCAGTTATCTTGACACTAAATATGATCACTGTCTTTAATTTTCTCATGCTTTAAATCTACTACTTTGCCTCTAGGCGTAATTAGGAATCCTTTTGAGACTTTTACAGAAAAATTAATTATGTAATTTTTTTGATTTTTTTTCTATTCTGTTATCCATTATATCATTAACATGAAATTGACAGTTATCAGAAATAGATATTTTCAAATTTCATTTTACTTTATCCAGCTTCAGGCCTTCATTTCCTTTTGCCTTGTTTATTATAATAGCCTAATATATAGTCTCCCTGTCTCTGATCTTCTGTCTTTACAATCCTTCCTTAATATATCTCCCAAAAATAATCTTTCTAATATTTTAATACACTGTCCTGCCTATGTCCTTACCCTACTTTAAAAAATAAAAATAAAAACCCTTCAGTGGTCCCTTGTTTGATGAAGGATGAAATGTCAGCTCCTTATCCTAGATTTTAAGGCTCTCCAAACTCTGAATCCAAACCAGAATTTCAGAATTTTTTTACCCTGTTCCCTCACTCACAAATGAATACCATTTTTCACATAATTACTTTAGCAAAACATTCACATGGAACACTTTAGACAGCAGTTGGTGATGCAGTTCAGAAGAGACATTTGGGCCATATATAGGGATTAGGAAATCATCTGCATAGAGTTTATCATAGGGGTTTGTTTTTTTTTTTTGGTAGGGGGGATGGAGTTCAGATGAAAAGCTTCAGTTTACACAGAGACAGGTTTAAGAAATTATATTCCTATTCATAATGAGAGGAGAATGTCTGCTTGCAAGAATAGTCTCCATGTGCAACACCTGTGCCTACAGGGGGCAGCATATAGATCAAATTTACATTGTGTTTTTCCTTCATTTTCAAAGAGGACCATGGCATCAAGGAAATAAAAACATCATTTGCAGTTGACTCGGATTTTCTTTTCTTTTTTTTTTCTTTTTGAATTATTTTATTTATTTTCTTGTTTACATCATTGATTTCATGAGATTTTGAGTTACAAATTTTCTCCCCGTTTTTCCCCTACCCACAACCCCAAAACAGCAGTCCCACTGTAAAGCCCTTCCCTCAATCTGCTCTCTCCTATGTCCTCCCCCATCGCCCCTCTAACTTTCTGGTAGGGCAGAATGGGTCTCCCTACCCCAGTGCCTGTATATCTTAATTCCCAGTTGCATGTAGTTAATGTTTCTAATATATATGTATTTTTAACATTTGATTGTAGAACTTTAAATTCTAGATTCTTTCATTTCTTCCCTCGTCACCCACCCCCACTGGAAGAACAAGCAGTTCCATACGGGCCATACATGTGTAATTACGCAGAGCATCTCCACAGTGGGCATATTGTGAGAGACTGATTATATGTCCCTCCTTCCTATCCCGTCCTCCCCCTTGTTCTGTTTTCTACCCTTACCCTGTCCCTTTACAGAAGTGTGTGCTTCCAGCAGCCCTCCCCTCCATAATCCCACCTTTTATCCCCATCCCCCCTATTCTCCTGTGTGACAAGATACCCAGTTGAGAGTTTATGTCATTCCTTCCCTAAGCCAAATTCAATAAGAGTAAAGTTGACCCTTTCCCGTTTGCCTTCCTGCTCTTCCCTCCATTGTAATAGTTGTCCCTTGCCTCTTCTGTATGAGATGATTAACCCCATTCTGTGTCTTCCTGTCTCGTCTCATTCTAATCCTCTCCCACCTCAGAATTTCACCTTTTAAAGTATCATCCCTTCCTATTCAGTTGATCCTGTGCCCTCTATGAACTCATATACACACATACTCAGATATGTATTCATACACATCTATACCCTCCTATATAGACATATGTGTAGGTATACGTATATATACATTTGTTTTCCCTTCACCTAACCTTATACTGAGAAAAGTTTCATAAGTTACTGTTCTCATTTTTCCATATTGGCATGTAAATAGTTCAACTTTGATAAGTTCCTTATGATTTCTTTCCCATGTTTACCTTCTCATGCTTCTTGTGTTTGAATGTCAGATTTTCTGTTCAGTTCTGTTTTTTTTTTTTCAGCAAGAATGCTTGAAAGTTCTCCGCCTCACTGAATAACCATATTTTCCCCTTGAACATTATACTCAATTTTGCTGAGTAGGTGAAGTTGACTCACATTTTAGTTAGGGAGGGTTGTGCAAAGTCACCAGCCTCACTTTTTCCTTTAGATTTGGAAGACTTTGGTTTCAATCTCCCTCAGATGTGTACTAGCTCTCTAACCTTGGGAGAATCATTTAATCCCTCTGGGTCTCTGTATCCTCATCTACAAAATGGTTTGGATTTGATAACATCTCAGAGCTTTTTGGTTTCTATACCTATGGTACTGTGACTCTGATGCCTCATTATGAAGTGGCGGTGAATCTAACTTCTCAGAAACTTTGCCAACAGAGGATAAATGTTGGCAGATTTTACCATGCTAGAAAGGTAAGCAGTATGGCCTGAGCCACAGATTGCTTCTTCTTTCCAAGGACCAGCCTAGCAAACTATCACACCAGTAAACAGCAGTGATAATATCAGAGGAACTGAGTCATATCAGTCTGATCATTTTTTTTTCTATAAACAAAACCAGAAGGCAAAAGCATAATGTAGCTAAACAGAAGGAAGACTCCAGGCTTGGAGAAGCAAATAAAGGAGTTGGTGGAGTTGATTTTTATTGTCCATCCTAAGGCACCAAGAAATTTCATTTCATGGGACGTTTCGTCATCTTTTATGGCATTGCTCACAATAAAATGTTTTCAAGAAGGACCATCTTGAAAATAATTGTACCTTTTATAACCCTTCCTTTGTTGCAAACGATGAAGAGGTAGAGAAATTTTATGAAATACTAAATAGACCCTCCAAATTAGAACAGCATGTACTTGGTTACTCAGTGACTTCAAAGTAAAGTGGGCATAGGGGAAGATAGCAAAAAATATTCCCTAAAATATGGTTGAGGAATAAAGAATGATAGATAGAATGACAGAGCATTTATTAAACATTTGCTATGTGCCAGGCACTGTGCTCCAAGCTCCAAGGCTACAAAAACAAGCAAGCAAGACAGTTCCTGCCATCAAGGAGTTTACATTCTAATGGGAGAGGAGAAAACAGCCCACAAAGAGATTCTAGAAAGGGAATATTTATCTCTGTGTTTGGTTTGGGTGGTTGTGGGGATGAAAGGGATCTTAGAGGTGAGGGGAAGGGATGGAGGGAAGAGCAGGAAGTGTCATTGAGGTCTGGCCTTTGCAAGAATAGGTAAAAGCTCACCTATTAGACCTGAAGGTGGAGTCCAAGTTCCAGTGAGGTGGAGGTGAATGGTGAAAGGTTTGTAGAATACCCTTCTGAGTCTAAGTCTACATTCCTATTACTCATGGTATATTTTTAGACCCTTGAAGTGATTTTATGGGCTTGACTTAAATCATTGACATGCACAATTATTTGTAGTCATATGGAAAGACTTAAAAATTTCAGTCATCACTGATTAACATGTTCCCACCCTTTTAAAGCCTCTCCCCAGTGATTCTGAACTTTAAAAATGTCACTGTAGAAACCCTGTTCTCCATCCTTCACTGCCTGCTCCCTTGTTCCCATCCCCCTCAACACAAACCACCTCCCATCCCACTCAAGGTCTGCCTACCCCTTCCACTGTGTTTTCTGGAATGCCTGTACCATATATAACAAATTTGCTTTCATTTTCATCCTTTTCCTTTCTCAGGCCTTCCATCTTTTTGCATTCACTGAGACCTGTCTCCATACTGATGGCCAGCACTCATATTTTCTAATTTAGTGGTCATGACAGAGGAAACAAGAGTATTCTTTTCTCCCTATTGCCACTCACAGACTCACCTTCTGTCACTATCATTCAGTAGCCTCTCTTTTGAGGTTCATTTAATCCATTTTTATCATTCAAATGAAATTCTGGTGACTAAGAATGGCTGACACATAATCTTTCTATTCTCCCCAACTCTAAATCTAAATCCTAAGGGATTTCATTATACACATTGATATTCCCTCAAATGCCCGAATTTCTTTGTTCTTCAATTTAGGAATTTCCCATGACCCACTCCTTCATTTTATCTCAGCTATGCACAGACTTTGTCATATCCTTGATTTTTGCTATCACTCACAAGTGTTCCATTTCCGTGTTCATGGACTCTGAAATTCACTTATCTGATTATAATTTTTTATCTTCTTTCCCTCTACCTTATGAACCCTTTGTGATCTGTTCTTGTCCTCTATGTGACCTCCAGTCTCTCAGTCCTTCAGTTTTTTCCCAGGCTATCACCTTTACAGTGTCTACACCCTCTTGAGACCCTTTGATGAACTAGTTTAATTCTACACTATCCTCTTTTCTTGAGTGCCTTGACCCCTTATCCTGTCACCAGTCTTGCCCTGCCAAGCCCAAGACTTGGATTACTCCTGCCATCTTCTGCCTTTACTCACACATGCTACCAAATGAAGCTGGAGAAAATTATGAAACCATGATGACTGGGTCCACTCCAAGTTTATGTTACATAACCTCAACTGAGTACTCACTGTGCAGCAAGGCAATTCTTTTACACTTCCCAATCTGTTCATTATCCATTTGCCATAGAAACATCTTTCCCCAAACCTTTTCATCTCCCTCAGACCTCCCATGTTTCCCTCTACCACCCACCCCACCCCATCCTAGCTGAGAATTTTGCCTCATACTTGACTGGGAAAAAAAAGTCAAGGCCTTTCACTGAGATACCATTCACTTTTTCTCTCATCTCACATGTGTCAGGTACTTTCTGCTACTCTCTTCCATCACTTCTGTCTCAAATGAAGAGACAAGACAAGGCAAATCCCTTTATGTATACTAATGATCCTATTCCACCCATATTTCTTTTTTTTTTTCATTTCAACGTATTTCTTTATTTTGAAGGAAAATTATACAACATC